>JAAVTH010000467.1:0-34651 GCA_011947325.1 Phytophthora macrochlamydospora
AGCGAGTCATAATGTCGCGATGCCCGGGGTGAGTTGCTGAAAGCAGATTGATTAATGAGCTAGACTGACCTCCTACGACTTTGTACTTGCAACTAACAGCCTACCGCTCCCCAGAACACTCTCCTGTCCGCTGGATTGCTGGACAAGCCACAGGAATCAACCGTTGAGTCCGACTGGCATTCAGACGACGGCGACGTCGTCATGTCCAAGCTCGCCAACCCAAGCCGAGCGAGGCCTCCGACGCAGTCGGCGTCGGTTCCTGCTCGGCGCTGCAGCTTGACACAACAACGGTTGACACGCGACACAGAATGATTGCTCCATTATCGACGGGAGACAACGTGATGCCGACCACAGAACGCACTCGGCGGTAGCTTCCAGTGCATCACGATCGCAAGGTGAGATCACCTCTGCGCAACATTCATCCATTTTAATTGGCAGATAAAATCGCACTTATTGTTCGTGCGTGTAACGACGCACCAGCGTCACGGCTCTAGTAACCGCGACGCCGGCCTTTGGCCTTTAGCCAATAGGTGTCTGTGCTTTCCGAAAGAGCAATCCGATTGCTCTCACAGGTTGCAGTCCTTCTTCAACTGCAACGATCATCATTCTTTTACTTACTTTCACTATGCTATCTCCGCACGATCTCGAACCATTCTGGTTCGTGCACCTGTTGAAGATTCCGCTCCAAGACAATAGCGAATCTCTTATACTTATCATTAGAGTAAGAGGACTGGACTAGCTATCGTAGGTGAACCAGGATTCTCGGACTTCTAACCACCATTTCAATCACACTTTCCATTTTACCTTCAACGGCTCAAGCGTTCAAGCCTCGCTCCGGTTCTCTGCTAGAACCATCGCCTTCGGTCCTCTCCATCTACACCTCCACGACTCCTCGGGCTCCCGCTGTGGATCTTCGCCCAAGTCGCTACTCTTCCTCTGCAGTGCTGACCAGCATTACAGTGCGACATCCACCTCCTTCAATTGGCTAATAGATTCCGCACTTAGCTGAGGTGGACAACATAGGCAACATCACAGCAAATTTATCATGATAGTCGAGTAATAAATTTCAGTAAACAGACTAGGGCTAAAACGACACCTCTCATTTATGATCGAACTGATTTTACCTGGTTATCTTGCGAAATGGGACCTTCGCTGGGATTGACTCCTTAGGTCTGAAAGTAAATTTCAGAGAATAGAAATATTGTGGCGGGTATATTTTTATTGTCCACGGTTTAAAAACTACCAACACTCGGCTTCAAACAGTTCTACGTGCTTAACCCCTTGGTCGCTTCGGGTTAGGGTTAATCGCTGCAGCCGTTCCTTAATGCAATACGCCTTGTCGATACAGCTAAACAAAGTGCGCAAGACACTCTCAATGCACTTTGATCTGCCCATTTGTCCGAATCAATGCGAAGAGGTCGTGGGCCGTTCGAAGTTTCTTCACGGATCCATGCATGATCCTAAAGGATTCGCTGCGGCGATCACTTCCTATGCAGATGACTTTGTTCGGCGCATACACGCGTCGAATACGATACGGCAGCAACGTTTATTGTAGTCAAACAACTTATCCAGACGAAGAAGCCTTCGCTAGTGCCTGGGCTCTACATTATTTCTGAGTAGAATCCATTCAAAGATGAGGCGGCGGGAATGATCTTGTCGTGTGTCCAGAAGACTCCACCACTACCACGCTTGCAATTCCGAGGCTTCTATCGGCCTGACGAAGGGGTCGCAGTGTGGAAGAAGTTAGCAAGAAAAGCTTGCTGAACGAATAGACGAGACCACCAAACAAGTGCAGCCGAGCACTACACGATATTCAGTCCTAGGTAAAATAATTGCTACCTCTCGAGTGTCATCTCACTAAAATGCTTCATTAAAGACGTCTCTAGTGTCTCGACATTAGCAGCGATTCCTGCCTTGTCTCGAACAGCTCGCCTACAACCCAATCAAATTAAAATTGTGACTCATGCCCTCCCCCATGCTTCAACGCCACGTCATGAGCATTCGCAAACACATCGAGTAGTGTGAGTGGTGAGCAGTAGCGAGCTGATGACCCCAAGATCGGTAGTTGTATGTTCGTAATTCTGTAATTCGCTTCATAATGTCCGTAGGTAAGTTAGAAGCCCGCCCGGCAAGCCACTAGCAATACGTAGTGAACGTACAGGTGATGTGAAACAGCCACATTTTTAATTGAAAATAGTGCGAAAATATTTTAGGATGCTGCAATGCATCACGCACTCTTAATATTATGTTCTATGTAATATCTGAGGATACATTAACGATTACGATGCCACGCACTTCGTAGCATAATAATAGCGATAACGGGCTACCTATGTCTTGACTCAACGGATGTTTCAACCAGCGAAAACGATCCCTGCCCTGAAATTACCTAAACGAAATTAGTTGGGTGGATTCATACTTGCCATACAAGCACCTGGATACCTATATTAATGCTCTCTGAAGAAGAGGATAGACAGTTAAAATTCATGTAGCATAGATGGTAAAATATTGCCTGAGATAGGCATAGGGACTGTCACATCACTACGACGAAGAACTTTGCAGGTAGGAAGACGGAGAAGGAAGCCGAAAGTATTGGCGTTTAGAATGCATAAAAAGTGAGCGGTTTATTGATAGGTGTGAGAGAGAGAGAGCTTGGAGCTGGCAGTAGAGCTGCGGAGACGCGTGACAGTCCTCGTTGCTGACAAATGTTTTTACCTGTTTGTACCTGGTATTTTACGTAACAATCATTTTTTTGTTTTATCAATTATGGATTAGTATAGTGTGACTGATGTTTGACAGACTCCCTCAGGTCCAATTACGCCAATTGATAGGATGGTAAAAACAAAAGAGAGATTGAAGTTTTTTTATCTGAGACATTGTAACTGCTGCGTGGCGGTTGTGCGTATCATTCGAGAGTCTGCTGGGTTTTGCTCTGTTCTAATGAGAGCTGATCATCAGGTTTCGAATGCTGTGCAAGATTCCTACTCAACTGAGCGCCCTGACGGGAAACGGACGTTGCATCATCTGAAACCGATGCGGACTTGCAGCGGTGATCGAGCGATCATATGCCAGAATCAGAGCGAAATTCTCTCTCAGTGGTCTCTATGCTGTCAATAACCACTTGCAAATCTACGACTTCTTGACCATGAATGTAATGACCTACATTTTTACTGTTTGGGGGAGACTTGAGAATGCCGTTACAGCCACAGTGATTGGCACACCGGTGGTACAGCATAAACGTCTGCGGTTGGTGCTCCACTTCATGGACCACGACCTCATCAATTTTGTGAAAGCGGGGTCGTGAGATGAGCGAGCCCAAGAGAATCAACCTCATCAAGGCTCTGGGGCTGGACCGGCAACGACTTTTTATCGCCAGGCTTCCTCCGGGCCAAACCACGGGCTACTACCAGGCCATCAGTCGTGAAGGGATCGACGGTGAGTATTGGTTAGACCCCGATCCAACGTTCCTCCTCCTCAGTCGTAGGATATTTCACTAGGATTTGCGCCCAGTCGACGTCAGTCGATCGAAGCGTCCCATAGCCGCGACAGATTCCGCATCCTTCAAGCTGATGCACGTAGCAGCACGGAAGATCCTCATCCCAAGACAGCGCGCAGACTCGGTCGGTCAGCGCTCCCAGCGCGTGGCGCTAGTGGATCTCCTCGCGTGCTTCAATGGTCACCACGAAGCGCGTCCCAGTCTCGACGTTCCGGCGCTGAACGAAGACCGTCCAGGCAGCATCCAGCGACCCACAACAATAGAAAATGAGACTATGCCAGCGTGATTCCTGGTTAGAGACTCCCATTCAGTGTCTTTCATTCAGTTTTCGACTAGCCATGTGGTACAACGGATACAAGTTCGACTTGAAGCGGAGCTACAAGGGCACAGAGTACTACGGCTGCTCCAAAGATGGCGCAACCAAAATGCCTTGCCAAGCTCATCAAGTACCCAGCTAATCACATAAAAGCGGAGCGTGCCAGACTACTGTCTGCTGCTTCAGCGACGGCGGCTAGGCCCGACCAGCATTCCAAGATGTTTTCTGATGGCACAGACAGGTCCCGGCACGACGCGAGCAGTGCGAGCGAAAACAACGACCAAGACAGCCGGTCCAACGCAAGCGCAAGCGACGGAAGTAGCGTCAAAGATGCGGATTACTCCTCATCTATCGATGGTGACCGTAGTCAAGAGGATGAAGATGAGTCAGCTAGAGACGGATTCTTCATCGAATTTCGTGGCAAGCACACGTGTACCGCGGCTGAGACAGCTCTTGTACGCGACGTCACGGACGAGATGGCCGCGCTGATACGGCAGAAGGCAGCTGATGACCTGATTCTACAGCTTCCACCGTGGGGAGTGGGCTCGGCAACAAATGATCACTCGCTATGACCGCGCGACTGGCCTCAACCTGATCAAGAAACGGGCCGGCAGAGATCTAGCATACCGTGCCAGAGACTCTTCGACGGGTGGAGATACCTTTCGCGCAATCGAGATGCCACCGCACAGATTCCTGTCTACAGATAACCATCGTCCTTTTCTGCAGTTCAACGTTTCCTACACACATGAGCGATGTAATGGGCCCTCCCTTTACAAAATTAGATTTAGTTTTATACAAAAGTAGGTAGATTTGCGTGCAGTTAGCACGCCTATAGGTGTCATCTCCTGATTGGTCGAAAGTGGGAGCCAGACCCATTTCTATAAGTCAGGTGTGGACTTGCATTTGTGTGGCTCTAAGGGCTCGGGCCATGGACCCGAGCCCCGATACAAACTCAGAGTTGATTTTCCCTAAAACTGTCGTTTTGGACTTCCTCGTTTGGACCCCATTGAGAGCTTCCTCAACGCTACGTGTAAGCTAATAGCGCGCACACACCAGGCCCGTTACAAGCGAGAACTGCATCGACTGATTGGGTTCGCCCATCCTGGTCTCCTGCACCTCGTGAACCACCCCGGAGTTCAACTCTTCATTGTCGGGACATCTTCAATTGCTCCAAGGCCTTTCAAGCAGGTGGTAATTGCCATGGTTTACGACCACGGTCACAAGATTTTGTCCCTGTTTTTTTACACCCTGGCACAAGCTAAAACCGACTGGGCGTATTGGCACATCCTCCACTGGATCAAAGTGCATAGTGGGACGATGTAACGGGGTTACACCAAAGTCATAACCGTGCGTTGACTTTGGAGGTTATGCGAAACTCTTAACCGTGCGTAGAGTTTCGACTCTGTAGGCATCTGGCTCTCCACCACTCATTTACATATCTCTTAGATTAACTATGCCACATAGTTTAGTCTATACATTTACACCAGGGTCAGATAAAACAATTCAATTCAGTTCTATTTTTGCAGTTAATTCGTGTTGTCCTTGTTTTAAGGGACACTGACTCTGCGAGTCCTAGTTTACGGGACTGTACTTGGTTCTTGTATAGAACCGAAGGCGGGACGCCTAAAGAGACAGGCTCGGGGAGTCCTACGTCTTCCTCTTGTGCACGCGCACCGCTACGCAGCCCCGCTCCACAATGCCAGTTACCCGACAGCACTCATCGATGATATTCTGGACGCCCTGGGGCAAGTCTCGTCCACGCATCGGACGCAGAGATATTGATATTTCCACAACTGTCAGTCATATCAGTCATAACAATAAAAGCAAAAGTACTAGATTGACGTGGCTGTGTGGAGATCTTATGCAGTAACCTCCGTAAATGGTTCATAATGTTGGCAGAAGGCCTGTGATGGATTGGTCGATTCGCGTTTTCCGTCTCGTCCGAATTCGATTTAATTTGGTTAGTTCTGTTGCTCCCTCTCGTAAGTAATTGTCACGACTTTAGTTGCACCACATACCACGTCACAGCTCCGAGGTTTAAGGACACCGCGTACATTTTGCGCAAGCAACCGTGGAATTCTGTTTCTACGAATTCGTTCCTCAATCTTAAGCGATGTGGTGCCATCTCGGCTTTTGCACCTTCATGGCCCGCTTCGACCACGCCACCGGTGACCAGCGGGTCAGCGGGCCTGCTCGCAACAGGGCGGATCGTCCTATCTAACCCTAAGACGGCTACCTACGCGCTGGAACGCTCCTGCGGAAGCTCTGGCGAGAGCTCACCGGCTAATAACGTGAGCTCTACAGGGTGGGTAACCTAGAGGTGGGTTCCCCATCGACTTGGCATCGGACGGCATCTTGGATAGCAGGGTCACGCCAAGTACGATGGCACCGGCACTTCAACTTTAAGTTGTAGTTGCACCGGCAAACGAAAATATCAGAAGATGAGCTTTATAGTCAAGATTTAAACACGAATCAAGTCCCGCGTATCAGTCGTAATCAAATATAGACACAGGAATAGCTCGAGTCGACTCCAAAATGCGACGGGCACTCGTCACACAGTCACTGTGCACCACAGCGACCAATAGAATAGGCGATAGTTTCGTTGGTTCACGACGCCCACAAGATGTGCATCGCTCATCTCAATTCAGTTAGAGTTAAATCCACACAACAAGCACCACCCCGTTACATCTGGTAGCTCTTTGTAGTCCGCCCACACGGCCATGAACGACGCTTCCAATTTCAACGAAGGGGCTGGTGCTGCCCTCGAGCATGCCAACTTCCCCACTTATCCGTGTTTGAGTGGGAGGCGCTACACCGCCTTGCCGCGGTGTCCGGAGAAGGAGTCATCAAGACCTTGCTGCCTGTCGGAACGGAATCTGATCAACGCCTGGCTGCTCATGAGTTCATGGCGCGTGAACTCGCCGACCAAGAACAAGACCGACATCGTGAAGCTCGATGTCTCCAGCTACAGTATGACGGCGACGCTCGCCTCCAGCTGAATTGCTGGTTCTATGAGGTCGATATCGCGATCGAAGCTCGGCAGTTGTCTACCAAGTTCGCTCGCAACAGATTATTTCTGTCCAAATTAATGGGAAAGGCCAAGGAATGGGCGCTCGTCAAGCTCGTTGCCGACGTCTCCTGCTTTCGACGATGGAGTCACAGAAGAGTGATCTCCGCCTGCCCTTCGATCCTCAAGACGAGCGCGTCCAGCGCTCGGCATTCCTGCCACTCAAGCAGGGACGGATGCCCATGCTCGAGTACATTTATCGAGCACGCCAGCTGGTGTCGTGCATTACGACAAACCCGGTGGACGTGGTGACTCAAGTCCATGTCTTCATCTCTGACATGAGCGCTGGCTATCAGCGGTTCTATCTGACTCGGAAGACATCAGAGTCGCTTGAAGAAGCTTTTGAGACGGCACTACGGGAAGATTACAGTGTGTCCGCCTCTGAGGCATTCTCCCTCACCAGGTCCTCTGCCACGAAGCCTGGGCCAATGAAGCTGGGCGCCATCCAGGACTATCATGGGCGCCGGTGCTCCAACCCGGCACTAACATCATCTGCCCGACCTCCGCCGTCGGGCTCCAGTCGAAGCACTAGTCCCCTGTGGTGCTTCCGCTGCCTCAAACTTGGACATTGTGCAGCTGTGTGCCGCGCTCCTGCTCCAGTGTTGGCACACGTTGTCGCTGGAGACATACTGCCACCAGGCCAAAAACGGCGGCAACCAGTAGGTGCGGGGCGTCCTACTGGACGTGAAAGGAGGGATGGTTCTCTGGTGGCATAACCTCCTCCTAGCCCTCCTGTGCTTCGTGCACAACTATTCGCCGCCACTTCCGGTAGCGTCTCGAGACTGATCGTTCTCAGTCTCCACGTTGTGGCCGCGAAGCGTCCGCTTCGTGCGTTGCTGGATTCGGGCGTGACGAACAACTTCGTTTGCACCGAGAGTTTGTCGGTGTTACCGGTGGACACGAGCATTTGTGAAGGCGGAGATATGATTGTGAAGTACGGCGATGTGAAGCCGCGGCGGACACCGCGACGCTCAGCCACCTTCGCCTACGAGTTCGACGGGTTCGGCGGTTCCGAGGGGTTTCTGGTGATCGATCTGAGCGGCTCGTTCGACTGCGTCTTCGGTATCCCGTGGATCGCTCGCCACCAGCCAGAGATCAACTGGCTGACTGGCACAGTCCGCCTCCGAGACATCGATGTAAATGCAGTGCTGGCGTTCCTGTGCGGAACACCGAACCAATGGCCTCAAGTTGTGATCGTGGCCCCCGACTCTATCACCCGTGATGAACAAGAAGTGAGCGATGGCCCTTCTTGTGCGGCATGCGAGCATGCACCTTGTGCCGGTCCTGAACTAGAGTCTCAGGACGTGTCCGACGTGGTCGAGCATGGGCTCCCACGTCCGGAAGTCGAAGAGTTTCAATATGTGGTTGAGCGTGGTCTCCTACATGCTGTCGAGCACGAGTTCCCGCAGGTGGTCGAGCGGGAGCTCCCTGCTGAAGAAGATGAGGTCGAACGTGGTCTCCTACGCGCGATCGAGCATGGATTCCCGCACGTGATCCAGCGGAATCCCCTGATGACGTCGACACGGTCGAGTCTAGCGACCCGCGTCCTGGCGCCGACCCGTTCGTCGTCATGGTCGTCGCACGTCGCGACATCCTTGTACACCATCAGGGGACTCCATCGATCCTGAGTTCAAGGTGATCTCAGTCCTAGTGGGGAACGACATGAAGGTGTCTCCGCGTGCACGGGGCGTTGAAGTTGCGCGCCCTCCGTGTGATGCAGCCGAGATTACTCGGTTTCCTGGTCTCTCGTTGAAACATTTTCTCCGCGACTTAGAGAGGGCGAGATCGAGCAAGTGTGCATGATCGTCGCTGAGGACACTGCATCCGTTGAAGCCGTCGATACTACGCGTCGGACTACGCGTCCGAAGCCAGGACACGCCCGGAGAGGGCTGAGTCGAAGAGCACCCGCAAAGCGCGCTACGCTGCCCAGTCGTTGCGGCACTCGAAGCCGCCTCCAGCGCCCCTCTTGTGCGCAAGTTCATTGACGTCTTCCCCGACAAGGTTCCAGCTGTTCTTCCCTCCGATCGCGGAGTTCGGCACGAGTTGATCTCGTGCCTGGTGCGAAGTACTATGTGTCGTGGCAGTGGTCGCTTCCCGTGACCAAGTCGAAGCCATCAGAAGCAACGCCTTCTTTGAGAGTCACCGGCAAGCCGGTCACGTCCGTGAAAGTCTGTCCCTACACCCCGTTCTGCGTGAAGAAGGCTACCGGCGGATGACGCATCGTCCACGTCTTCAACAATCTCAACGATGCCACCATCCGTCGCAGACGCCGATTCCGAGGAAGGACATGGTGCTCGACACCATGTGTAGCAGTACCAAGTACAGCGCCATCGATTTGATGGATGGCTTCTACCAGATCTTGATGCGCGAGGACGATGTGCCACTGACTGCGGTCAGCACTCCCAGTGGAATGTTGCTGGAATGGCTCGTGATGCTGGAGGGACTCAAGAACGCCTCGACCACTTTCAACTGGTGTCGGACCTGCTCCGACCGTACCGAGACGTCGCGTCCAGCTACTTCGACGATTTTTTCATCCACAGCCATGCCGAGGGCGACATAGCGGATGCCAAGGTGCATCGACAACACTTGCGGCAAGTGTTCGTAGTGAGTAGTGATGAGGGAGAACAAACTATACGCCAACTTGAAGAAGTGCATCTTCTGCGCTCCCGAGATTCCAGTACTCGGGAGCTACGTCAGTAAGGAAGATGTCCGTGTTGACCCCGAGAAGATCGAGGCCATCTGTGCGTGGCCCACGCCTCAGAACCAGAAGCAGCTCCAGTAGTGGCTGGGTCTCGCTCGAAGAACTTCGCTTGTCCATCCGCCCGCCGTCGCAGTTCTTCAAGGTAGAAGCCTCGTGGTCATGGCGTCCCGAGCACCAAGCTGCATTTGACGCGGTGAAGACGAGCTTGCCCACCGCGCCCACCCTGATGCTGCCCAACCACTCGAAGCCCTTTCACATGGTGTGCAACGCAAGCGACTTCGCAATAGGCTGTGCCCTAATGCAGATTGATGACGAGGGACGCGAGCGAGTGGTGAGTTACTAGTCGCGTCAGCTGAAGCCGGCGGAGCGCAACTACCCCGTCCACGGCAAGGTGCTGCTAGCCATGCGCTACATCCTCATCAAGTTCCGCGCGTATGTATTGGGCGATCAGACCTTCGCCGTATACACGGATCGTGCTTCACTTCGGACTGCGGTAAATAGCTCACATCTGTTCCAGCGCAAGGCTCGATGGCTTTCGCTTTTCTCTGAGTACAACTTTGTCGTGCACTACAAGCCTGGCAAGGCCAATATCCTCGCCAACGTGCTTTCGCGTCCACCAGACTATGTGCGGCATGGTCGCCACACTGTTGGCGACGATGACGATGACGACTGCGCTGTGTGTGTCGCCGAGGAACTTGCCGTCCTCGAGGTCGCGGCAGCCAGCCCGCTCCAGGACATGATATCCACTGGATACGCCTCGGATACGGCCTGCTCCGAGATGATCAAGTATCTGCAGGACCCCTCGGACGCGGCGCGACGGAGATTGTCACCGTGTAGTCGTGCTTGAGTTGATCGGTACGGTAGCTTACTGACATATCACGTCGACCGTGAAGACCCACCGCGCATAGTCGTCCCGCTGGACGACGATCTCCGAGCTCGGATCACTCGCGAATTCCACGACACTCCAAGTGGTGGCCACCTAGGACGCGAGAAGACATTCGCGTCGCTTTCGAGGGAATTTTACTGCCCCACATGTACAAGTGGGTCAGAAAATGGGTGCGCTCATGTTAAGTGTACCAGCTGAAACCGGCTCTGTCGAAGCAGGCTCCGCTTCGACCTCTTCCAGTCGCAGCGGGTTCATGGACGCCGGTCAGCATGGATTTCATCTTTGGCCTGCCGCGATATGCTCATGACAGGATTAACGTCATTCTTCGTTAACTTCGGACGTCACCCGCGTGTCCCGGCGCTCCTTAACTTGAATCGCCCTCATTCGACGCCCGATACCAAGTTTAGCGACGTGGAGGCGACTGCTCCCGCTAGTGATGCCTCGGGTGACAGAAGAATGCTGACCGCAGGCGGCGCAAGAACGTGGAATAGTCCCACGTTGGTGACCGCGTCTTATTATCAACCAATGGGATTGCGCCTACCGATGTGACGAATTTGGGCGAGCAAACTCGCGCCTCCGTATATTGGGCCGTTCAAGATACTGAAGGTGTTAGGAGATGCCTACAAGCTACAGTTACCGACTGCACTACTACATCCTACCTTCTACGTCGGACGCCTACGTCGCTATCGACCTGCGTCACTCCTAGCGATAGTCTGGCGCCGCGCCACGCGGCGCCTCCTGGCGACACAGCTGGCGACGTATCTAGAAGTTCTCCCACTCCAGTTGGTTCAAGCGGCGCTCCAAACGCTCAAGACGCTGCTCGATTGCGGTGTCCCACCAACGACCCCCGTTTGCGCGTGACGGTCCGGCTCCTCTAGTTGACGGGGCGGGTAACATCCCGCATATTGTGGAGGAGATTATGCAACACGATGATACTCAGCGTGCCGCCGCGACGTTGGAATTCCGGCGCACCAACAGTATCTCATACGCTGGATTGGCCCGATAGCCAACAGTTGGGAACCCCGCGATATTCTTCTTGTCGACATTCCGGGGATCGTGGCGGCGTATGAACCAGACCTGTTAGCGCGGGAGGATTCCCTTGGCGCGGCAGCGAACCGCGCCTAGCCTTGTACAAAGCTCGGTGATACCATGCTGGTGGGCAGGAAAGCCTGCTTGCCGAAGTTGGCAATGTCATCAATAGATTGGTGTGGCGGGAATCCAAATTGCTACTATAACACTTGTATCGCAGTTCCTGAGATAAATTTTCCACTCTGGTTCTTGTCTCTTTTTTTTCACCTCTCGAAGCGTAGCCGTAAATTAATCTTTGGTGTGCTTGGCTTATTGCGCTGGCCGGTTACGCGAGACTTCCAAGCATCTGCGTGTGCAACGAAATTTGTTTTGGCTGTATTCAGTATCTTCTGGGATTTGCATAGCTTTTTAGTACAATAACACGGATTAGATACTTTATCATTAATCGAAACAAGAGTATATACGAATTTTGTCTCGCAACGGTTTGGTGTTACTGGATCGGAAGTAAGCCTTTTTGTTTGTTTTCGACAATAGGTCTCGAATAGCCTCATCCGATCCCATATGTTATCTGGGGGTTGTGTAATGGGGTGGTGCTTGTTGTGTAGATTTAACTCCGACTGAATTGAGATGAGCGATGGCCGTCTTGGGGGCGTCGTGAACTAACAAATCTAAAGCCTATTCTAGTGGTCACCGTGCACCACGGCGACGGTGTGACGAGTGACCGTCACACCATTCCCCTCATTGGGATCGAAGCTCACCATATGCAAACTGCTGCCCGCTACGATGGACACCTGCAACACCCGTGAGACATGCGCCCAAACGCTACGTGAATCGCCACTGATGACTGCAGCGGCTTCCTGGACAAGTTAAGCCCCGGCGAGATGCGTGAATGGTTCCGCTGTTGGCGCTCGACCCGAGGGAAGCCAGTCGCCGCGAGCATCGCAGTGACACAGCGGTATGGACTTCAACTAAATCAATCGCAGGGCCTCGTATCTCATGCGCGTTCTAAAAATTAGCTTCTTTTAGGAAAATCCTGACTCCGTTTAGGTTGTTTTTAGAAGGCGGTCGTACCTGCTTTAGGCCACTTTTAAGCAATTAATTGTATACTTTTAGGAAATTTTAGGTACGTTTTAGAAGTGTTTTAGGTAAAAATCGCATTATCCTTCACGTAGAAATGGTGCTTTTATCCAATGCTAATACGTGTGGTGGATCAAAAGTACGTTATCACGATGATAACACACAATAACCCGCAAATTACACACACCATTCAAATGGTTAGGTCTCTTGGTTCATTTCTGACCAATTGCGCTAATTTTCGACCAAATCGACAAGGCCAGCATAAAGAGAACAAGTATTATGAAATGGAGTGGTAATTCGTTGAACACCTGAAAAAGCATTAACGCTTTCCCGTTTAAAATAGACTCCAACGGGACGCTAGGGTCACGTAGCAATGTGGTTGGGTCATGTGAGTAGACCTGAACACCACGTGCTACTGCTGACTGCATCAGTGTACAAAAACAAATATGTCCACGACTTGTTTTGACCTAACGAGTACTCAGCCTAACAAATTATTTTACAACCGGAAAAATATTTTGAGCCCTCTATGTCAAACTCCTCAAACTCGAGACAGCTCCGCGCACAGAACTCCCTCGCGTCCTAGCGCACGACCGCAAAGAAGCAAGCACCCCCGTGGGGCTCGAACCCACGACCACTGGCTTAAAAGGCCAGCGCTCTACCGACTGAGCTAGACGGGTGTACCTTCTCACGTACACACACACAATTGTCAAAACCTGCATACATACACAAAAACAAACAACCACCACCAACACCGCACCCAACACACCAACACACACCTACGGACTACCCACTGCCACCACACATGCTCCTCCACCGCGGATCGCGCATACACTCATCCCACGCGACGTCGGAAAACCAACAAAAACACCCTCGGCACGGCACCCAACGCTGGACAACTCCACGCGCGCACGCCGCGACGACGCAGTCCGACGCGCTGCTCGCGAGCGTGTGCGTGCTCACCACCCTCAAGGTCACGAGCGCGGCCACAACAAACGGGCCGTGCGGCCAAGACATCACATTGGCTGATCCCGTAGCTGCTGCTCCAGTTCATACGTCTTTTGTCATTTGTCCATGGGTTTCACCAAGGCATCTACGGTGAAGCTAGGCATCAACAATGAAGCTAGGCAACAACGACGAAGCTGAGCGGTATTCTCGACAACAACGATAACCTTCTGCATCGCTCGACACTTCGTTCGCAACCCGCACTGGCTCAGCATTGGCTCGTGCTCGTCACTGCAAATCACTCCAGCTATCGACTCCCCATCAACACACGGCACTCCGCCTACCGACCCACTTAGGACACGGCTAAAACGTGTATGTGCGTTAGCGGTTAGGTACGACACCGCTCTCTCTTTATACCTTGCCTTCTCCGTATCGAAACTCTGTCACTTTGACTGTAAAGACACACTTGCCGTCATGGTCTTGCGTGATTGTTGATCTGAATTGCCCAAGCGCGCATGCCACTCAAAGCTCGCCACTCAAGGTTCGCCACTCAAAGCTCGCCTTCCTGCTGGAACGAAAACTGGAAGGCCGTAGTAGACAACTAAATCTTTCCAGCGAAGTGCTTGCTCTCTGGCTTAGCCCAGCCGACTAGGACGTGTTTTTATGGGTGGCGGATTATGAAAACCCTTGTTCAATATACGGGCATGTCACCAATGTCCAGACAGACGCCCATTGTCTTGGACAAATTAGCCCCGATCTTGGACCAGATAGCCCCAGACGGATGGATGGATGTTCCGTCCATGCTTGACCAGTCAAGCGTTCGTATGGCCTTCGAACTGACTGTGGGGAGATCTGGTCGGATTGGGTGCGGGCACACTTCTTTGCGAGGTCACTCCTTGGTCCTATCGCACACGAACGCTAACACAAGCCACCGTCTGGTGTGTGTAAACCCTCTGGGTGCGTGATGAAGCCGTTCAGCTGCGGGTAGGAAGCAAAAGAAAAGAGGACGAAAGCGGAGCATAATGCGCCGCGAATGAGCGCTGCCCCGTACCCCGAACGCCCCAAACTCGAGACAGCTCCGCGCACAGAACTCCCTCGCGTCCTAGCGCACGACCGCAAAGAAGCAAGCACCCCCGTGGGGCTCGAACCCACGACCACTGGCTTAAAAGGCCAGCGCTCTACCGACTGAGCTAGACGGGTGTACCTTCTCACGTACACACACACAATTGTCAAAACCTGCATACATACACAAAAACAAACAACCACCACCAACACCGCACCCAACACACCAACACACACCTACGGACTACCCACTGCCACCACACATGCTCCTCCACCGCGGATCGCGCATACACTCATCCCACGCGACGTCGGAAAACCAACAAAAACACCCTCGGCACGGCACCCAACGCTGGACAACTCCACGCGCGCACGCCGCGACGACGCAGTCCGACGCGCTGCTCGCGAGCGTGTGCGTGCTCACCACCCTCAAGGTCACGAGCGCGGCCACAACAAACGGGCCGTGCTGCCAAGACATCACATTGGCTGATCCCGTAGCTGTTGCTCCAGTTTTAAGCACCGGGTGCTGGCTCAGGTAAGGCATGAGTCGGCTTTGAGAGACCATTGTAGCGTCGTGGCGGACACCTTCTACAGGACCAAAACGACATGCAGAGACCTGTAAATGCAACAGTTAGTACGCGCAAAATATCATGAGAACACAACCAACTTGCCATCAGGTGTGCAGACACCTTGAAAGTTTAGACAATGGCGCCGTTTGTGGCCACTGCAACATGCCTTCTGTAAGTTTTCACCATCTCCAATGGGAATATTGTTGAGCACTCCGTTTACAGTTCAAAAAATCCTTTGCGTTTGCCTGGACGGCAAATGAAGGCCTTCGTACCGTCGATAAACATCGACACACGCTCTGCAATACAGCACTGACATACCCGTCGTGGCGCGATGCATACACACGATCGTTGAAAAATAGAGTGTGCTCCCATTTTTCGTCCAGAAAGCAGTCTGCACAAAGTGCGATTAGCACAAGTTAGTAGTGCACTTGTTAGCAAGCGCGTACTTACGCAAGTCCGTGATGATACGACTGCATGAAGAATCAGACCGACCAAACTGCTTCCTGACTCTAGACAGTTTTCCAGGGTACGATAGGCGGTAGCAGAGCACTGCCAGTGCCTCCGCCCAAAATGCGATATCCTGCTCCCGAAAAAAACACGTGAGGAATGCACATGACAACTGACTGCTCGATTAGCTGGGGACACGTAAACCGGAAGTCGGTATGAGCGTCGGCATCTGGTTACGTGCTGAGGTCAACGCGGACGTCCGGAACCAGAGGATACTCTAGCGGGTTGCACTGTTGAACCACCCTTGCAGCAGCAATGGATAGTTCCAGGTCGTCGAGCACTTGAAGAAGAGCAATAACATGGAAACACTCGGTCGCCGGGCCCGCCATTTGGCGGCGAATGGCCGGTTAAGCTCGACCGACCTGCTCCGCGCGAGTACCCGTTAGATCCTCAAACCCAAAGGTCGCGCAGCTTCGACAGCAAAACTTACTCGTTTACAGTTTACCGATTGCTGGATCGAGCTCGATTCCATAAACAATAAGGGCGTGTTCGACTTGAAATTACAAAAAGCCGGATGTTTAAAATAGCGATTTGAAACTAAACGAGCTATGTAGAATCTGCACCACAACTCACATAATGGCACGATGTGTTTCAGTTCAAAGGAGCTGCATCACCAGCTGGTCACTATTGACTTCAATCTATAGCCAGGCAATTTACCTGGAGGGAGCGGCGTACAGCCAAAACCAAATATGAGTGGCGACGACGAAGACGAACTATGGCTGTTGCAAGCACTTGCTGTCATGCTCCAAGCGAACAACAGTAGCGCCCCAGGAATACCACGTCTCCTTCACGTAGGAGGTGGACGCTTTTTCGAGCAGATCTACAGCAGCATAAACCCCTTCCTTTTTCGTGATCATTTTCGCATGGGAAAGCAAGTGTACGACTTTGTTGGCTGCAATCCCGTCCTTGGCAAAACGCGAGACAATGAGTGTCCACGCCTTAGACTTAATGCCCTTGTCAGTCTTCAGTGACGCATCGTTGCGTAGTACTGTAGGAGCTGGGTCTCCTCGCGTCGAGTCCAAGTACGCCGGGGCTTTTGGCGGGTGTTTCCATGGGAGTCGATTTGCAAAATGAACGGGTGTCGCTACTCAGAGGATGGCAAAATTGCTGGTTGCGAAAACACCTCCTCGGTGAATTTCAGAACCAGTCATTTTGTGATGAACCAGCTCTTTCAGCGTTGGTGTGTTTCACTTCACGTTTATAACGAAATTGCTATTTCAAGATCCAACCAGCTATTTACCCTGTGAACCAGCTGTTTGAGGTGCAAGTCAAACACGCCCAAACTGAGCGAGCCTCGAAAGGTCTCTATTGCTAGACACATTCGACTATCTAATTCTTCGTTCAAGCAGCTACGGGATCAGCCAATGTGATGTCTTGGCAGCACGGCCCGTTTGTTGTGGCCGCGCTCGTGACCTTGAGGGTGGTGAGCACGCACACGCTCGCGAGCAGCGCGTCGGACTGCGTCGTCGCGGCGTGCGCGCGTGGAGTTGTCCAGCGTTGGGTGCCGTGCCGAGGTGTTTTTGTTGGTTTTCCGACGTCGCGTGGGATGAGTGTATGCGCGATCCGCGGTGGAGGAGCATGTGTGGTGGCAGTGGGTAGTCCGTAGGTGTGTGTTGGTGTGTTGGGTGCGGTGTTGGTGGTGGTTGTTTGTTTTTGTGTATGTATGCAGGTTTTGACAATTGTGTGTGTGTACGTGAGAAGGTACACCCGTCTAGCTCAGTCGGTAGAGCGCTGGCCTTTTAAGCCAGTGGTCGTGGGTTCGAGCCCCACGGGGGTGCTTGCTTCTTTGCGGTCGTGCGCTAGGACGCGAGGGAGTTCCGTGCGCGGAGCTGTCTCGAGTTTGGGGCGTTCGGGGTACGGGGCAGCGCTCATTCGCGGCGCATTATGCTCCGCTTTCGTCCTCTTTTCTTTTGCTTCCTACCCGCAGCTGAACGGCTTCATCACGCACCCAGAGGGTTTACACACACCAGACGGTGGCTTGTGTTAGCGTTCGTGTGCGATAGGACCAAGGAGTGACCTCGCAAAGAAGTGTGCCCGCACCCAATCCGACCAGATCTCCCCACAGTCAGTTCGAAGGCCATACGAACGCTTGACTGGTCAAGCATGGACGGAACATCCATCCATCCGTCTGGGGCTATCTGGTCCAAGATCGGGGCTAATTTGTCCAAGACAATGGGCGTCTGTCTGGACATTGGTGACATGCCCGTATATTGAACAAGGGTTTTCATAATCCGCCACCCATAAAAACACGTCCTAGTCGGCTGGACTAAGCCAGAGAGCAAGCACTTCGCTGGAAAGATTTAGTTGTCTACTACGGCCTTCCAGTTTTTCGTTCCAGCAGGAAGGCGAGCTTTGAGTGGCGAACTTTGAGTGGCGAGCTTTGAGTGGCATGCGCGCTTGGGCAATTCAGATCAACAATCACGCAAGACCATGACGGCAAGTGTGTCTTTACAGTCAAAGTGACAGAGTTTCGATACGGAGAAGGCAAGGTATAAAGAGAGAGCGGTGTCGTACCTAACCGCTAACGCACATACACGTTTTAGCCGTGTCCTAAGTGGGTCGGTAGGCGGAGTGCCGTGTGTTGATGGGGAGTCGATAGCTGGAGTGATTTGCAGTGACGAGCACGAGCCAATGCTGAGCCAGTGCGGGTTGCGAACGAAGTGTCGAGCGATGCAGAAGGTTATCGTTGTTGTCGAGAATACCGCTCAGCTTCGTCGTTGTTGCCTAGCTTCATTGTTGATGCCTAGCTTCACCGTAGATGCCTTGGTGAAACCCATGGACAAATGACAAAAGACGTATGAACTGGAGCAGCAGCTACGGGATCAGCCAATGTGATGTCTTGGCAGCACGGCCCGTTTGTTGTGGCCGCGCTCGTGACCTTGAGGGTGGTGAGCACGCACACGCTCGCGAGCAGCGCGTCGGACTGCGTCGTCGCGGCGTGCGCGCGTGGAGTTGTCCAGCGTTGGGTGCCGTGCCGAGGTGTTTTTGTTGGTTTTCCGACGTCGCGTGGGATGAGTGTATGCGCGATCCGCGGTGGAGGAGCATGTGTGGTGGCAGTGGGTAGTCCGTAGGTGTGTGTTGGTGTGTTGGGTGCGGTGTTGGTGGTGGTTGTTTGTTTTTGTGTATGTATGCAGGTTTTGACAATTGTGTGTGTGTACGTGAGAAGGTACACCCGTCTAGCTCAGTCGGTAGAGCGCTGGCCTTTAAGCCAGTGGTCGTGGGTTCGAGCCCCACGGGGGTGCTTGCTTCTTTGCGGTCGTGCGCTAGGACGCGAGGGAGTTCTGTGCGCGGAGCTGTCTCGAGTTTGGGGCGTTCGGGGTACGGGGCAGCGCTCATTCGCGGCGCATTATGCTCCGCTTTCGTCCTCTTTTCTTTTGCTTCCTACCCGCAGCTGAACGGCTTCATCACGCACCCAGAGGGTTTACACACACCAGACGGTGGCTTGTGTTAGCGTTCGTGTGCGATAGGACCAAGGAGTGACCTCGCAAAGAAGTGTGCCCGCACCCAATCCGACCAGATCTCCCCACAGTCAGTTCGAAGGCCATACGAACGCTTGACTGGTCAAGCATGGACGGAACATCCATCCATCCGTCTGGGGCTATCTGGTCCAAGATCGGGGCTAATTTGTCCAAGACAATGGGCGTCTGTCTGGACATTGGTGACATGCCCGTATATTGAACAAGGGTTTTCATAATCCGCCACCCATAAAAACACGTCCTAGTCGGCTGGGCTAAGCCAGAGAGCAAGCACTTCGCTGGAAAGATTTAGTTGTCTACTACGGCCTTCCAGTTTTTCGTTCCAGCAGGAAGGCGAGCTTTGAGTGGCGAACCTTGAGTGGCGAGCTTTGAGTGGCATGCGCGCTTGGGCAATTCAGATCAACAATCACGCAAGACCATGACGGCAAGTGTGTCTTTACAGTCAAAGTGACAGAGTTTCGATACGGAGAAGGCAAGGTATAAAGAGAGAGCGGTGTCGTACCTAACCGCTAACGCACATACACGTTTTAGCCGTGTCCTAAGTGGGTCGGTAGGCGGAGTGCCGTGTGTTGATGGGGAGTCGATAGCTGGAGTGATTTGCAGTGACGAGCACGAGCCAATGCTGAGCCAGTGCGGGTTGCGAACGAAGTGTCGAGCGATGCAGAAGGTTATCGTTGTTGTCGAGAATACCGCTCAGCTTCGTCGTTGTTGCCTAGCTTCATTGTTGATGCCTAGCTTCACCGTAGATGCCTTGGTGAAACCCATGGACAAATGACAAAAGACGTATGAACTGGAGCAGCAGCTACGGGATCAGCCAATGTGATGTCTTGGCAGCACGGCCCGTTTGTTGTGGCCGCGCTCGTGACCTTGAGGGTGGTGAGCACGCACACGCTCGCGAGCAGCGCGTCGGACTGCGTCGTCGCGGCGTGCGCGCGTGGAGTTGTCCAGCGTTGGGTGCCGTGCCGAGGTGTTTTTGTTGGTTTTCCGACGTCGCGTGGGATGAGTGTATGCGCGATCCGCGGTGGAGGAGAATGTGTGGTGGCAGTGGGTAGTCCGTAGGTGTGTGTTGGTGTGTTGGGTGCGGTGTTGGTGGTGGTTGTTTGTTTTTGTGTATGTATGCAGGTTTTGACAATTGTGTGTGTGTACGTGAGAAGGTACACCCGTCTAGCTCAGTCGGTAGAGCGCTGGCCTTTTAAGCCAGTGGTCGTGGGTTCGAGCCCCACGGGGGTGCTTGCTTCTTTGCGGTCGTGCGCTAGGACGCGAGGGAGTTCCGTGCGCGGAGCTGTCTCGAGTTTGGGGCGTTCGGGGTACGGGGCAGCGCTCATTCGCGGCGCATTATGCTCCGCTTTCGTCCTCTTTTCTTTTGCTTCCTACCCGCAGCTGAACGGCTTCATCACGCACCCAGAGGGTTTACACACACCAGACGGTGGCTTGTGTTAGCGTTCGTGTGCGATAGGACCAAGGAGTGACCTCGCAAAGAAGTGTGCCCGCACCCAATCCGACCAGATCTCCCCACAGTCAGTTCGAAGGCCATACGAACGCTTGACTGGTCAAGCATGGACGGAACATCCATCCATCCGTCTGGGGCTATCTGGTCCAAGATCGGGGCTAATTTGTCCAAGACAATGGGCGTCTGTCTGGACATTGGTGACATGCCCGTATATTGAACAAGGGTTTTCATAATCCGCCACCCATAAAAACACGTCCTAGTCGGCTGGGCTAAGCCAGAGAGCAAGCACTTCGCTGGAAAGATTTAGTTGTCTACTACGGCCTTCCAGTTTTTCGTTCCAGCAGGAAGGCGAGCTTTGAGTGGCGAACTTTGAGTGGCGAGCTTTGAGTGGCATGCGCGCTTGGGCAATTCAGATCAACAATCACGCAAGACCATGACGGCAAGTGTGTCTTTACAGTCAAAGTGACAGAGTTTCGATACGGAGAAGGCAAGGTATAAAGAGAGAGCGGTGTCGTACCTAACCGCTAACGCACATACACGTTTTAGCCGTGTCCTAAGTGGGTCGGTAGGCGGAGTGCCGTGTGTTGATGGGGAGTCGATAGCTGGAGTGATTTGCAGTGACGAGCACGAGCCAATGCTGAGCCAGTGCGGGTTGCGAACGAAGTGTCGAGCGATGCAGAAGGTTATCGTTGTTGTCGAGAATACCGCTCAGCTTCGTCGTTGTTGCCTAGCTTCATTGTTGATGCCTAGCTTCACCGTAGATGCCTTGGTGAAACCCATGGACAAATGACAAAAGACGTATGAACTGGAGCAGCAGCTACGGGATCAGCCAATGTGATGTCTTGGCAGCACGGCCCGTTTGTTGTGGCCGCGCTCGTGACCTTGAGGGTGGTGAGCACGCACACGCTCGCGAGCAGCGCGTCGGACTGCGTCGTCGCGGCGTGCGCGCGTGGAGTTGTCCAGCGTTGGGTGCCGTGCCGAGGTGTTTTTGTTGGTTTTCCGACGTCGCGTGGGATGAGTGTATGCGCGATCCGCGGTGGAGGAGAATGTGTGGTGGCAGTGGGTAGTCCGTAGGTGTGTGTTGGTGTGTTGGGTGCGGTGTTGGTGGTGGTTGTTTGTTTTTGTGTATGTATGCAGGTTTTGACAATTGTGTGTGTGTACGTGAGAAGGTACACCCGTCTAGCTCAGTCGGTAGAGCGCTGGCCTTTTAAGCCAGTGGTCGTGGGTTCGAGCCCCACGGGGGTGCTTGCTTCTTTGCGGTCGTGCGCTAGGACGCGAGGGAGTTCCGTGCGCGGAGCTGTCTCGAGTTTGGGGCGTTCGGGGTACGGGGCAGCGCTCATTCGCGGCGCATTATGCTCCGCTTTCGTCCTCTTTTCTTTTGCTTCCTACCCGCAGCTGAACGGCTTCATCACGCACCCAGAGGGTTTACACACACCAGACGGTGGCTTGTGTTAGCGTTCGTGTGCGATAGGACCAAGGAGTGACCTCGCAAAGAAGTGTGCCCGCACCCAATCCGACCAGATCTCCCCACAGTCAGTTCGAAGGCCATACGAACGCTTGACTGGTCAAGCATGGACGGAACATCCATCCATCCGTCTGGGGCTATCTGGTCCAAGATCGGGGCTAATTTGTCCAAGACAATGGGCGTCTGTCTGGACATTGGTGACATGCCCGTATATTGAACAAGGGTTTTCATAATCCGCCACCCATAAAAACACGTCCTAGTCGGCTGGGCTAAGCCAGAGAGCAAGCACTTCGCTGGAAAGATTTAGTTGTCTACTACGGCCTTCCAGTTTTTCGTTCCAGCAGGAAGGCGAGCTTTGAGTGGCGAACTTTGAGTGGCGAGCTTTGAGTGGCATGCGCGCTTGGGCAATTCAGATCAACAATCACGCAAGACCATGACGGCAAGTGTGTCTTTACAGTCAAAGTGACAGAGTTTCGATACGGAGAAGGCAAGGTATAAAGAGAGAGCGGTGTCGTACCTAACCGCTAACGCACATACACGTTTTAGCCGTGTCCTAAGTGGGTCGGTAGGCGGAGTGCCGTGTGTTGATGGGGAGTCGATAGCTGGAGTGATTTGCAGTGACGAGCACGAGCCAATGCTGAGCCAGTGCGGGTTGCGAACGAAGTGTCGAGCGATGCAGAAGGTTATCGTTGTTGTCGAGAATACCGCTCAGCTTCGTCGTTGTTGCCTAGCTTCATTGTTGATGCCTAGCTTCACCGTAGATGCCTTGGTGAAACCCATGGACAAATGACAAAAGACGTATGAACTGGAGCAGCAGCTACGGGATCAGCCAATGTGATGTCTTGGCAGCACGGCCCGTTTGTTGTGGCCGCGCTCGTGACCTTGAGGGTGGTGAGCACGCACACGCTCGCGAGCAGCGCGTCGGACTGCGTCGTCGCGGCGTGCGCGCGTGGAGTTGTCCAGCGTTGGGTGCCGTGCCGAGGGTGTTTTTGTTGGTTTTCCGACGTCGCGTGGGATGAGTGTATGCGCGATCCGCGGTGGAGGAGAATGTGTGGTGGCAGTGGGTAGTCCGTAGGTGTGTGTTGGTGTGTTGGGTGCGGTGTTGGTGGTGGTTGTTTGTTTTTGTGTATGTATGCAGGTTTTGACAATTGTGTGTGTGTACGTGAGAAGGTACACCCGTCTAGCTCAGTCGGTAGAGCGCTGGCCTTTTAAGCCAGTGGTCGTGGGTTCGAGCCCCACGGGGGTGCTTGCTTCTTTGCGGTCGTGCGCTAGGACGCGAGGGAGTTCCGTGCGCGGAGCTGTCTCGAGTTTGGGGCGTTCGGGGTACGGGGCAGCGCTCATTCGCGGCGCATTATGCTCCGCTTTCGTCCTCTTTTCTTTTGCTTCCTACCCGCAGCTGAACGGCTTCATCACGCACCCAGAGGGTTTACACACACCAGACGGTGGCTTGTGTTAGCGTTCGTGTGCGATAGGACCAAGGAGTGACCTCGCAAAGAAGTGTGCCCGCACCCAATCCGACCAGATCTCCCCACAGTCAGTTCGAAGGCCATACGAACGCTTGACTGGTCAAGCATGGACGGAACATCCATCCATCCGTCTGGGGCTATCTGGTCCAAGATCGGGGCTAATTTGTCCAAGACAATGGGCGTCTGTCTGGACATTGGTGACATGCCCGTATATTGAACAAGGGTTTTCATAATCCGCCACCCATAAAAACACGTCCTAGTCGGCTGGGCTAAGCCAGAGAGCAAGCACTTCGCTGGAAAGATTTAGTTGTCTACTACGGCCTTCCAGTTTTTCGTTCCAGCAGGAAGGCGAGCTTTGAGTGGCGAACTTTGAGTGGCGAGCTTTGAGTGGCATGCGCGCTTGGGCAATTCAGATCAACAATCACGCAAGACCATGACGGCAAGTGTGTCTTTACAGTCAAAGTGACAGAGTTTCGATACGGAGAAGGCAAGGTATAAAGAGAGAGCGGTGTCGTACCTAACCGCTAACGCACATACACGTTTTAGCCGTGTCCTAAGTGGGTCGGTAGGCGGAGTGCCGTGTGTTGATGGGGAGTCGATAGCTGGAGTGATTTGCAGTGACGAGCACGAGCCAATGCTGAGCCAGTGCGGGTTGCGAACGAAGTGTCGAGCGATGCAGAAGGTTATCGTTGTTGTCGAGAATACCGCTCAGCTTCGTCGTTGTTGCCTAGCTTCATTGTTGATGCCTAGCTTCACCGTAGATGCCTTGGTGAAACCCATGGACAAATGACAAAAGACGTATGAACTGGAGCAGCAGCTACGGGATCAGCCAATGTGATGTCTTGGCAGCACGGCCCGTTTGTTGTGGCCGCGCTCGTGACCTTGAGGGTGGTGAGCACGCACACGCTCGCGAGCAGCGCGTCGGACTGCGTCGTCGCGGCGTGCGCGCGTGGAGTTGTCCAGCGTTGGGTGCCGTGCCGAGGGTGTTTTTGTTGGTTTTCCGACGTCGCGTGGGATGAGTGTATGCGCGATCCGCGGTGGAGGAGAATGTGTGGTGGCAGTGGGTAGTCCGTAGGTGTGTGTTGGTGTGTTGGGTGCGGTGTTGGTGGTGGTTGTTTGTTTTTGTGTATGTATGCAGGTTTTGACAATTGTGTGTGTGTACGTGAGAAGGTACACCCGTCTAGCTCAGTCGGTAGAGCGCTGGCCTTTTAAGCCAGTGGTCGTGGGTTCGAGCCCCACGGGGGTGCTTGCTTCTTTGCGGTCGTGCGCTAGGACGCGAGGGAGTTCCGTGCGCGGAGCTGTCTCGAGTTTGGGGCGTTCGGGGTACGGGGGCAGCGCTCATTCGCGGCGCATTATGCTCCGCTTTCGTCCTCTTTTCTTTTGCTTCCTACCCGCAGCTGAACGGCTTCATCACGCACCCAGAGGGTTTACACACACCAGACGGTGGCTTGTGTTAGCGTTCGTGTGCGATAGGACCAAGGAGTGACCTCGCAAAGAAGTGTGCCCGCACCCAATCCGACCAGATCTCCCCACAGTCAGTTCGAAGGCCATACGAACGCTTGACTGGTCAAGCATGGACGGAACATCCATCCATCCGTCTGGGGCTATCTGGTCCAAGATCGGGGCTAATTTGTCCAAGACAATGGGCGTCTGTCTGGACATTGGTGACATGCCCGTATATTGAACAAGGGTTTTCATAATCCGCCACCCATAAAAACACGTCCTAGTCGGCTGGGCTAAGCCAGAGAGCAAGCACTTCGCTGGAAAGATTTAGTTGTCTACTACGGCCTTCCAGTTTTTCGTTCCAGCAGGAAGGCGAGCTTTGAGTGGCGAACTTTGAGTGGCGAGCTTTGAGTGGCATGCGCGCTTGGGCAATTCAGATCAACAATCACGCAAGACCATGACGGCAAGTGTGTCTTTACAGTCAAAGTGACAGAGTTTCGATACGGAGAAGGCAAGGTATAAAGAGAGAGCGGTGTCGTACCTAACCGCTAACGCACATACACGTTTTAGCCGTGTCCTAAGTGGGTCGGTAGGCGGAGTGCCGTGTGTTGATGGGGAGTCGATAGCTGGAGTGATTTGCAGTGACGAGCACGAGCCAATGCTGAGCCAGTGCGGGTTGCGAACGAAGTGTCGAGCGATGCAGAAGGTTATCGTTGTTGTCGAGAATACCGCTCAGCTTCGTCGTTGTTGCCTAGCTTCATTGTTGATGCCTAGCTTCACCGTAGATGCCTTGGTGAAACCCATGGACAAATGACAAAAGACGTATGAACTGGAGCAGCAGCTACGGGATCAGCCAATGTGATGTCTTGGCAGCACGGCCCGTTTGTTGTGGCCGCGCTCGTGACCTTGAGGGTGGTGAGCACGCACACGCTCGCGAGCAGCGCGTCGGACTGCGTCGTCGCGGCGTGCGCGCGTGGAGTTGTCCAGCGTTGGGTGCCGTGCCGAGGGTGTTTTTGTTGGTTTTCCGACGTCGCGTGGGATGAGTGTATGCGCGATCCGCGGTGGAGGAGAATGTGTGGTGGCAGTGGGTAGTCCGTAGGTGTGTGTTGGTGTGTTGGGTGCGGTGTTGGTGGTGGTTGTTTGTTTTTGTGTATGTATGCAGGTTTTGACAATTGTGTGTGTGTACGTGAGAAGGTACACCCGTCTAGCTCAGTCGGTAGAGCGCTGGCCTTTTAAGCCAGTGGTCGTGGGTTCGAGCCCCACGGGGGTGCTTGCTTCTTTGCGGTCGTGCGCTAGGACGCGAGGGAGTTCCGTGCGCGGAGCTGTCTCGAGTTTGGGGCGTTCGGGGTACGGGGCAGCGCTCATTCGCGGCGCATTATGCTCCGCTTTCGTCCTCTTTTCTTTTTGCTTCCTACCCGCAGCTGAACGGCTTCATCACGCACCCAGAGGGTTTACACACACCAGACGGTGGCTTGTGTTAGCGTTCGTGTGCGATAGGACCAAGGAGTGACCTCGCAAAGAAGTGTGCCCGCACCCAATCCGACCAGATCTCCCCACAGTCAGTTCGAAGGCCATACGAACGCTTGACTGGTCAAGCATGGACGGAACATCCATCCATCCGTCTGGGGCTATCTGGTCCAAGATCGGGGCTAATTTGTCCAAGACAATGGGCGTCTGTCTGGACATTGGTGACATGCCCGTATATTGAACAAGGGTTTTCATAATCCGCCACCCATAAAAACACGTCCTAGTCGGCTGGGCTAAGCCAGAGAGCAAGCACTTCGCTGGAAAGATTTAGTTGTCTACTACGGCCTTCCAGTTTTTCGTTCCAGCAGGAAGGCGAGCTTTGAGTGGCGAACTTTGAGTGGCGAGCTTTGAGTGGCATGCGCGCTTGGGCAATTCAGATCAACAATCACGCAAGACCATGACGGCAAGTGTGTCTTTACAGTCAAAGTGACAGAGTTTCGATACGGAGAAGGCAAGGTATAAAGAGAGAGCGGTGTCGTACCTAACCGCTAACGCACATACACGTTTTAGCCGTGTCCTAAGTGGGTCGGTAGGCGGAGTGCCGTGTGTTGATGGGGAGTCGATAGCTGGAGTGATTTGCAGTGACGAGCACGAGCCAATGCTGAGCCAGTGCGGGTTGCGAACGAAGTGTCGAGCGATGCAGAAGGTTATCGTTGTTGTCGAGAATACCGCTCAGCTTCGTCGTTGTTGCCTAGCTTCATTGTTGATGCCTAGCTTCACCGTAGATGCCTTGGTGAAACCCATGGACAAATGACAAAAGACGTATGAACTGGAGCAGCAGCTACGGGATCAGCCAATGTGATGTCTTGGCAGCACGGCCCGTTTGTTGTGGCCGCGCTCGTGACCTTGAGGGTGGTGAGCACGCACACGCTCGCGAGCAGCGCGTCGGACTGCGTCGTCGCGGCGTGCGCGCGTGGAGTTGTCCAGCGTTGGGTGCCGTGCCGAGGGTGTTTTTGTTGGTTTTCCGACGTCGCGTGGGATGAGTGTATGCGCGATCCGCGGTGGAGGAGAATGTGTGGTGGCAGTGGGTAGTCCGTAGGTGTGTGTTGGTGTGTTGGGTGCGGTGTTGGTGGTGGTTGTTTGTTTTTGTGTATGTATGCAGGTTTTGACAATTGTGTGTGTGTACGTGAGAAGGTACACCCGTCTAGCTCAGTCGGTAGAGCGCTGGCCTTTTAAGCCAGTGGTCGTGGGTCGAGCCCCACGGGGGTGCTTGCTTCTTTGCGGTCGTGCGCTAGGACGCGAGGGAGTTCCGTGCGCGGAGCTGTCTCGAGTTTGGGGCGTTCGGGGTACGGGGCAGCGCTCATTCGCGGCGCATTATGCTCCGCTTTCGTCCTCTTTTCTTTGCTTCCTACCCGCAGCTGAACGGCTTCATCACGCACCCAGAGGGTTTACACACACCAGACGGTGGCTTGTGTTAGCGTTCGTGTGCGATAGGACCAAGGAGTGACCTCGCAAAGAAGTGTGCCCGCACCCAATCCGACCAGATCTCCCCACAGTCAGTTCGAAGGCCATACGAACGCTTGACTGGTCAAGCATGGACGGAACATCCATCCATCCGTCTGGGGCTATCTGGTCCAAGATCGGGGCTAATTTGTCCAAGACAATGGGCGTCTGTCTGGACATTGGTGACATGCCCGTATATTGAACAAGGGTTTTCATAATCCGCCACCCATAAAAACACGTCCTAGTCGGCTGGGCTAAGCCAGAGAGCAAGCACTTCGCTGGAAAGATTTAGTTGTCTACTACGGCCTTCCAGTTTTTCGTTCCAGCAGGAAGGCGAGCTTTGAGTGGCGAACTTTGAGTGGCGAGCTTTGAGTGGCATGCGCGCTTGGGCAATTCAGATCAACAATCACGCAAGACCATGACGGCAAGTGTGTCTTTACAGTCAAAGTGACAGAGTTTCGATACGGAGAAGGCAAGGTATAAAGAGAGAGCGGTGTCGTACCTAACCGCTAACGCACATACACGTTTTAGCCGTGTCCTAAGTGGGTCGGTAGGCGGAGTGCCGTGTGTTGATGGGGAGTCGATAGCTGGAGTGATTTGCAGTGACGAGCACGAGCCAATGCTGAGCCAGTGCGGGTTGCGAACGAAGTGTCGAGCGATGCAGAAGGTTATCGTTGTTGTCGAGAATACCGCTCAGCTTCGTCGTTGTTGCCTAGCTTCATTGTTGATGCCTAGCTTCACCGTAGATGCCTTGGTGAAACCCATGGACAAATGACAAAAGACGTATGAACTGGAGCAGCAGCTACGGGATCAGCCAATGTGATGTCTTGGCAGCACGGCCCGTTTGTTGTGGCCGCGCTCGTGACCTTGAGGGTGGTGAGCACGCACACGCTCGCGAGCAGCGCGTCGGACTGCGTCGTCGCGGCGTGCGCGCGTGGAGTTGTCCAGCGTTGGGTGCCGTGCCGAGGGTGTTTTTGTTGGTTTTCCGACGTCGCGTGGGATGAGTGTATGCGCGATCCGCGGTGGAGGAGAATGTGTGGTGGCAGTGGGTAGTCCGTAGGTGTGTGTTGGTGTGTTGGGTGCGGTGTTGGTGGTGGTTGTTTGTTTTTGTGTATGTATGCAGGTTTTGACAATTGTGTGTGTGTACGTGAGAAGGTACACCCGTCTAGCTCAGTCGGTAGAGCGCTGGCCTTTTAAGCCAGTGGTCGTGGGTTCGAGCCCCACGGGGGTGCTTGCTTCTTTGCGGTCGTGCGCTAGGACGCGAGGGAGTTCCGTGCGCGGAGCTGTCTCGAGTTTGGGGCGTTCGGGGTACGGGGCAGCGCTCATTCGCGGCGCATTATGCTCCGCTTTCGTCCTCTTTTCTTTTGCTTCCTACCCGCAGCTGAACGGCTTCATCACGCACCCAGAGGGTTTACACACACCAGACGGTGGCTTGTGTTAGCGTTCGTGTGCGATAGGACCAAGGAGTGACCTCGCAAAGAAGTGTGCCCGCACCCAATCCGACCAGATCTCCCCACAGTCAGTTCGAAGGCCATACGAACGCTTGACTGGTCAAGCATGGACGGAACATCCATCCATCCGTCTGGGGCTATCTGGTCCAAGATCGGGGCTAATTTGTCCAAGACAATGGGCGTCTGTCTGGACATTGGTGACATGCCCGTATATTGAACAAGGGTTTTCATAATCCGCCACCCATAAAAACACGTCCTAGTCGGCTGGGCTAAGCCAGAGAGCAAGCACTTCGCTGGAAAGATTTAGTTGTCTACTACGGCCTTCCAGTTTTTCGTTCCAGCAGGAAGGCGAGCTTTGAGTGGCGAACTTTGAGTGGCGAGCTTTGAGTGGCATGCGCGCTTGGGCAATTCAGATCAACAATCACGCAAGACCATGACGGCAAGTGTGTCTTTACAGTCAAAGTGACAGAGTTTCGATACGGAGAAGGCAAGGTATAAAGAGAGAGCGGTGTCGTACCTAACCGCTAACGCACATACACGTTTTAGCCGTGTCCTAAGTGGGTCGGTAGGCGGAGTGCCGTGTGTTGATGGGGAGTCGATAGCTGGAGTGATTTGCAGTGACGAGCACGAGCCAATGCTGAGCCAGTGCGGGTTGCGAACGAAGTGTCGAGCGATGCAGAAGGTTATCGTTGTTGTCGAGAATACCGCTCAGCTTCGTCGTTGTTGCCTAGCTTCATTGTTGATGCCTAGCTTCACCGTAGATGCCTTGGTGAAACCCATGGACAAATGACAAAAGACGTATGAACTGGAGCAGCAGCTACGGGATCAGCCAATGTGATGTCTTGGCAGCACGGCCCGTTTGTTGTGGCCGCGCTCGTGACCTTGAGGGTGGTGAGCACGCACACGCTCGCGAGCAGCGCGTCGGACTGCGTCGTCGCGGCGTGCGCGCGTGGAGTTGTCCAGCGTTGGGTGCCGTGCCGAGGTGTTTTTGTTGGTTTTCCGACGTCGCGTGGGATGAGTGTATGCGCGATCCGCGGTGGAGGAGAATGTGTGGTGGCAGTGGGTAGTCCGTAGGTGTGTGTTGGTGTGTTGGGTGCGGTGTTGGTGGTGGTTGTTTGTTTTTGTGTATGTATGCAGGTTTTGACAATTGTGTGTGTGTACGTGAGAAGGTACACCCGTCTAGCTCAGTCGGTAGAGCGCTGGCCTTTTAAGCCAGTGGTCGTGGGTTCGAGCCCCACGGGGGTGCTTGCTTCTTTGCGGTCGTGCGCTAGGACGCGAGGGAGTTCCGTGCGCGGAGCTGTCTCGAGTTTGGGGCGTTCGGGGTACGGGGCAGCGCTCATTCGCGGCGCATTATGCTCCGCTTTCGTCCTCTTTTCTTTTTGCTTCCTACCCGCAGCTGAACGGCTTCATCACGCACCCAGAGGGTTTACACACACCAGACGGTGGCTTGTGTTAGCGTTCGTGTGCGATAGGACCAAGGAGTGACCTCGCAAAGAAGTGTGCCCGCACCCAATCCGACCAGATCTCCCCACAGTCAGTTCGAAGGCCATACGAACGCTTGACTGGTCAAGCATGGACGGAACATCCATCCATCCGTCTGGGGCTATCTGGTCCAAGATCGGGGCTAATTTGTCCAAGACAATGGGCGTCTGTCTGGACATTGGTGACATGCCCGTATATTGAACAAGGGTTTTCATAATCCGCCACCCATAAAAACACGTCCTAGTCGGCTGGGCTAAGCCAGAGAGCAAGCACTTCGCTGGAAAGATTTAGTTGTCTACTACGGCCTTCCAGTTTTTCGTTCCAGCAGGAAGGCGAGCTTTGAGTGGCGAACTTTGAGTGGCGAGCTTTGAGTGGCATGCGCGCTTGGGCAATTCAGATCAACAATCACGCAAGACCATGACGGCAAGTGTGTCTTTACAGTCAAAGTGACAGAGTTTCGATACGGAGAAGGCAAGGTATAAAGAGAGCGGTGTCGTACCTAACCGCTAACGCACATACACGTTTTAGCCGTGTCCTAAGTGGGTCGGTAGGCGGAGTGCCGTGTGTTGATGGGGAGTCGATAGCTGGAGTGATTTGCAGTGACGAGCACGAGCCAATGCTGAGCCAGTGCGGGTTGCGAACGAAGTGTCGAGCGATGCAGAAGGTTATCGTTGTTGTCGAGAATACCGCTCAGCTTCGTCGTTGTTGCCTAGCTTCATTGTTGATGCCTAGCTTCACCGTAGATGCCTTGGTGAAACCCATGGACAAATGACAAAAGACGTATGAACTGGAGCAGCAGCTACGGGATCAGCCAATGTGATGTCTTGGCAGCACGGCCCGTTTGTTGTGGCCGCGCTCGTGACCTTGAGGGTGGTGAGCACGCACACGCTCGCGAGCAGCGCGTCGGACTGCGTCGTCGCGGCGTGCGCGCGTGGAGTTGTCCAGCGTTGGGTGCCGTGCCGAGGGTGTTTTTGTTGGTTTTCCGACGTCGCGTGGGATGAGTGTATGCGCGATCCGCGGTGGAGGAGAATGTGTGGTGGCAGTGGGTAGTCCGTAGGTGTGTGTTGGTGTGTTGGGTGCGGTGTTGGTGGTGGTTGTTTGTTTTTGTGTATGTATGCAGGTTTTGACAATTGTGTGTGTGTACGTGAGAAGGTACACCCGTCTAGCTCAGTCGGTAGAGCGCTGGCCTTTTAAGCCAGTGGTCGTGGGTTCGAGCCCCACGGGGGTGCTTGCTTCTTTGCGGTCGTGCGCTAGGACGCGAGGAGTTCCGTGCGCGGAGCTGTCTCGAGTTTGGGGCGTTCGGTACGGGGCAGCGCTCATTCGCGGCGCATTATGCTCCGCTTTCGTCCTCTTTTCTTTTTGCTTCCTACCCGCAGCTGAACGGCTTCATCACGCACCCAGAGGGTTTACACACACCAGACGGTGGCTTGTGTTAGCGTTCGTGTGCGATAGGACCAAGGAGTGACCTCGCAAAGAAGTGTGCCCGCACCCAATCCGACCAGATCTCCCCACAGTCAGTTCGAAGGCCATACGAACGCTTGACTGGTCAAGCATGGACGGAACGTCCATCCATCCGTCTGGGGCTATCTGGTCCAAGATCGGGGCTAATTTGTCCAAGACAATGGGCATCTGTTTGGACATGCGTGCATGCACCGAAGCTATTTTACGAAAACCTCGATGTGTCCTGCATGAAAGCACAGCATCATGAGTCCTTTCCAATTAACAAAGGCATGCAGCTGGACCTGGAATGGTTTGAAACAATCCTAGCAGAAGGCTAAGCCGTTATCACTCTATGCAAAACTTCAGCAGCCAGACTTTCACGTATACGTGGACGCAAGCAACCTCAGCCTTGCCGTTCTCGATCCTACCACAAAGCAATTTATCCAGATTCAGTTTGACGAAGAAAAAGTTTGATCCGATGAGCAACAGGAACAGACGGCTTCAACATTAACGTCCGCAAGCAGTTGTGCATAGCGTTCGCGGCGTGGTGTTTCACACCCATTTGGAGATCCACTTCTACACTCGACATTATTCACGTTCACGCATGGCCTGACAACACAACGGCAATTTCCTGGACAAACCATCTGTCCAGTTCAAATAAGTTGGCTCAGTAAATCTCACGGACTGGCCTCGCTGAAGCGGTTTATGGGTTTCGAACCTCGTTCAGCCACTTACCGGGATCAATCAACACGATGGCCGATTTCGGATCTCGAGCGTGGACACCACCCTACAATAACGTCTGGACTAACTTCTCGTCGCTAAGGTCACTGGTCTCACTTCCTACACCAATTCGCAAGATCTACTTGGAATTTTCGGCCGACTTCAGTGTTACGCGATGACCCCAGGATCACGACCAAAATATCCCGTGACATGGAAGAAGTAGCTGTCTTGGTGCGGAAAGCGCGGCTTCTCACGATGGCCCCCACAAGGCACCCTGCAGCACCCCTATCAACGTGCACTATTCGCCGTTCACTACTGACACTCCGGAGTCTCCTCCACAGGGCATCCGCTCTCCCCGAATACCATTCTGTCCACGATTAGCCACATTGCGTGGTATCATAAGCGTGAACGAGGATACAGTTGGCCTACACGAAGGACACGTCTTGGCCGTGCGAGGGATGTAGAGGTTGTTGCTCCCACCAAGCCAGAAGCAGCCTGTCATTTTGGTGATTCCCATCGAAATTCGGCGGCAGTGCAACTTCAGAAACAGCCATGACCGCGTCCTCTGGAGGGGCTGTGGTCTTGGGCCTTTTCTTTTGCTACGAAGATCCGAATATCTAGCTGACGGAAAGAAGATAAAACCGTATATTATCTGCGACAACAATTCGCAAGCCGCTCGGGACGATGCACGATAAAGCTCAGCGAGGTCGTAGCTGTCACGGACAATTTACGCCGAAGCAAAACGGATCAAGCCGGGGAGGGTACGAAGAGGACGCTACATCGCTGGGGATCAAGCTGACTGCCCTGTGCTAGCGGTTTGGGAGCTCAAGCATCAACTTCACTTTGCAGACGACAACCAAGCGTTCTGCTCGGTACGACCTAGCAAAGTCCTTTCCGCAAACGCTCTGGCACAAGCAATCAAAGCAGCCGCCGTCCCGGTCGGAGCTAACCCCACAAAGTTCGGTACCCACTCTATGAGAAGCGGCGGTGCAACGGCGATGGTCGCGGCCGGCTTGACAGGCTCTCCATCAAACAGTTTGGGCGATGCATATCCGACTCATATGAGCGGTACACAAGAATGAACGAGCTGGTGTCCTAGTCACTCGCGCTCAACATGACGCGCGGCGCATCGTCACGTGTTAGCCCAGTCCAACCGAAGGGGACCCGTCCTCCTCATCAAATGAGCGGGACTCGCTAAAACTACAATGCTACGTGATTGCGCCCCTAGCTCGCCGCATTGACGGATAAACGGCGTTTTTGTCGCAATAATCTCCAGACGCCCGTGGTGGTCGAGATGGGCATCCATCTTGGCGGCATGAGCTACCCCTCTCCCAGTCGGCACACTCTGGTATTTCCGCGTCTACATTTGTTGGCGACAAGAGACCGCGAATTTATCATAACGGTGCAAATCCGTAGTACCTTTACTACTCAACCCTCCAAAGCCGACTCAGTCGCTGGACGACTTCAAAGAGCTTCCAGCGAATAGTCTATTGCGCAAAATTGTGATCGTCAAACAACGTTTATCAGTGACTATGTCTTGACCATACGCAGTCACATACCCGAACGTCGAGTATGAGCACAGAAGCGCTCATGACTTCCACGGTCAGTTCACGCTGATCATCTTCAAACACCTGGAAGTTCT
>JAAVTH010000468.1:0-64896 GCA_011947325.1 Phytophthora macrochlamydospora
ACGTTTAGCTTAACTCACCGGCGCCGGCGCCGGCGCCGAGGTCGTCTCAAGGGTGGCTGGGCCCCGTGCCACCTCGCGCAAGCCTGGCTCTCGTGTCGTGCCCGCGCTGGCACGACTTGGCAGGACTGAAGGACGCTTGGGAAGGTGCTCCGGCGTCCGGATACGAATCGTCAGGACGCCTGGCGTAGACGTTTAGCTTAACCTCACCGGCGCCGGCGCCGGCGCCGAGGTCGTCTCAAGGGTGGCTGGGCCCCGTGCCACCTCGCGCAAGCCTGGCTCTCGTGTCGTGCCCGCGCTGGCACGACTTGGCAGGACTGAAGGACGCTTGGGAAGGTGCTCCGGCGTCCGGATACGAATCGTCAGGACGCCTGGCGTAGACGTTTAGCTTAACCTCACCGGCGCCGGCGCCGGCGCCGAGGTCGTCTCAAGGGTGACTGGGCCCCGTGCCACCTCGCGCAAGCCTGGCTCTCGTCGTGCCCGCGCTGGCACGACTTGGCAGGACTGAAGGACGCTTGGGAAGGTGCTCCGGCGTCCGGATACGAATCGTCAGGACGCCTGGCGTAGACGTTTAGCTTAACTCACCGGCGCCGGCGCCGGCGCCGAGGTCGTCTCAAGGGTGGCTGGGCCCCGTGCCACCTCGCGCAAGCCTGGCTCTCGTGTCGTGCCCGCGCTGGCACGACTTGGCAGGACTGAAGGACGCTTGGGAAGGTGCTCCGGCGTCCGGATACGAATCGTCAGGACGCCTGGCGTAGACGTTTAGCTTAACCTCACCGGCGCCGGCGCCGGCGCCGAGGTCGTCTCAAGGGTGGCTGGGCCCCGTGCCACCTCGCGCAAGCCTGGCTCTCGTGTCGTGCCCGCGCTGGCACGACTTGGCAGGACTGAAGGACGCTTGGGAAGGTGCTCCGGCGTCCGGATACGAATCGTCAGGACGCCTGGCGTAGACGTTTAGCTTAACCTCACCGGCGCCGGCGCCGGCGCCGAGGTCGTCTCAAGGGTGGCTGGGCCCCGTGCCACCTCGCGCAAGCCTGGCTCGTGTCGTGCCCGCGCTGGCACGACTTGGCAGGACTGAAGGACGCTTGGGAAGGTGCTCCGGCGTCCGGATGCGAATCGTCAGGACGCCTGGCGTAGACGTTTAGCTTAACCTCACCGGCGCCGGCGCCGGCGCCGAGGTCGTCTCAAGGGTGGCTGGGCCCCGTGCCACCTCGCGCAAGCCTGGCTCTCGTGTCGTGCCCGCGCTGGCACGACTTGGCAGGACTGAAGGACGCTTGGGAAGGTGCTCCGGCGTCCGGATACGAATCGTCAGGACGCCTGGCGTAGACGTTTAGCTTAACCTCACCGGCGCCGGCGCCGGCGCCGAGGTCGTCTCAAGGGTGGCTGGGCCCCGTGCCACCTCGCGCAAGCCTGGCTCTCGTGTCGTGCCCGCGCTGGCACGACTTGGCAGGACTGAAGGACGCTTGGGAAGGTGCTCCGGCGTCCGGATACGAATCGTCAGGACGCCTGGCGTAGACGTTTAGCTCACCGGCGCCGGCGCCGGCGCCGAGGTCGTCTCAAGGGTGGCTGGGCCCCGTGCCACCTCGCGCAAGCCTGGCTCTCGTGTCGTGCCCGCGCTGGCACGACTTGGCAGGACTGAAGGACGCTTGGGAAGGTGCTCCGGCGTCCGGATACGAATCGTCAGGACGCCTGGCGTAGACGTTTAGCTTAACCTCACCGGCGCCGGCGCCGGCGCCGAGGTCGTCTCAAGGGTGGCTGGGCCCCGTGCCACCTCGCGCAAGCCTGGCTCTCGTGTCGTGCCCGCGCTGGCACGACTTGGCAGGACTGAAGGACGCTTGGGAAGGTGCTCCGGCGTCCGGATACGAATCGTCAGGACGCCTGGCGTAGACGTTTAGCTTAACCTCACCGGCGCCGGCGCCGGCGCCGAGGTCGTCTCAAGGGTGGCTGGGCCCCGTGCCACCTCGCGCAAGCCTGGCTCTCGTGTCGTGCCCGCGCTGGCACGACTTGGCAGGACTGAAGGACGCTTGGGAAGGTGCTCCGGCGTCCGGATACGAATCGTCAGGACGCCTGGCGTAGACGTTTAGCTTAACCTCACCGGCGCCGGCGCCGGCGCCGAGGTCGTCTCAAGGGTGGCTGGGCCCCGTGCCACCTCGCGCAAGCCTGGCTCTCGTGTCGTGCCCGCGCTGGCACGACTTGGCAGGACTGAAGGACGCTTGGGAAGGTGCTCCGGCGTCCGGATACGAATCGTCAGGACGCCTGGCGTAGACGTTTAGCTTAACCTCACCGGCGCCGGCGCCGGCCCTTAGGTCGTTCCAAGACTGGCTGGCGGTGTTTTGTGGGTTATTTTGTGTCTGACGGCTGTAAGTAGTGTGTTATCGGATAATACTGTTTTTAGTCAGTGCCTGGCTTGGGCGAGCAATATAATCGTATTCGCTGAATATTATAACGTGACTACCCGACTTTCGGTGCCGACAGGAGCTCTCTGTCGTTATTTCTCCGTATTGTCTCCCTATTGGATAGTTCACATGTCTCTGGCACACGGTAGTGCCACTAACGTATTCATCGTACTCGAGAACGTATTTTGTCACGATTTCGCTACTGGCTGCTGCGTATTTGTGCTGTTCCTTCTGGTGCTTTTTTATTGGGCGATACGCCTGTCTATGTCCTCAAATAATACCACCATCATGTTCGCTGTACGTAAAAACGTACTTCCCAAAACTTTAGCGTCAAGTAACCTATTATAACATCAATAATCCGTAAAGGTCTGTGATTGGCTGTTGACGCCTGTCTCTGACACACCAACATAGTACCATCTTTTTCACAGTGATTGAAAACGTAGGTTTCACAACTTGTTGCTCCTTATTCTTATAATTGGCTTCGTAATGCACAAATAATCGATACTAGGAGATGCGCCTGTTTTTGTCCAAAATAAGAAGTACCATCTTTTTCTCCATATGTTTTAACATAATTTACCAGATTTTCATGAGCACCCATCTCATATTGACTGCGTAGTGAACATATCTCTCTGATTGGTTGGAGGGCCTGTCTATACTCCACCATATGTCACAAATCCTGTCATTCGCAGTGATACCAATTTTTAGGTTCATATGACTTGAATTGACTATGGTATCGCATTAACCTTGTCTGCCACGTTTGTATCGGGTTTATATAGGCGCTGGTCACCCTGTTCACCTCATGCCACAGTTGTACCGGAAACAAATAGCAAAGCGTCACCCACTGCCTATCTCGGGTGGGTGTGGCATGTCCGGGTATTAATTGTACCAGAGGGTGACCCTTTCAGTTCCCTAAACCCTAAACCATAAATCATAAACCCTATATCACTCACACTCTACACATACTCACACTCTACACACACTCACACTTTACACATACACATCCTCACACTATAACATACTCATACTTCACACACACTTATACTCTACAACAATCACACTCTTTTCACAATCACACTTTTTACACTTACTCTCTATTTACACTCACACATACTTACACTCACACTCCACATACACTTCTATTTACCACAAACATCCATATTCTACATACACTCATACACACAACCATCCATAATTTTTCTTCAGTTTTCTATTTCTCAAAATTTCTCTATTCCTTCCTCAACTCCATTTTTTTCTTCTCACACACTCTTATCTTACACACTCATACTTTACACTACACCCGTTTATTCTCTACATACTCCTTCTTTAAACCTTCCTATTTCACATACCCATACTTCTCTATACAATATCTACATACCTACTCTTACACACCTCATACACTCACAATTATGTACACTCTTACACTATTATATACTATCCATACTCTCCACATATTTCTTCTTCTCATTTTTCTACATTACTATCTAACTCTCTATCAATTCATTCAAATCACATTTCCTATCAATCCCAATCCATCTCATTATAATCAACTATTATCATTCTTTTCATTTTCTCTTACTCCCATCCTATTTTTCTCATTTACCTACCACCAAATCATACTATTTACGCTTCTATTTTTACTCAAACCATATACTACTAAGACTCAAACACTAACACGTCCATACACAATAACACTCGTTCTCTGCATACATTCCCACTCTACACACTTCTATTCTACACAAACTTACACTCACTCACTTTCATACTATTCCCAACAACACTGTCACACACACAACTACCCATAACCTTTTTCCACGGTTCATTCTTTACCATAATTTCTTGAACTATTCGACAGACATTTTTTCGTTCCCATACACACGCATACTATACAACACGCTTTTCTACATACACTTTCCATCCACAGTACACTTCCCAACCTCCAATTGCACTCGACATACTCAAATATTTATTCTCTTTGTGTTCTTAGTCGAGTCCAACCAGCATGTTCACCTTACGTCGCAGCCTCCTAGTTCTCATCCCAAACGGGAGTAAGCAGCCGTAATTAACCTTACTGATCGTTGATTGGTTGGCAGGCCTGTCTCTATCACTTCGCAGTGTCACCATCGTGTTCCTCATTTACAAAAACGTGATTCTCCAAGTTTTTAGTCGAAGCAGGTGTGTGCCACCGTAGATAACTTCGCTACTCGCTGATTGGCTGATGGGCCTGTCTATGTCATCTCAGACAATCAACATCGTGTTCTCCACAAATGAAAACGTAGTCTCTCAAGTTTTCAGCCCAACCCGGTGCGTGTAGACGTTGTTATCGTTTCTGATCGCTGATTGGCTGATAGACCTGTTTCTGTTCGCTCAGACTATCACCATCCTTTTCCCCGTATACGAAAACGTAGTCTCGCAAGTTTTCAGCCCAAACGGGTGTGTACAACCGTGGTTATCCTTCCTGATCGCTGATTGGCTGATGAGCCTGTCTCTATCACTTCAGACTATCGCCATCATGTTCCTCGTATATGAAAACATGCTTTCCCAAGTTTTCAGCTCAACCGGTGGAGTACAGCCGTTGTTTTCGTTGCTGATCGCTGATTGGCGGATGCGCCTGTTTCTGTTCGCTCAGAGTTTCACCATCATGTTCGCCTTACTGAAAAACCCAGTTACACTTATTTTCATTATGCTGTGATCAGTATTACCGTCCGTATAGTCTGATAACCTAAAATAGTGTATCGAGTAGTACTAATTTGGGCGCTAAAAAGCAGCGCGCTACAGCAATAAAAAGCAGCAAAATCCGAAAATAAAGCCCATAACGCGACGTCATTTTAGTGCGATACATATGTAGCGCCGACCATATATATAGATTTTGAATGTCCAGTTTGTAAAAAGTTGTTCAAATGGCCAAAAGCTAGTCAGAAACACGCGAAACGTGATTGTATCCCGCGATCCAGTTCGCCACGTTTGAAGCGCGCTGTGAAACCAACAGGTAAGGATTTCACTACACCGGAGAGTTTGCGCAGTCTTGGCCTCTCCGTAAATCCAGAGGTACAAATATTGATATGCGCTTCATGCCAATATTGTGTTGGCCATTCAGCGACCAAGGTTCGATCACATTTGGCAAGATTGCATACATTTAGTGACGGAAGAAGTCCCCCGACAGTCGGTCAACTAGAATCCATGTTGAAAACAGTTCCTCTTTGTTCGGAACAAACCCTAGTGAAGGCGAGTCATGGCGGTAACAAGTTTATTCGCGGTCTTCCTGTGTTAGATGGCGAAAAATGTTCCAATTGCGGCTATTTGTGCTGCTGTGCTAGAACAATGCAGCGTCATCTAAAAGGACACACTATGGCTGCAGCTGAACCGGTCAAACTTCAGACTTTTTTCGAGGCCCAAGGACGCATTTTTTGCAGTGGATTATGTTCGAGGTGAGGTTTCCGTCGAGGACGGATTTGACCAAGAACTTTCAAAGTTTAACCTTTTTCTTCACACAAATGACTATGTAGCAAGGGATGGAGATCTGGTGAATCCCCTGTTTCGACAACTGCAGTGGCATAAAAAATACAGAAGTATACCGGAACGAGTTGCTCCACATTAATGAAAGTGTGTCGAGTATCTACAGCATCTAGCACAGCTGCCAATATACACGCAGTGGTCACTCACTTTTTCACGAAAAGTATCAGCGTCCTTAGCACAACGCCTTATTTAATTCGGCGCCACGTGTCAGCAGGAGGTTTCGAGGTTTCGAATCAGACCAAGGGATTTAGTGCTGTTCTAGACGCCACAGAGTCGTATCAACGTCACATGACACGCCTACTGTACATGGTTGCAGAGTGTAGCAAGATGGCAAAGAAGGAGCACACATTTGAACCTTCATTCCGAGCCAATGTGTTGATGATACTGTAGCGGAGTTGATGCGTACATGCGATGAAGATGGTTTTGACGCAACCTCGGATCAAGTCCGGAACATTCTATTGCGAGTATTAGAGGCGATATTCGTGACGGAGTCAAACGTTGGAGCATTGAAACCTCAAGACGATTTTGAGGCTTTTACAGTTTATCGTTAAATAGTATGCTCCAGCATAATCGGTGGCGAATTGAATCATCTGGAATTGCTGGAACCAAATAACATTACCAGTATTTGCGCCAGCTAAAACAATTGGGCTCGAATGTATGTAGTTGTTACAATTGCTCCGAAGGCGCCCAATGCCATCGACGAACACCTATACTATATTTGCGACAGTGTACGAACAAGTTTTAATGCGCTGCTGGAAGTTATGAAGCTTGGAAAGCACCTATCGGGCCCTCGGGAGGGTCAAAACCCGATAGTACACTGGATAGACGACGAAATGACCTCGTTGGTATGTAAAACAACAACGGTAACCCAAGAGGGCCTTCGGAAGATGGCGGGACTTCTTACAAAAGCATGAAAAAGCCATAGCAAAACAATTTGCTACGTGGCTTCGATATTGAGCAAAATCAATCCCAACTCAACTCAAAACGGCTCGTCGATGATATTAATGCCAGAGCTGATGGCACTTGGTTCATGAAAAGAGCCGAAAATCAGCTTGTTAGTACCCATAAGGATTTGTTACGTTTCTTGGCTTCTACCAATTGCAGGGACAGCTTGTGGTCGAATGGGTCGTGGCACAAACAACGAGTGAAGAAATGGTTTCTTGAGTGTGACGAATTCATGGATGACATGGTAATTACGATGCATTTTATGTTTGGACAACCTGCTCGAGCATTCGAACTTGCCACGTTTCGATTACGAGATAGTAACTTGGAATTTCGATCGGTATTTTCAATTCGCAATCGCTTCTCGACTGTACAGGTATATCACAAAAGCATAAATGTCACTGGGATGCTCAAGCCAATAGCTCGCTTTGCCCCTTCCGTATTAAACTCGGAGATCATTCTGTACTTCTATTTAGTTCGACCGGTCCAAGCGTATCTTTTCGGGCAAATTTTTCCAGATCACAAAAGTTCTGCATGGCTTTACCTTGATTTCTTGTTCGTTAAGATGGGCAAGAAAATGGATGCGGAGCAAGTTCGAAGAAGTATTGCAAAGGGATCCTCAAAATTTAGCGATATGAAACTCGACGTATCCACGTATCGTCACGTTGCCGTTGCGCTGATAGATCCTCACTTTCGAGATCAGCGGATGTCCGATGATCTATATGATGAACAGGCTGGTCACAGTCAAGATACAGCATCAAAAGTATACGCAAGAGGAGACAATGACCCTCTTGCCTGTTGCGGAACCAATTGCATAAGTTCTGGCTTGGCTCTTACGAGTGGCACAAATTTCTAGGTTTAAATTCAAAGTCCTCGCCAACGCTTCCGGTTAGAAGCACAACAAATAATGAATCCCAGTCGCCACGGCATCACCATGACCACGAAGTCCAGCTGCATGCACCACCTGCGTGTAGTGCACCACTACAGCTAGCGAAGCCATATTTATTTCCACCACTATCACCTAGCGCATTTGCTCGCGCTAAGGAGGTCATCGAGAGATTTACGAGTAACCCGATGGCATCGTTCCGGAGCGTCGAACAGGGCATTGCATTGGCGGCACTTTCTTCATCGCCATTAAAGCATCGCCTCATTATCTTGCCCACAGGGGAGGCAAGAGCTTGCTTTATATGGCCCAGTTTTGTCTTGATGCTAGCAGCTTGAAATCGTCGGTCGTTATCGTACCGACTGTCGCTCTGCTTAACGAATCGGTGCTTAAAGTAAGGCTTCGAAACCTCACTGCCTGCAAGTATTCAAGGGAACTGCGGCACTCTGGAAAAAGATTTCAATTGATTTTTGCTGCAGCCGAACAGGTTGGGCAGGAGGACTTTCGAGCTTACTTGAACCTCTTAAAGGCGCGAGCACAGCTACATACGATTTTTGTGGATGAAGCGCACCTCATCATTTCGGCTTCTTCTTATCGCCCCCAAATGGCTTTCATCCCAACCTTGACAATATTTGGAGCACCAATAGTCCTTCTTTCTGCTACTGTACCTATTCAAATGGAAAAGGATCTCGCTGTACTGTTCCAACTCGAGTTTGAAACCATTAGATCACGGACGAATCGAGAAAATATTTCATACTGTGTCAAACAAGTCGCTGATTTGGAAGCCGAGGCTTCTGTAGTAATGCGTGATCAACACGTGAAGTGTACGGGAACTCATGATAGATGTATAGCCTACTGTGCTACACGAACTGATGTTGATAAATTTTGCACAAATACCACATTGCCGGTCTCCAGATTTCACGCGGGAATGGATCCGCAAGACCAGGCAAAGGCAATTGCGAAGTGGAAATGTGGTAGCTCCGTCTGGATTGTTGCGACCAATGCTTTCGGCGCCGGGATTGATTATCCGCACGTTCGAATGGTACTTCATATAGGAAGTCCGTGATCTATCCTCGATTATGCCCAAGAAACTGGCAGGGCGGGGAGGGACGGCCTTACCAGTCAAGCGTTGACCTTGACAAATCTGCGATACCAAAAGCATATCAGCAATGCTGTGGGTCACTTGTCGGTTAGGAGCTTCTCTGAAGTCACAAATTCTTAAATGACACCAAGCAGTGCCGGAGACAGCAGCTCCAGCTGGTCCTTGATGGGGACGGCCTTCCCTGCATGGCTAACAATTTACTCGAGCCTTGTGATGTTTGTGAGGAAAAGACTTACTGCGAACGTGCCATTCAAAACGATGGACAGGTTGATTCAGTAGCATTAGTGGCCAAGCGTCAAAATTCCAACGATAGAATTATTCAGGGGAGATCTGTGAGTTTCTAACGAGCTTGCCCGTGTCGTCATGTGCGGTTTGTTGGATTAATGACCGCTTACCACTTCGGAACAATCAAGCTTGTCAATGCCTTGTGAAGGCATGTTTTAAGTGCCTTTATCGCAGCCATCGCTCGAAGGAATGCCCATATAGAATGGTTTTTCAGCCGGGAACCTGCTACATCTGTGGTCTACCATGGATTGACCTCGCCGGAATTGGTCCGATGCATCAACCTGAAGTGTTTCACCAGTGTAGCTACCCCGTGAAGGGATTTGTCATTACCGCGGTCTGGGTAGCATTTCACAGAGGGATCTGTGATGGAGTTCCTAGCGAACCGAAGTTATTTTCTAAATGGTTGACGAAAAGAGCGGATTCGTCACTATTCTCTAACCTGGTTGTGCGATTTCATCAGCTTGTGAAAAAGCACGGGCTAGTACTACCACCTGCGTCATCCGTCGCGCTGGTGTGATATGGCCAATGATGGTCAAACCCGTGGATGGTGCTCTGGGTCGGCGGCAACATAGAGGAATCATACACTTGCTAATACCAGTCATTTGTCCAATTTATCTGAATCAACCGTGTCGACACAGCTGAATTATTTACACAAAAACTACCGTCAATCGTCAGCCTGCGCTGGCATAATATCCTTAAAACATTGATCGACTACATCACCTTTTCATCTTATCCCAAGATACTGCGCCATGCGTTTTACGAACTGCCGTTCAGATGCATCCTTCGTAATCGTACTCTACGGTGGAGCAAGGCACCAGAGTTTCACTTTTCGTACATTCGCAGAGTCACAAGATTCTTGAAACCTCATGGCACAGGATCGATCAAATTTCGCAATTTATGCTGCACACTCGCAGAGCACTACTTCTGGTGTTTTGTAGGTTTACTAGGCGGTAGTCGTCGTCAACTGCTGTTTTCAGCAGAATATGTTCGGCATTTCATCCTATCCTCAGCTCCAGAATCGTTCTGCATAATACATATCGGCTTGATCATCAGGTTTTTGTCGTGTTCTACCGCATCCTGCAGCTGGAGGTATTAGAGTTGTGGCAACTTCGAACAACCACCAGCATTTGGAGTGAAAGTTAATGGATTTGTTCCAACTGAGCCGAAAAAGCTCTTCTTCCCATAGTTGCGGCTTCAAGACTGGACAAAGCTCCTTCAAAACGTGCCGGATATTGCTCATCACCCGATGGAAGACTTAGTTGCCAGAATGAACAACGCATTCATCAGACATTGCCATCAACTTCATGGGCACCACCACGTTCGGCACGCAGAAGTGGGAGGGTCCGCTCATCCTGCTCACGGGCAACGACCTGACCGCGGCCGGCTCCGGCACCTCGACAGCCAGGGAGACTGGTATTGGGAGTAAGGCACGTCCATCGACAAGCCCGTGTTCTTCCGCATGCACAAGGCCATCTCGTCCACGCTCTTGCGCTTCACCATTAAGAACATGCCGTACCGCACCTTCAGCACCGTCAACTCGCAGCAGACCACCCTCACCGGCTTGATGCTCGACTCGAGCGCCGGCAACGGTCTCGCCAAGAACACGGACGGCTTCGACCTCACCAAGAACGACCACATCACCATCACCGGCAAAAGATCTACAACCAGGACGACTGCCTGGCCATGCGTCCAACAACAACACGGCCATCAGCAGCAACATTTGCAGCAGCGGCCACGGCATCTCCATCGGCTCTCTCGGCGGCAACATCGTCGACCAGTCCATCACGGTCGAGGGGCTCACGGTCGAGGGCAACACCATCGAGAACTCGGACAACGGCATCCGCCTCAAGACCATCATCGGGCTCCAAGGTCTCGTCTCCAACATCAAGTACAACGACAACACTCTCTCCAACGTCAAGAACGCTATCGTGCTGCACTCAGACTACAGCAAGCCCAAGGGCGGCTATTCGGATGCTCCCACGAGCAAGGTGACCATCCAGGGAGTGTCTATCAACGGTTTCTTAGGCACGGCCACCAACCTGTACGACATCATGGTGAACCCCACCGTGATGTTGGATTGGTCGTTCTCCGGCATATGGGCGGCATCCAGCAACAAGAAAGAGTTGAGCTCGTCCATCACCTTCTCCAGCGCGTGGTCGAGTTTCCAGGTTGTAGATCGTCTCTCCAGACGGGCGGTGCGGCGCTCGGCTCTCGGCGTCTGTTTGCGAAATAAAAGACTATTAATAGTATGCTTCCCAGTAGTCGTACTTGAAATAGTTTTTGTTAGCTGTTTGTGTTATTAATAACAAAATAATCAATTAATCGGGCATTAATAAATTGGCAGCTGCGGATTTTGTAAGGTAGCGTAGTTGTAGTTGAGTTGAAATGATTTGATTAACTTGTTTGCGAATTCTCTCGTCTGGAAGGTGTAGCTTAGATAATCTATCTAATCAAGAATCCTCTCGCAGAATTCATCTAAACTCGCAGGAACCTAATACTCTGCGGCCGTTCTAGAGGAATGCCCTTCGGGGAACAAACCCCAATTGCCGGACCAGTTCTGCAATTGCGGAGCAATCGCAATGGAGATCCGCCGCATACTGGTAAACGAATAGGTAGCGTGTCTTATAGCAGATTAGCGATGCTTAGCATTCCTGCCTCCGTCTCACGGAATTGAATGTCATTTTGCAATCTCCATGTGGCACGGACAACAACAGCAGTCTGCACTTTCCAAAACAGCAGCAATTATTTTTGTTTCTCTCCACCTTGTGCGGATATATTGTAGCTTTGGAAAAAGCAACGGCCTCCAGCTTTGAGATGGTCGGAAGATTGATGGCCACGGAGCCAACGTTTGCCTCCCCAATTGTTCTAAGGCTGGGCGCGTATAAAAGCAATGCTCAACGCTTGGCACGTAGGACAAACACACTGTTGAATGTTTAGACCCAGCGATCTTAGGAAGTAAGGCCACGAGCACACAGTCAAAGCACCAAAATACAGATGCAGCATTACGTCATGAATCACAGGTAGGAGGAACCCACGAAGCATGCCTGACGGCCAGTACTATACAGCCTCTATCAAATTAATCGTTTGCAGTATGGCCACCAGTACTACGAAAAACTGGTGACGACTGCATCGTAATGCTTCTCGCCGCTCTTGGTGCATCGATTTCCACAAACGATGTGGGATCTTCTTGATATATGCTTAAACTTGATAAAATCGCGGACTTTAAACAAATCCCGGACCAAGAGCATTCTGATACGTCGGCACCGAGATAGCAATGTCTAGGGTGCTGGTGTCGTCGGCACGCCGAAAACGCGGCCGCGAGTTGCCAGCCGCCGCCGCCAGCGCGACCTCCACCTGCAGCGCGACTTCCACCTCCAGCACGTCCACCACGACAAGTCCAGCCGGGCAAGGCCCTCTACGACGTGCTGGCGCAACTATTGCTTGGCTTCGGTCACGGCACGCTGGCTGGCCGACAGAACGGGGAAAGGAGGGGTCTTGGGGCCTTGGGGCGTCGCGTGCGGCTTGGTTCTTCGAGGCTGCTGTGGTGGCGACGATGGTCTCGACTGGGCAATGTGCTATATAAACGTCTTTAGAGCAATTAAGCGGGTTTTAGCCAATAGAGGGGAGGTGCCTCCACCGGATCACAGTGCTGCCTCCACCGATTCCATGTAAAAAATGGTCGCCAACTGTAGTTTTGCCTCCATCGCCTCCATCGGTTTGCACTGCAGATCGCGTATCATGTATGCAGACATTTTTTCGTTCCCATACACACGCATACTATACAACACGCTTTTCTACAAATATTCTCCCTCCACAGCACACTTCCCAACCTCCAATTGCACTCGACATACTCAAATATTTATTCTCTTTGTGTTCTTAGTCGAGTCCAACCAGCATGTTCACCTTGCGTCGCAGTCTCCCTAGTTTTCATCCCAAACGGGAGTAAGCGGCCGTAATTAACCTTACTGATCGTTGATTGGTTGACAGGCCTGTCTCTATCACTTCGCAGTGTCATCATCGTGTTCCTCATATACAAACACGTGAATCTCCAAGTTTTTAGTCGAAGCAGGTGTGTGCCACCGTAGATAACTTCGCTACTCGCTGATTGGCTGATGGGCCTGTCTATGTCATCTCAGACAATCAACATCGTGTTCTCCACATATGAAAACGTAGTCCCCAAGTTTTCAGCCCAACCCGGTGCGTGTAGACGTTGTTATCGCTTCTGATCGCTGATTGGGTGATGGGCCTGTCTCTGTCACATGGTACTATCATCATCTTCTTCCCCGTATACGAAAATGTAGTCTCGCAAGTTTTCAGCCCAAACGGGTGTATACAGCCGTGGTTATCCTTCCTGATCGCTGATTGGCTGATGAGCCTGTCTCTATCACTTCAGACTATCGCCATCATGTTCCTCGTATATGAAAACATGCTTTCCCAAGTTTTCAGCTCAACCGGTGGAGTACAGCCGTTGTTTTCGTTGCTGATCGCTGATTGGCGGATGCGCCTGTTTCTGTTCGCTCAGAGTTTCACCATCATGTTCGCCTTACTGAAAAACCCAGTTACACTTATTTTCATTATGCTGTGATCAGTATTACCGTCCGTATAGTCTGATAACCTAAAATAGTGTATCGAGTAGTACTAATTTGGGCGCTAAAAAGCAGCGCGCTACAGCAATAAAAAGCAGCAAAATCCGAAAATAAAGCCCATAACGCGACGTCATTTTAGTGCGATACATATGTAGCGCCGACCATATATATAGCATTAAACTACACCCAACACCCATTAATTTTCTACATACTTCTTTTCTAAACATTCACATTTCCAATACCCATATTTCACTACACAATATCTACATATTCACGCTATACACAACTCATACTTCTTTTACACACATACTCTACAAACACGTACACTACTATACTCCATCCATACTCTACATATACTTCCACTTCTCATTCTCCACTATACTAACTAACTAACTCTAACTCTCCATCAAATCATTCAAACCATTTCTACTATAACTCTCAATCCATCTAATTTTCATCAAATTTTATCATTCTTTTCTTTTTCTTTTACTCCGACGTTATTACTCTCATTCATCTATCACTTTACCAAACTATTAACATTTTCATTTTATCTCAATCAATACAATACCAATACTAATACTCAACCCTACAACAACACTAATCCTTTACACAGCGGTCTTCATACTCCACACACACTCATACACTATACACTCATACTCTGCGTATAATTGTACTCTACACACGTACAACACATTTTGTCAACATTCAATTATACTCTAGATACACTCTAACGATACAAACATTAAAATCGCATACATACACGCATATTCCTACCTTACACTCACATTTTCGCATAATCACACACTCAAATACTCATTCTCCTTACATTCGTAGTTCAGTCCCACCAGTAGGTTCACTTTCTGTCGACGTATATATACACTGTTTCGATTCAATTGGGCGTGCGATGCCTTCAATGGTTTCTCCGAACGCTAGTTGGGTACTGAGCTTATCTCTGTCACTTCGAAATGTCACCATCGTATTTTCCGTATATAAAAACGTTTTCCCTTGAATTTTCTACCCAATCCGTTAGATACGGCGGTGGTTATTCTTGCTGATAGCTGATTGGCTGATGGGCCTGTCTCTTCCACTTCAGACTATCATCATCGTATTCTCCGTATACGAAAACGTAGTTCCATAAATTTTCAGCCGAAACGGGTACGTGCAGCCACAGTTATCCTTCCAGGTCGCTGATTGGTCTATCCGCCTGTCTCTATCACTCGGGAATAACACCATCGTCTTCCCCATACATGAAAACGAAATCTCCTAAATTTTCTGTAGAAACGGGTGTATGTGGTCGTAGATAACTTTGCTAATCGCTGATTGGTGGGTACGCCTGTCTCTATCACTTCAGACAATCACCATTGTCTTTCCCTACATCTGAAAACGTAATTCCCCAAGTTTTCAGCTCAACCCGGTGTGTACAGCCGTAGTTAGCGATCCTGACCGCTGATTGGCTGATGAGCGTGTCTCTGCCACTTGAAACTATCGCCATCTTGTTCCCCGCGTATGAAAACGTAGTCTCTCAAGTTTTCAGCTCAACGGGTGTGTACAGCCGTAGTTATCGTTTCTGATCGCTGATTGGATGATAGTCCTCTGGCTGAGCAAAGCTGGTTATGTCGAAATGCTGGACCACGGGCAGCAGCTCGCGCTGGATGTGCGGGTCCTGGAGAGCAGCGATTGCAGCAGGTCTCGCTACTGAAACGACGGATGTCTACAGGAATGACACGCTGGAGTCGGAGTGCAAAACTCGCGCCAAGTCGACCCTATCTTGGTCGCTGAGATTGTACGCCTCGACGAGAGGCTCGATGCCGAAGGGACCGTCGTGCGCTGGAGCTCCAGCACGGACGTCCTCGACTGAAGCTGGGACCCCGACGAGCGTGGGGATCCACTGGGGTACGGCACTCGATCCTGTATGCGTCAAGACGCTGCGCGCTGCGTCAGAAGGCGTATCTGTGGTGGTAGAGAGGTCGGTCGCCACAGAGATGCTGAACCAATTTGAAATGGAATTCCAAATGTAGGCTTCGTCGTCAATGTCGCTGACAATCCAATTGTGATTATGCAGTTGTACGCCCAAACTCTCAAAACTCTGGTGAAAACTGCACGCACAGGAAGCCGTATAATACCACCTACCTCATCCAGACCGTAATTTTCTCAGCCATCCTTACAACGGCCGTATAAATTTTACAACATACATAACATAATATGTATGTGCAGTCGAACTGGAACACAACATCAATAATAACTTTACAATACAAATTCTATAATCCTTTCATTTAAATGCAGTCAATATTGACATCTCCCTAATACAGCGCATGCCTGACGAAGGAATACGCTAAGCAGCAGCCCTCACAGCCCCAAAACAAAAGCCCTGTCCAACCGCTGTCCTGTCGCCGCGCTCCTTGCTCACTTCGTCCGGCCGCTTGCTCTTGAGAAGTGCGTTCGAAAGTCGGCCTGATACCGCCTCCCGCTAAAGTACGAAGTCGCTACAGCAGGTTCTATGACGTTCTAGACAGTTCACCACACACGCAATATATAATTTAATGACGATAGGTAGGATGTAGGTAAAAGGGCGGAAAAATAACGGACGGACATACGCACAGTGTACGGCTTTATTACGAAGCACAACTAGCATTGGGTCGCTCACGCGGGCGACAGGACATGGTTCGATGCAGTCCGTTCCGCTCGATTTGCATCTCGCTCGACTACTCGGCAGCGGGATGGAGCTGTGGGTCATGTTGTAAACGCAAAAAAGAAGCATTTTCAAATGCAAAGGCATGTATTGATGCAGTTAGAAATGGCGAGCCGCGAAGACCTCGCGGTAGTCGATAATTTTCGTGTGCACAGCATCTCCTCGATGGCCGAGTCGTCCACCATGATCGTGATGCCCTTCCTCGACCTCGCGCGCGACAGCGCCACGTAGCACTGTCCGTGAGAGAACACAGGGCCTTGAAGGCAGATGCCGACACGGTCAAACGACTGACCCTGAGCTCTGTTGATGGTCATCGCGAACGCTGGAAACACCGGGGACTGCTTGCGCCGCATCTGGAACGGGAAGTTTCTGTCGTCGTCGTCGCTGATGAAAATGATGCGAGAGATGAATGCGCGCTGGCCTTTGCGTGCGCCAGTCATGATCACCGCGTCGATACATTTCTCGCGCAGAGATAGAACGCGAAGTCGTGTCCCGTTGGACAGGCCCACCTTGCTGTTCAGGTTGCGGATGAGGATGATCGGGCTGCCAACTTCAGCACGATTCTGTGGGGCCGGATCCCCAAGAAGTTCAGCGAATGCAGAAATTCCGGCTCGAATAGCATGTTGTCCGCTCCTTCCATTGAATCCACAGAGAAGTACTTGCATGTCTCCCCGACAGTCGATCAGCCACCATCTCACTGATGCGCCAAATGTTCTCGTTCGTGGGAGCCAGAATGACTCGCTCCGCGAAGTAGTCGTCCGATAGGTTCGTCGCTTCCACTCCAGGGTACACCGAATCAATGAGAGCATTCAGATTGTGCTCGTAGTAGTCGTGTACAACTGGTACATCACTCTCTCTTGAGGAGGAAGAGGTGTGAAGCTGGGAACAGCCTCTTTTTCTTCTTGTGGCTCCGTTCTGTCCGGAATAAGACATATGTCTCGCAGCAAGCTGATGTCGTCCTCGTCAATCTCGCTGTTCATGGGGAAGCGCCCCTCCCTGATATCCAGAAGGAATCTCGAGAAGCCCTCTATCTCAATCGCACTCTCGTGTTTTCAGAAAGCTGGAGCGGAGTGAGGTCTGTCCACATCGTAGATGAAGTGAAGCAAGCCTTAACCGTTTCAACGCGAGAACCGTTCTTGACCACTGGAAGAATCTGGCGGAAGTCCCCACTGAACACGATGACCTTGCCCCCAAACGGCTTGTTGTTGCGCACAATGTCATGGAACGTCCTGTCTACAGCCCCGAAACAGAACCTGTTCATCATGGGGGCCTCGTCCAAATGATCAAACTTGCCCCGCGAATCAACTTAGCCTGCGGACTCCCTCTCTTGATGTTGCAGGTAGATGTGTCATCCAATTTGATTGGGATTTTGAATGTTGAATGCGCAGTACGACCGCCCGTTAGAAGCTGGGCAGCTGCTCCACTTGAAGCAACCGCAATAGTGGACTTTCCATCGAGGTGGACACGCGCCAAAAGTTGCTCCAATAAGAAAGACTTCCCTGTACCACCGGGTCCATCGAGAAAAATAGCGCGGGACCTCCCCACCAGTTGGCGTGTACGCCACTGCTCCGTTAATGGTCTGCGCCGATTCAACAGCTTCCATCACCGCCTCGAAAACTCTCTGCTGGTCTTCGTTCAAAGACGACTCCAAGGCTGCTGTCCGCTCCAGCTGCTCTTCAGTGTAGTCCTGATCGTCCGTCGCCAAGGCAACCCCAGCGGATTCTGCGATGCGCTCAACGTCCCTGTAGTCATCGAGTGGCGAAAGCTGATACTCTCTCCCGCGCCTTGCCATTCGACGCAACCACCTTCTCGATAGCCAGAAGTGTTAGATACTCAACGCGTCTGTCTTCGGCATCTGCTTCGAGATGTCTCTGGGCATCTTCTGACAGAGGCCCTTGAACTTCGTCCATAGCGCAGACGCATCACTCGGCATGGAATAGACCAAAATGATACCAAAGAGCTGTCTGAGTTGGTACGGCACCTGGAACCCATTCGCCTCAGCGAGGCACTGTTCCCACTCCCTGTCGTTGTCGAGGTAGCCTGCAGCCTGGGCGGCCACCTTGAAGGTTGGGTACAACAGACCTTCCACGGTACGCAGGTCCTCGAAGCATGTAGATCCCCTGATGTAGCACAATATCAAACGGAGGTAGTAGCGCTCCTCGTCCCTCGGAGTCACGTGCACGATGCGGCCTAGGCTGGGAACATACTTCTTGTAACGTACCCAAAGCTTCTGCTTCTTCTCCCACTTGCACTTTGTTGGAATTTCCATGTATAACATGGTGCCAGCAACATCGGGCTCATCTTGACAGATCTGGAAAACGCTGTCAGCGTTGTCCACGGTTAATGAGATAGCGGAGATTCGCATCCGTGGCACCCTCACGAAACATAGCAGAGCTCTGGCCGGGAAGAGAGGTGTGCAACTTCACAACACTGTGGGTGGAGCCATTGGTCGGGTGCTTGTAGAGCCGCATGCACGACTCAACCGGGCAAATGTAGCGCCCCATCTGATACAACAGGATTTCGTTCACACCCTCCTCCAGATTCTCAAGTGTCACCGTAGCGCTATCCGATCCCTTGTAGACGTACTTGTAGATGTACTTGACGGCTCCGTTTGACGTGCACACCTCGATGTTGATGTGGCAATTGTACTTCTGCGACAGATAGGGACTATACGGTATAACCCACTGATTCACCGTTGCGTTGTCCCACCTGAAGTTCTTATGTTTGAGCTCACCCGCGTCACGTCGGCGACGCTTGTAGATGGGATACTTGCCCTCTGCGGCGCTTGTCGTACTTGAGGAGGGCTCTCTCAAATCATCATCTTGCTGGCGCTGTTGACGATCCTCAATAACGGCCACAACCCACGGGTACGTATCTCTACGTCCCGCTGAACCTCTCGACGATGTGCTTCTAGGTTCTCGTCCCTGAAAGCGTCCGTTAACCCCTGCAGTGTATCCATCCGCATTCGGACCTGGTCCTTCTTGGTGAAACGAAGTCGCTGCTGCTCCATTTTTGCCCATTGATCCACCACGTACTGCTGCGTTAGTCTACCCCCATCCAGAACACCTGAAGGGTTGTCGGTCCTGTCATGTAATAGATACGCTGCAAACTGGCACAGCGATCCGCTCTCGTTGTCGTTTTCGTCGATTTCATCTTCCACCTGATCAGGGTTGGGATCCTCCTGATCTGCTGAAGCGTTGGGAGTAGTTTCTTCATTAGGATCAGGCGCTTCTTGAGGGGCCAGCGGATCCTCTTGCGGAGGCGGTGTTTTTTTCTTGAGCAGCGGCTGTTTCTTCTGGTGGCGGTGCTGCGTAGGGGTACGTCCAACCATGCTCACCGTAGGGATGCAGTAGCGATTACTGCAGGGGGTCGTAATGCTCGCTGACTTCGAAGACACGCTCGAGTTGGCCGGACCTGGTATGGAAAACCATGTTGCGGTATTCAGCGGCGTGATCATCGATGATGATAACCGCCACTTCTGATGTCGTCGGCATGTTTCCAGTCCCGCGAGCGGCTCTTCGGTTTGTATGCAGACGAAGCACCATGTCGGTCGTGTGAGCCTGCAATAGCTCCGACTCCTCTTCTTTGCCTTCCTCCTCCGCGCGACAACGCCGAAAATCGTTGATAGCCCGCTCCCGCGCTTTGATAATTTCCTTAGCGTTGAAGTACTCCTGGGTGTAACGGTTACCGCGCGTGACGATTTCCAGTTTTTCCACAGTCTCTCGGTCGAGACCGTCCATCATCCCTAGTCTTCGTTCGACCCGTGCCGCCTCATCGGCATCGCTCATGTAAATTGGGCGAACATGGCATTCTCGACATTCCCCGAAGCAGGTAGAAGCGATCCCATGCAATGGCACAACGTCCCGGTCACTCTGAAGTTGTAGATGCCTCTCTGCCCGGCAACACCCTCATCCACGTTGAGGGGTGGTATGGAGTCGCTCCCATGGACGTGAAGGCAAACGCATTGCTGTACGCTCGACTTTTCTCCCTGAAATCACGATCCCTGAAAAGCTCCTGTAAAACAGCGGGAGACTCGCACCTGGCAGGTACATGAACCTTATCACCTCCACAACAACTGTAAGCCGACTCAGCAGGAAACATCAACGCGCCGCAGCCATGGATGCACCTCCTCTCCTCGCCCGTAGAGAGGGACTTCGAGAGTAAGTGACGTCTGTTCACCACGTTGGCGCCTCTGACGGATTCTGGGTCAAAGTTCTCGTGGTGTCCGTACGCGGCCTTGTACTGAACAGCGCGGCGACGATATCGCTCTTCCACGCGTACCAGCTCGCGATCGTCTTCGGCCATAATGGCGCGGCGTATGACACCAAGCGCTCTCAAAAATTTCCAAAGATTCATGACGATGGTGTTTTGATTGGCTGAAAATCTCAGATGCACTCTGATTGGCTCAGTATTAGAGTCAGTGCGACATATGGTTTGGGACATGAAATGCGGAATGATTGGCGGTTTTCTGGTTGGGTTGCTGAGTCAAGTATGGGCCCTAGACTTGGAAACGTCTGGTTTTGAACGTGCACGTTCAAGGTCTTTGAATTAGACGTTCTGTCCAAGTCACCCCTCGTCCTGACGCGGGATTCCCTCAAAAGCCTGTCTCGAATGTATCGGACAGTGCTTCCCCACTTGGCTTGACATGTTGTATACAACAATCAGCTGAAAAATTCCCTAGACCAGCACCAAAATCCAAGATCTGTCCCGGAATTCAAGGATATATTATGAAAACCTTGATTCTGGCACCGATAACCAAGGATCAACCCTTTTCAACCTCAACACAAGACCATACTCCCGGATATACAGCGTATGCAGCCCTGGACGATCAACCAGAATCCTGAATCAAGCTTTCAAGGTCATGAGATCCTGGATTAAAGATGTGCGGCTCCCTAATCCGAGAATATTCCTCGGATTCTAGGTTGAGACTCTCTGGTCCTTGAGTCTAGCTCGGACTTCAGATTGAGCGATGTGTGTATATTGTTACCGCGTTGCCGCTGCTTTAGAAATCTTTGATCCATGACCGCGAAGCTGAGTATGGATGAACCAGAGCCCTGATCCATGGCTGGGGTTGGATGATTTTCGTCAAAGAACATTGTACCAGACTGCCTGGTTCAGACATTTCTGAATTATGGTTTCTGGGTCAGATATTCCTGGATTATCAATCTTCAAGTTCTGAAGATCAAGAACCCTAGTCCAAGATATGCTGGGCTCGTGAGCGACAGAGTCGTGAGATCTTTCCAAATCTTTCCGGAAAGGTCACGTTGCCAAACAAGGGGCGACGGTTCACGACGTGCAACCAAGAGCCTATACTCAAGTCAAGTGATAGTCAATGAAGTCAACTCAAGTGGTCCACACAGATTAGCATTCATGCAGGAGAACGTCAGCCATTAATTTTGAACAGAGTTCATTTTTCCCTGTCAAGCGCAAGTGGGCCAAGTCTTCGGGCCCAAGTCTGTCTCTGTGCGTGCTGTACAGGCAGCCACATCGACCCGCCGAACAGCGTGTGGGTGGATCCAGGCGCGCCGTCGCTGCAGGACAAGGATCGCGTTCAGTCGTCAAGAGCGTGCTGTCTGCGGGACTCCAACCGAGTTCAAGGCACAGATAGGTTGGGGTTCTGGGCGTGCTCGCTCAGGTTCAAGCCCCGCTTATTCCGTGTGTTAGTTGGGCAGGGCTTGCTCCTTGACCCATTTCATATTCTGCGTTCAATGGCGTCTGGACCAGAGTCGACCCCTCGTTCCGTGACTGAAGACTGTGGGCGTGAAGCGTTGGACATAGCTGTGATATCGATTGTGTATTCCTCTCGAAGAGAGTGGTGCGCGTACGTTGTGGGCGTCTTGGATCAGCCGATTATCCAGGACCTGAAGCTCCTTTGACACCGGTGATTAGCCCAAGTTCTCGGCTAAGACAAATAACAAGGGCTCTGTATAACGTGTCGTTTGTGGACTCTGTTTATATTATATTGCTGGCTTTTCCGGTTGTGTGGACTGCGCGTGGACTCCTGATCGTTGAATCTGCACCTGGGTCAAGGATACCATTGATTATTCCTGGTTTTGGGTGTGATTCTGGATCAAGGACTAAGGACCAAGCCGGAGTAACAAGAACCAAGACACTCGAACTTCAGAACTACACGGTGGGCGGTGCCTCGAGGTCAATCTAACCAAGAGGGATTCACTAGGTACACGCCAATCCTTGATTATACTACCTGATCCTTAATTTCAGGGGCTGGGCAGTTATATTAAGGAGTACTTGAACTTTGGGCCGCTATACTCTGGACGAAAAAGGCTCACCACCTTGTCTCACGTACTCTGGCCCGCTCGGCGTTACGCTCGCGTTCGATCTGCTACATCTCGCGAGGCATATGGCCGCGTCTATCCGCCATGCACGCAGCATTATGATGACGAATAGATTGGCCAGCAGCCTCCGAGAGGTTATCATGTTGCGATGCGCGCAGTAGTGTTCCTTTCACGACTCCCCGCTCGCACCTCCAGTGTTTGCCCTGCCCGCCGCTGTTGCTCCTGCAAACGATGCGCATCAGCAGCCTCTCTATCGCGCGCTCGTCTTGCTGCAACCAATAGTCGATTTCTTTCACGTTCAGCCGCACGCTGTGATGGCGTCGTACGCGCTCGTCTGTTTGCTTGTCGCGCTCGATCAGAGGCACGTTCTCTATCCTGTTGGCTCGAGGTTCGGGCGGCCCGACGATCTGCCGCTCGAACCCTATCACGTTCCAAACGTTCTTCACGGACAGATGCAGTTTCGGCAGTAGGTGTAGACGGTCATGCAACTGCGACCGCTCTTGGAGATGCCGAGGCAGTCGTCGACGCGCCTACAACGCTTCCAGCAGGACGGGGCGCCGAAATCGTCATAGCACCAGGCTGAAGTTGCGTTAGCAGCCGCTGCTGTCTGCGCCCTCTCTTCCATAACCCCTCTATGAAATCGGTAAAGCTGACCGTAGGTTGGCTTTCCTCCTCTTCTTGACTGCTTCATTCGCGTCTCCATCGTCTGGAGTCGCGTACGCCTCGTAAACTTCATCCTTGCTTTGAAATTTGCGCTTTCTGGGCGCCATGACCACTAGCACCACAAACACGAAGGTTAATACGACACGAAAGTCGTGCTACAGACACAGGAACAAAAGATTAGCTTGTCAGAGACGGTCTTGGAGTGGTAGTGGCTACTCCTCAACAATAAGTTTCAGGAAGTCACCAGGCTTACGCTCGACACAGTAGAGCGAAAATGGTTTCGAGAGATTGGGCAGAAGATGTTCCCGGCTGAACCAGTTACCGATGTTAATACAGGAGAGACGATTACTGAACTCCCTGAGGTAGTATGTGAAGGTACCCGCCCTCTCAAGCATCACGAAGGAGAATCTTCGTAGAAGAGGAGACACACGTGTGTTTTTCGATTTGGAGACGTTTGCGGAGCTCAAGAAGTGTCTTCTATCACATCATCCTGAACTCGCATCCTTGTTCAAGGGCCATCATGAAAGCAACTGTGGACATATCGCCTATCTTGCAGCATAGAAGGTTGGCAACGAACTTACTCAGCATGCGTTTGGGCTCGACTGTGTGACGCGGATGCTGGATTATCTGCCAAGAAACAGCAACTACCTCTTTTGGGCTCATAACTTGGGATTCGACATCCGTTTCGTGCTCAAGCACCTCACCCACTTTTCCGACACGGTGATCGAAGCTGGTAACAAGATGAAACTATGTAGTGGCGACTACAAGTCACACCATCTCTGTTTTAAGGACACAATGAGTTTCATTAATGAGCCGCTGGCTGAATCCCCTAAAATGTTTCCAGGGACGTGTGATTCGATTCCAGTCGAAAAAGAGTGTTTTCCACATGAAATCATAAACGTCGAAACTTACAATAAGCCCCTCCCACTGGAGACGCTAGAAAAAGGGTATGCTGATATCGAAAAATTAAAGGTCAACACAGAACGGATTTGCGCAATAAAAGACGGCTTTCTTGACACTGTTGCGTACGCAATTCACTACTGCCGTCGCAACGTTGATGTCTTGGCGGCATGCTTCACGCGGTTCCGAGATATGCTTCTCCAAAAGCCCTACGAACAAGATGTCGATAGGCATGTAAGCATGCCAGGTGTGAGTTACGCCGTTTTCCACAACGTAGGATGTTATGATAAATGCTACTCTCTCTTAGGCCCATCGTTGGCCTTTGTCCGCAAAGCTATCGTTGGTGGTAGAGTCATGACACGCGACAACAAGCCCCACCACACAAGACATAAAGTATCCGATGAGGACGCGGTGAGTCTCTACCCTTCCGCCATGGCTCGCCTCTCAGGCTTTCCAAAGGGATGCCAAAACTGCATAGAAGAGTCATCCCGAAGTGTGACTACTACGTAAGTCGCGTCAAGATTTTGTCCTTGGCGAAAGAGCGGCATTTCCCACTCCAATCCCTGGTCAGCGAGGACGGCACTCGCAACTTTACAAAAGACATTGTCGGGCAGGAACTGATTGTCGACCAGTATGCGCTTGAAGACCTCGTAGAGTTTCAGGGCGCGACTTATGAGGTAATCGAAGGGCTCTACTGGAACGAGAGGTTTAACAAACAAATCTGCGAGTCAATCGTGACGATGTTCAACGAGAGGTTAAAGTACAAAGCCGACAAAAACGCAATCGAAAAGGTTATTAAGCTGCTTCTGAACAGTTCGTACGGAAAATTGATACAACGGTGCATTGTCAAGCAAAAGACATTTGTACGCGGCGCCGAGGAAATCAATCTTTACACTCGAAAGCGCATCAATCGTCTATTCAGACGCACTCCAATTTCGATAGATCTCGCGCTCTTTGAGGAGCACAAGGCACTCTCTAGACACTTCTCTCCGGCTCACCTCGGTGTCCAAATCTTGGGCACGAGTAAGCGCCTTATGAACGAAGTCATGTGCCCCGCGGAGGACCTTGAGATTGACATCTGATACCAGGACACAGATTCAATGCATATTGATCTCGATGGGATCCCTAAGCTAAACGAGGCGTTCAGAGAAAAGTATGGGCGAGAGCTACAGGAAAGCAACTCGGGAACTTCCACAATGATTTCAAGTTGGAAGGGAGCGGAGGGCAGATCTACGCAGAATAATCTTACTTCGTTGCAAAGAAAACCTACATAGATTTCCTCGCCTGCGAAGCCAACGATGCAACAAAAAAGGTGTGCATTTGCGCATGAAAGGGGTTCCCACAGCGCTCGTTATAAAGAAAGACCCCCGTCAAGTGTACAAAGATCTATTTACAGGACAAGACGTCCACTTTGCTTTGGCCGAGGTTGTCTATCTTCGAATCAACGCCCGGACGCAGGAGGTCATGAAGATCGAAAAGTTTCCCCGGCTGGTGCGCGGTGTGAATACAGCTCCTTGAGATATATCATCCTCACGTCACAGATCCGCACAAGTCGCATAATTGTGTGGACTACATTGGTTTCTCCCTCTCAAAATCTGGTCGCTTCAGTTCTGATCTCTGAGTACATTTGGCTTAGGCGCTAATTATTGTACTGGCCAAAATAGTTGATACCGTAACTCTAGGGCGTGTTTCACCAAGAAGATGGTGACTTTCCATATACGATAGTTAGAAATAAGGGCAATTCGCGTGCGTAGATTCCGATTTTGAGGTCAGATTTGGTCAATTCTGCGTCGGTTTTGAGCTACAGCCGCTCCAAAAACTTTCTCGGCCAGCCAAAAGTTTGGGGAAAGGGCTCCATTAGGGCTAACCGATCATCAGTCAAAACCTGAGGCTTTCATTGGCCCAGAAGGAGAGCAGATGCCAAAACATCTTGTGTTTCGGTTAAATTTAGGGTTATCCGACGTCAACTCGGCCAAACAGCAAAATGATGATTGTATCACGCCAAATCTGAGGAGCTGCTCTCGTATTAAATCTTATAGGTCCTCGTCTTGACTGTCGCTGGCGATCTCCCTTCTCCAGCATCCGCAAACTCAATGGTTTCATCCTCTAGCGCGCGATGTAGGCATCGATATACGGCGAAACATTCTCATCCTCGTAGCTGCGAGGACGTCCACGATGCTCTTCAGCCTGGACCTGGAAAATAGACCGTATTAATTACTGGGGGTACCTAATAGTAGGATTGGCAAGCTCCAGAGCACCAACCTCGACACTTTCGGCATTCTGACTCGCCTCGTAGGCCCCCACACGCGCGAAATGGTGGTTGTTGGGGTCCCAATGCATTCGTGGACAAGTTCCCGTGTCCGCCCTGCCCCTCGAGGCTCTCCTTCTCGACTTTTGAGGAAAAGCTTGTAGGCAGTCACAATCATCGTGTAATACACTGCACGGTGTAGATGAAGATCGCGCTAATTCAATTGACCGGGGTTTGGATCCGACGACGTCGGCGTACGTGGTTGTGGACACGTATGGACGAACGGCGGCTGGCGAGGATTTGGCAGATGAACAGTCGCAAACGGACAGTGAATGTGATTCGTGCGATAACGGATAAAGATTTCACCGACGAAAAGCCGCAGAGAACGGTGAAGAAGGACGGCGCGATGGCTGGCAAAGATATGGACGGCCAGGGAGCGTGTTGCCGGTAGAGAGAAGGATTCTACTGAGTGGGTTGAGAACGAAGGCGAGAGAATCAGCCGCAGTCGACGGCTCACTTCGAGTTTTGCTGAGCGAGCAGCAATCAGCAGCAAGGACAACGGTGACTGAGCAGAACGGGTGCTAGCGTGGACCGAACGAACGGGAGGGGACCAGTGTGTCTTCGAGTCTCCGCACTGCGACGTAAGGGGCCAGTGTGTTCCAAGTGGTAAGGACAGGCGTGCAGGGAGTTCGCTTCACGAGGTGCCAGGGCTGCAAGGTTGAGAGCAGGCAGGACAGTTGTTGTCGAGGAAAGATAATAAATAGGTGGCAGTGTCGGCCAGGGCACGCACCGGCGCAGGGAACCCAGTTGGTTCTCTGTCGGCCAGTACTTGTTAAAGATGTTGAAGTCAGTGCCGAACTGCCCATCGGATCCAACGCAGGGTCAGCACACGAGCTAGCGGCTACTCCAGGAACGGGAGGATCACAAGAGTTCGTTACAATCGCATCCTCGGCTTCACTGGTCTTCTTCCCTCGCCATGCTGGCACGCAGAACGACACGAGGAGGCCTGGAAGAGTAGATAGAGGAGTGTTTCAGGGTCATTTTGCGGGGCTAAACGGCCTCAAACGGCCTCAAACGGCCAATATTAGCCGAGTAACGGACACCGGCGTGGGCCAACATCGCTATGCGGTATCAACTTTTATGGCCAGTACAATAGTTTGAATTGGCCCCGCAGTGTGGGCCACACCGATTGCCAACGATAGTGTACCGGTAATTGTTGCACTTGTCAAAAACCTCGTTAAGGTTTTTTGTGACAGACGAGGAGCCACCCCATTCTCCAAGTCACCAAGTCACCAAGTCACCATGGCCGACGAGATTGAGCGCCTGCGCGCCGAGGCCGTGCGCCTCCAGAACGAGCTTGAGACCGAGCGCGCCACCGTCGTGCGGCTCGTTGCTTCCAAGGCCCGCGCCGATGCCCGCGCTGAGCGTCTCCAGGACGAGATTGAGCGTCTGCGCGCCGAGGCCCACGCCGATCGCGCCGCACGCCAACACGCCGACGAAGAGCTCCTCCTAGTGCGCGCCGCGCTCTTTGCTCCAGAGTCCCGTGCTAATCGCGCCGAGACCCTCGCCGATCGCGCCCAGTTCCGTGCTGATCGCGCTGAGTTCCGAGCCGAGCGCGCCGAGGCCCGCGCCGAGCGCGCCGAGGCCCGAGCCGAGCGCGCCGAGACCCAACATGATGCTCTAATGGATCGTTTTGACGAGGTGACAGGTCAGTTCAAGCACGTTACAGCAGAGCTCGCTCGCATGGGGGGCGGTTCGAACGACAGCGAGAGAGGGATCGACAAATGGTGTCGGCCAACCTGAAGGAGCTTATGGCGCTTCACGATCGAGACATGCGCGAGCTGCTCACGTTCAAGAGAGCATCGATGAAGACGCTTCAAGCCCACACCAACATCACCGGCAATCTTCCTGTTCGAGCGGACGACCCCCGATGATGCGAGAGATCAAGCAGCTCTTGACGCGACGCGAAAACGAAAGACAAATTACGGAGATCAAGTTCACCCACGCGCGAAAGCCAAAGCGGAAGTACGCAATACTCGAAGTCAAGACAGATACGAGCATCGCTGACGTGATTGCGACGACCCGTGATGAAGTCGACAAGAAGCTAGACGATCTCGGCGAGGTACGCGCTTTCGCTCTTGTTTTCGTCTTTCGAACTAATATTCATATTCCAGGGCAGCCTCGACCAAAAGTCATCTATCTCAGACGCACGATCAAGACGAAAAAGCATCCAGCGGTCGACAAGATCCTCCTCGAGGTTCTCCGAAGAGTCCTCAACAAAAAGCGCAAGCTGAGCACGACGACGTCTTTGACAAATACTGCAGCTATCTCATAGTTGATCCACTCAAGCTGATTTTTGACCTCCTGGGTATCCTGGACAATAGAGCTTCTTTTTGTTGCACCATACAGCTTTGTTTCTTTGCCTCCTACTTTCTGTTCAAACGACTTGTGTTCCTACTCCTTCCTACACATCCACACCACCTCACGCCGCTCAAGTCATCTCCATGGCGTCGCCGCTCATCGCCTTGCTTTGGCCGCTCGTGCCCGCGTTCGTCGCGGCATCGCTCTTGCCCTTTTCTTCGGCGTCGACGTCGTGATCGCGGGCTGCGTCGGCTGCGTTGTCTGCAGCGCCGCCGTCTCCTCGAGGGTCTCCGTTCCCACAGTCGACATCTTCTCGCCGTCCTTGGCCTCCGTCTCGGCCGCCGTCGACACCTCGATCGACGGCACCAACTCGCCGCTGACGGTCGTCGTGGTCGTGGTCGTGGTCGTGGTCGTGGGGAGCGACGTAGACGTCGCTGTCTTCGTCACGATGCCGCCGGCCGTCTCCTCCGACTGGGACACCTCCGTCGTCACCGACTCGCCGGGTGCCAACTTGGAGAGCACTCGCTGGAAGCAGGTCGAGACTCAGTGGAACGCGTCGCTGTATGCCGAGCGCACAAGCGGCGCATGGCGAGACTTGGACCAGCCCGGAGAGAGCTGGCACGACGCGCGTATTTTGATGATCGCTGGAACCATCAACGGCTCACTGGACGAAGTCATGCTGGGCCTCGACATTTCGGACTTCACTGCGCTCCAAGTTCGCTCCGAGGTGATCAACAAACAACCTGTGGACGGCGCGGTCTTGGCCCAGCTCGCTGGTCCGACCGACGACAACCCGTTCCAGTTCATGGGCGTCACGTGGATGGTGGGCGAGCAAGGGTGGCCGCTCAACATGGTGGTGAGCCCGCGGGACTTTGTCACGCTGACGGCAATCGGAGTCATCAATCGGGCCAACAGGGATCGCATTGGCTACGAAGTAGCTGTACCGCTGGATCTACCGGAGTGTCCTGAGCTCCCATGCGCAGCGCCATTTACAAACAGTGCGCCAATGGCTCGGTAGGTGTGCACATCCAGCTCTACGTCGAGGCGTACGGCCGCATATGGACAAGCTCGTGGTGAATGCCATGTGGGGCTCGGCAGTGGGCTTCTTTGACGCGCCGCAGTTGTCCGAGATGAGGAAGCTCCAGTGGTGCATCCAAAACAAAAACGTCAAACAGCGTCTGCATTCGTCTTCATCAACACGCAGCTCCTTCGATTCCAACAACAATTGCGATTGCTGCATGAAGATACAGAGAGGGCTCTCGTGCCGTCTGAGTATTTCACTCAACGAACAAAACTCTTGTGCGATGTGTGCTGCGCGGCTGTGCTCAGCCTGCAGGGTGAAGCGGACACGCAAAGTTCTGAGTAATACCAGCGGCAAGTTGCGAGATGTGGACGTTGTTGTATGCTCGCCATGCATGCTGTTCGTACTGTACCAGCAGCAGCAGCCGGCCGAAATCGCTGTCGACAACCAGCTGCTACGCGAAGTGGCCGATGAGGAAGGCGGTGTCCGAACAACGTAGGAACCCTCCGTCTGACTTCTACAAGTTAATCGCACCATCTTCGAGGTTTTCAGCAGCGAGAGAAGAGCAAAGCAAGTGAGAAGGTCGTCGATAATGCCAAATGAATGTTATATAGAAACCCACCTCCACTTTCAAAATTGCGGTCTATCAGAACCAGGACGACAATCGCTTCGGCGGCGGGTTGTCGGCTCGGGACTGCTGCTCGCTCAGCTCCTTCGTTTCCTCTTTCTTGGGCTCCGGTTCAACTGGAACTGGGGGCGGTGCAGGTGCTGCTCCGGGGTGAACGTGACCGGGAACTTTGTACTTGCACATCACGCACTCCGCGCCCGGCGGGGCCGCCACCATGACCTCACAAGCGACACTTGCATCTCCTGCATTGCCATTTAGATCTGTGGTTGCAGTATCTTCCTTGTCTGAAGACTCGGTCGGTTCCTCTGTGAGTGAGGCAAGCTTTGGCACAGCTGACCGCCGCTGAAGGGTTTTGTTTCGCCTCGGTCGACAGGAACTGCCATTGTCGCTCGATGGTGAAGTGTCTTTGCCGAGGGTAGCAGCAGCCACGCGTGCTTGGTGCATATGCTCGCGGTCGGATTCATCCATGTTCTCCCTGGTCTCATTAATTTCATCTAGCACGGCGACGTCATTCGTCGAGAAACCCCATACTTCCGTCGCTCGGACGCAGACTCGGTGCTCTTTTCACTGTCAACTTCCATGGCAGTGGCTGTCACTTCCGTTCTTGAGTGTTTTTCGCGATCACCACTTCAGTCTCGGACGACTCGACTTTGTAATCCTCAGCGTTGCTTTTGAATCCTTGCGAGAAGAGGTAGCGGAGTGCACGCTTCTGGACGTTGGCCACGGGGCGCACTTTGAGCGTGCTCTCAAACAGCAGCCCAGGCATCGTGCCATTCACTCGGAACTCTTTGAACTTGGTTTTCGCATCAACTTCCACAGCGCCGCCATTCGGCAGACCGACAATAGGCTTTTCAACAAACGGAGCTTTCTGAGAGCACAATCGCAATTGTTCTGGAGCAGCAATTGGTACTCTCGCGGCTCCGGGAACACAACTGCCGGTTCTGCATCCATATCCACATCCTCGTCTTCAGAGGTTGACGGACAGCTAATAGTACTGGCGACGCTGCTCATGCTGGCGACGTCGTCAGTGCTGAAGCTGCGGCGCATGCTGTCTCCACTCGACATCGACGACATCGCAAGCCCGTGCTTGGTCCAACCTCGTTTAGGAGGCCCCTTCAGCTCGAACACAAACGGCGCACACAAACGGCGCATTCACTGGGTCGTCGTTGTGCGTGCAGGCCGATGCGTTGAAGTACATGATGGCGCCATCTGTGCTGGTGCTGCGTCCATAGCCTTCATGGACGTAGCCAAATACGTGCATCTTTGGTCGAACCCGGCTTTCCACTTCTTTGAGGAGGTCGGAGCAGCCGACTCGCTGGTAGCCGACCAGGTCTCCGTGGCCCATGGGCGGTGTGTGTGTCACTAACACATCCGTGTCGGTCGGAATCCGACGCCAATGCTGCAGTAGCGGCTCCCCTCTCGGTCGGTTGAAGGCCCAGTTACAGAACTCGGGCTGCCATGGCGTGCCGTAGAAGAGATAGCCTTTGATGAGCACTGCCTGGTCCTCCAGATACAGCGCATTGGTGAGGAGTGCCCGCACCTCATCGGGGTCTGTCAAACAAACTGTCGTCAATACAGCCTACATGCATCACATGTTGAGGGTCGTTATCATCACCGTATTGCTGTCGGCGACCGTACTGGTGCCAGAACTGAGGGTAGAACTCGCGGTCGAACGTGGACTCGTGGTTGCCGGCGATCACGACCTTGTACCGGTGCGGCGGCAGCCTGCCCAGGAACTGTTGAACGCGTTGAACGCGTTGAACGCCAGCACTTCGCTGCGCTCGCCCGTGTCCGTAAAATCCCCGGCGTGCACGAACACGTCGCCGTCCAGGATCGCCAGCGCCTGCTCGTGCAGCCTGTGGGTGTCCGACACGCACCTCGGGAGCTGATAACCGTTTGTAAAATAGCCAGTACTTTTGACCGGACAACACTTTTGTGTATTGCGTCCTTTGACCAGTCAATTTGCTGCAGCACCTGGTTGACGACCATGTGTCCGAGGAGCGCAAGCTGATCCTGCAGAAGCCGCGCGAGCTGCGCAAGGTCAAGAAGAGCAAGGCCAAGCAGTTCAAGCAGGAGAAGCAGCGCCAGCGCCGCGAGAAGAAGGCGGAGATCGTGGCGCGCATCCGCCAGAAGCGCGACGAGCAGCAGCAGCAGAACGCGGCGGACGGCTGCTGGCTCTGCGGAGAGACGCCGCACCGCAAGCAGGACTGCCCAAACAGGGCGGCCGGAGACCTGACCAAGACGTGCTTCCAGTGCCGCCGACGCGGCCACACATCCTACAACTGTCCACAGAACGGAGCCGGGCCGGCGTTGGCTCAAGGCCAACAGCAGCAGGCCGCAGTCTGCTTCAATTGCGGCGCTGCCGACCACAGTCTGAGAGACTGCCCCAAGCCCAAGGAGAACGGAGGAGCCACCTACGCCACCTACGCCACGTGCTTTGTGTGCGGCCAGCAAGGACATCTTAGTAGCAAGTGCCCCCAAAACAAAATGGGCGTGTACCCAAAGGGCGGCTGGTGCAAGCTCTGCAAGAGCATCGAGCACCTGGCTAGAGATTGTCCCGTGGGGAACATCTCGATCGACGGCAGTAGTGGCGCCAAGAAGAACAAGAAGACGACGTTTGCCGACGACGAGGAGGACTATGTGGACAACAGTGCCGACAAGACTGGAGACGCGCTGGATCGTTCCAACTGGGCATTGAAGGGGAAGAGGACGAGGACAAGAGGGAAGAAGGCAGCAAGGCCAGCTATAGGAAGCGCGTCAAAACCGCCAAGTTTTAGCAACCCACTTACATAAAGATACCACGTACTAGCAGCTATCTAGAGTCTCGCACTCACTCGTCCTTCTTGGCCTGGTTGCTCTTGAGTTCGTCCGGGTTGATGTTGTTCTGCGCAGCAGCTCGTTGAACTCCTCGTCGTACTTGTCTGTCTCGGGGTCTGCCACGCGCGGGCCGTCGTCCGGGTACTTCTCCTTGTAGCGCCGCAGCATGCTGGCGTGCAGCTCGTTCCAGCTGACGTTGTCTTCGGCATCCTCCTTGTCCTTCTTGTCGCGCAGTTCCTGCTCCACCTTCTTGAGCCCATCAAACAATTCCTTGGCGGCGTTTTTCGAGCTCTTCTTTGTCTTTTTGCTCGCCGTCTTCTTCTTGTCCATCGGCACCAGTTTAGAGCCTGATGTCAAGTGGCACATTGGGATCTGCAGTCTCCATCAACTGCTCTTACCGTCTGTGCCCAGCTCCTGGATCTCTTCGTCGCTCTCCTCCTCCTCCTCCACCTCCTCCTCTGAAGATCTCTCCTGGATCAGCTCGGACGACAGCGTCGGTCGGTACTACAGTAAAAACTCTAGTCAGCAGCTACTCGTTGTTGTATTTATTGACAAATACCGGTAAGTGAGACCTCTGCCCCGCTCCTGCTGCATCGCCTCGTTGTCCAGCTGTCGGTTGAACCAGCGCGCCACCAGGAACATGAGCAGCAACGCCACGTAGTACTTGGCCACGGGCGCCAGGATGTCCGCAAAGTCCCAGAGCGACCGCGGCGCCGGCGGCAGCTCCAGCCTTCGCGGCGCAGGCGCCGCTGGAGCCAGAGGACGCAGCGCGACAGGTTCTGCGCGAGTGCTGGACCTGCCGTCGGACGCGTCAGCAGGCTCCCAAGCGCCCAACTCTGGCGGAGACGACCAGCAGCTTGGGCATTTGCCAATCGTCCTCCGCGAGCCGCTGGTGCTCTGGGGGACCGAAGCTGGTGGCAGACAGACTCTTGGGCGGGTCTCGTTCCTTGAACACCGTCAGGTTTTCGCGTGTCTTGACAGCTTTCCAGCGCTTCTGCGGCGGCAGCCTGTCGAACGCGTCGAAGTGCGCCAGCGTCTCGCGGATCAGTCCATGGGCCAAGTGCTGGAACTTTTCTTCTTGCTCAGTCGTCAGCAGCAGCGGAGGGAACACACCTTTGCTCCAGGACTTCATGCTGCAGAGCGGCGACGGCGGCAGCGGAGACTACGGGCGAGGAAGGATCCATGTGGGCGGCGCCCGTGTGGCAAGCAGGCGTCCGAGAAGATCGCAGGGCCCGAGGGCAAGTTGGCCATCATGCTAAGCTCTTAGTACTGCGCCAAGTATGCGTTCAAGTCAGACGTGACGTTTTCGGTGTTCAGCGTGGATGCCCGCAGTCTCCACATACAGTCCCCGCGCAAGGGAATGCATTGTTGCGGGGCTGTATAGCAGCAAGTGTTACCTCTACCTCGCCGAGCAGCTTTGGCCCAAGCTTGCTCTCGAGACTCGTCACCGGACTTGCATTGGTAATGGACACCATGTCCGCACGCAGCTCCGCAGCGTCTTAGACGGCTGCCAGGGTCACGCCATCCATCGTGTCCGTCAGCACCCGCTTCAAGGGCTGTGTAGTCGCCGAGTCAACGCGCTGGCCTTGGTCTGCCTCGATTGCTGTGGAGGGAACAGCACGCGTCCTGCTGGCCATTGGTGCCAGTGGGCTGCATGCACTGACCAGGCCATTTGGCGCGAAGTGCCGTTGCTGTCAGCGGAAGTGATCTGGTTGGAGCGCATGCCTCGGAAAATTGTTTCGCGCGGCGCTGCAAGTAGTAGACCGATAACAGTGGCAACACGAATCCAGACGTTGATGGAATTTCAAACAAGAGCTGCTAGAAAGCGGTCGTCATGCCAGACCTGCCCTGGTGCTGTTGTTCTTGTAGGGACCGCAGTCACGCTGCTGCAGCCTGACGTCTAGATAGGAACTCGGATTGCGTTCCGGAGCAAGCGCTTGACTCGTAGCTACGGATGGCATCTACGAGGATAACCAAGATTGACGTCGATCCTGCCCACTCCAGAGCACTGTGAGCCCTCCCCGTGTACGTGCATGGCATTGTGGGTCAGTGGGCGACGGCAGGGTCGCCAAGGCTCTCAAATTCGTCCTCATTTTTGTTTTTAAAAACTCTTGCTGGTTGTTGAGGATTGACGCTCCAACCCAAACACCGTTGAGATCTACGTCGTTTTGTTGAGCGCACTCCCGACAACGCTCCAACACTCGTAACACGTCCAGCAGACGACGTCTTCATGTAGCAGGTCGGTCCAGCGGATTCCAGATTCGCAAACGTGTACGCATTGCAGCCTTCGGTCTCTTGGCACAATGAGCAGCAGAGCCAAGGGTACAATGTCAACGCGCTGCTCAAATCGTTGCCGTAGAAGTCCACGTCGGTCTCGAGTCCACCGCAGCCGGTCGGGAGCCCAATGCACTGGTAATAGTAATTGTTCCAAGGTTGGCGATAGCTGTCGGACTCGCAGCACGTCGTTCCTCGGCGTTTCCGCAGTACTGCCCCTCGGCTACGGTGCAGTCCGATGCTGAAGTCGGCGCTGGGGTCGCTTGAAGTGGAAGAAAAGCCGAGACCACCGTGAGGTCGTCTGAGTTCGTGTAGTTGGTCGTTTCCCCAGCAGCACTCTTCAGCAAGCATCGCTTTACTCCTTCACTCACTGACACGTAGAGTATGTAGAGCACGCATCCTTTGCTGGCTAGTTGCGAACAGTACTCGCAGCACTCGTCCGCGGAATCAATAGTGAACTCGTAGATGGTGTCGTCGTTGTAGAATACACCTTCCATTTGCTCGTTGCAAGCGGATGGAGTCGCTGTCGTGGGTGTCGGAGTGTCCGTCAATGTTGGTGCTGGTGCCTGGGTCACCTCGTTCATGAAGGCCGACACAGCAGTGACGCTCGAGCTATCGGCATAGTTGGTCTTCTCGCCGGCCGCGCTCTTGAGATAGCAGAGGCTCTGCCCAGTGCTGCTCGAGTGGAAGTATGTGTACAGCGCGCATCCGTCGTAGGCCATGCACAGACCACAGCAGGCTGCTGCATTAGCGACGTTCGCAGTCTTGAGATTGAACCCGTGATAGTAAATATTCTTGAGCTGAGCGCCGCAGACCAAGCCGGTCGAAGACGATATCTCCACTTCGCCGCTGCCACTACCACTTGCAGTCACAGCATGAAGAGCGAGGACGCCGGTGAAAGCAAAGCCAGCTACCAGCGAAAACTTCATCACGATACAGCTCAGGCTTGGCGCAAATAGAGAACTGAGAGCAGACTCGGTCGCGGACAAAGTTCAAACTGGTCCAAATTCCACTGTTCGCAGTTGATACCGCCAAGACTTCTTCGATAAGGTTTGTATTTCATAATTCGTCTTCATCCGGCCAACCTCAACGACCAGCTTCTTCGCCCAGCTCATTCCAGCAATCTCAGCAGCTCGCCGCTTTTGCACAAACTCCATGCAGTCTCGACACACGAAGACGCGCTCCTCGTCCAGCTTGACTTTGTCCTCACTTGGCACTTTGAAGGTGCGTTCGACAAGGCAGTCCGAACACGTAGGCGATGCACAAAGCACGCAAAAGTCCTTCACGCCCAGACTCGAATCACCAAGTGGTTCAGGCATCGCCCGCTTCTCTTTCTGCTTCCGACGAGACATGTTTTTAATGCACCACTGCATTTTCTTCAGCTCGGCAAGTTTAGTCGCTTTCCAGAAACCCAAGGTCGACCTCCAGATCGCGGCCATGACGATCTTGCTAAAAGGAGTTCTGTACCTCGACGTACGTGTGCACGTAGACATCCACCACCCCGGGCTCTTGCTGCTTGAATATCGCCGCATACATCATCTTGCCGCGCATGAACGGTTCAGGCAGCGGTGGACACTGCGATAAGTTGGCTGGCTGCACCACCTCGTAGCCTATCCGGTCTCCGTTGGCTCGCGTCATGGTCCCAGTCGAGGCGAGGTTCACAAAGTCCCGAGGGCGCACCATCGCCTTTAGCGGCCAACGTTGGTCGTAAACCTGCCACTGAATGCCGAGAAACCGGAAGGGTTCTTACGACTCGCCGACCGCCTCGCCGACCGCCGTGCTCCACGGACCGGATGGCCGTCATGCCTGCGTCGGCATCGGCGTCGACGTCGTGATCGCGGGCTGCGTCGGCTGCGTTGTCTGCAGCGCCGCCGTCTCCTCGCGGGTCTCCGTTCCCACAGTCGACGTCTTCTCGCCGTCCTTGGCCTCCGTCTCGGCCGCCGTCGACACCTCGATCGACGGCACCAACTCGCCGCTGACGGTCGTCGTGGTCGTGGTCGTGGTCGTGGGGAGCGACGTAGACGTCGCTGTCTTCGTCACGATGCTGCCGGCCGTCTCCTCCGACTGGGACACCTCCGTCGTCACCGCCTCGCCGGCCGCCTCGCCGACCGCCGTGCTCCACCGACCGGATGGCCGTTATGTCGGGCATCGGCATCGGCATCGGCGTCGGCGTCGGCGTCGGCGTCGGCATCGGCATCGGCATCGGCATCGGCGTCGGCATCGGCATCGGCATCGGCATCGGCATCGGCATCGGCATCGGCATCGGCATCGGCATCGGCATCGGCATCGGCATCGGCATCGGCATCGGCATCGGCGTCGACGTCGTGATCGCGGGCTGCGTCGGCTGCGTTGTCTGCAGCGCCGCCGTCTCCTCGCGGGTCTCCGTTCCCACAGTCGACGTCTTCTCGCCGTCCTTGGCCTCCGTCTCGGCCGCCGTCGACACCTCGATCGACGGCACCAACTCGCCGCTGACGGTCGTCGTGGTCGTGGTCGTGGTCGTGGGGAGCGACGTAGACGTCGCTGTCTTCGTCACGATGCCGCCGGCCGTCTCCTCCGACTGGGACACCTCCGTCGTCACCGACTCGCCGGCCGCCTCGCCGACCGCCGTGCTCCACCGACCGGATGGCCGTTATGTCGGGCATCGGCATCGGCATCGGCATCGGCATCGCCGTCGACGTCGTGATCGCGGGCTGCGTCGGCTGCGTTGTCTGCAGCGCCGCCGTCTCCTCGCGGGTCTCCGTTCCCACAGTCGACGTCTTCTCGCCGTCCTTGGCCTCCGTCTCGGCCGCCGTCGACACCTCGATCGACGGCACCAACTCGCCGCTGACGGTCGTCGTGGTCGTGGTCGTGGTCGTGGGAGCGACGTAGACGTCGCTGTCTTCGTCACGATGCCGCCGGCCGTCTCCTCCGACTGGGACACCTCCGTCGTCACCGACTCGCCGGCCGCCTCGCCGACCGCCGTGCTCCACCGACCGGATGGCCGTTATGTCGGGCATCGGCATCGGCATCGGCATCGGCATCGGCATCGGCATCGGCATCGGCATCGGCATCGGCATCGGCATCGGCGTCGACGTCGTGATCGCGGGCTGCGTCGGCTGCGTTGTCTGCAGCGCCGCCGTCTCCTCGCGGGTCTCCGTTCCCACAGTCGACGTCTTCTCGCCGTCCTTGGCCTCCGTCTCGGCCGCCGTCGACACCTCGATCGACGGCACCAACTCGCCGCTGACGGTCGTCGTGGTCGTGGTCGTGGTCGTGGGGAGCGACGTAGACGTCGCTGTCTTCGTCACGATGCCGCCGGCCGTCTCCTCCGACTGGGACACCTCCGTCGTCACCGCCTCGCCGGCCGCCCCGCCGACCGCCTCGCCGACCGCCGTGCTCCACCGACCGGATGGCCGTTATGTCGGGCATCGGCATCGGCATCGGCATCGGCATCGGCATCGGCATCGGCATCGGCATCGGCATCGGCATCGCGTCGACGTCGTGATCGCGGGCTGCGTCGGCTGCGTTGTCTGCAGCGCCGCCGTCTCCTCTCGGGTCTCCGTTCCCACAGTCGACGTCTTCTCGCCGTCCTTGGCCTCCGTCTCGGCCGCCGTCGACACCTCGATCGACGGCACCAACTCGCCGCTGACGGTCGTCGTGGTCGTGGTCGTGGTCGTGGGGAGCGACGTAGACGTCGCTGTCTTCGTCACGATGCCGCCGGCCGTCTCCTCCGACTGGGACACCTCCGTCGTCACCGACTCGCCGGCCGCCTCGCCGACCGCCGTGCTCCACCGACCGGATGGCCGTTATGTCGGGCATCGGCATCGGCATCGGCATCGGCATCGGCGTCGACGTCGTGATCGCGGGCTGCGTCGGCTGCGTTGTCTGCAGCGCCGCCGTCTCCTCGCGGGTCTCCGTTCCCACAGTCGACGTCTTCTCGCCGTCCTTGGCCTCCGTCTCGGCCGCCGTCGACACCTCGATCGACGGCACCAACTCGCCGCTGACGGTCGTCGTGGTCGTGGTCGTGGTCGTGGGGAGCGACGTAGACGTCGCTGTCTTCGTCACGATGCCGCCGGCCGTCTCCTCCGACTGGGACACCTCCGTCGTCACCGACTCGCCGGCCGCCTCGCCGACCGCCGTGCTCCACCGACCGGATGGCCGTTATGTCGGGCATCGGCATCGGCATCGGCATCGGCATCGGCATCGGGCATCGGCATCGGCATCGGCATCGGCGTCGGCGTCGGCGTCGACGTCGTGATCGCGGGCTGCGTCGGCTGCGTTGTCTGCAGCGCCGCCGTCTCCTCGCGGGTCTCCGTTCCCACAGTCGACGTCTTCTCGCCGTCCTTGGCCTCCGTCTCGGCCGCCGTCGACACCTCGATCGACGGCACCAACTCGCCGCTGACGGTCGTCGTGGTCGTGGTCGTGGTCGTGGGGAGCGACGTAGACGTCGCTGTCTTCGTCACGATGCCGCCGGCCGTCTCCTCCGACTGGGACACCTCCGTCGTCACCGACTCGCCGGCCGCCTCGCCGACCGCCGTGCTCCACCGACCGGATGGCCGTTATGTCGGGCATCGGCATCGGCATCGGCATCGGCATCGGCATCGCCGTCGACGTCGTGATCGCGGGCTGCGTCGGCTGCGTTGTCTGCAGCGCCGCCGTCTCCTCTCGGGTCTCCGTTCCCACAGTCGACGTCTTCTCGCCGTCCTTGGCCTCCGTCTCGGCCGCCGTCGACACCTCGATCGACGGCACCAACTCGCCGCTGACGGTCGTCGTGGTCGTGGTCGTGGTCGTGGGGAGCGACGTAGACGTCGCTGTCTTCGTCACGATGCCGCCGGCCGTCTCCTCCGACTGGGACACCTCCGTCGTCACCGACTCGCCGGCCGCCTCGCCGACCGCCGTGCTCCACCGACCGGATGGCCGTTATGTCGGGCATCGGCATCGGCATCGGCATCGGCATCGGCATCGGCATCGGCATCGCCGTCGACGTCGTGATCGCGGGCTGCGTCGGCTGCGTTGTCTGCAGCGCCGCCGTCTCCTCGCGGGTCTCCGTTCCCACAGTCGACGTCTTCTCGCCGTCCTTGGCCTCCGTCTCGGCCGCCGGCGACACCTCGATCGACGGCACCAACTCGCCGCTGACGGTCGTCGTGGTCGTGGTCGTGGTCGTGGGGAGCGACGTAGACGTCGCTGTCTTCGTCACGATGCCGCCGGCCGTCTCCTCCGACTGGGACACCTCCGTCGTCACCGACTCGCCGGCCGCCTCGCCGACCGCCGTGCTCCACCGACCGGATGGCCGTTATGTCGGGCATCGGCATCGGCATCGGCATCGGCATCGGCATCGGCATCGGCATCGGCATCGGCATCGGCATCGGCATCGGCATCGTCGACGTCGTGATCGCGGGCTGCGTCGGCTGCGTTGTCTGCAGCGCCGCCGTCTCCTCGCGGGTCTCCGTTCCCACAGTCGACGTCTTCTCGCCGTCCTTGGCCTCCGTCTCGGCCGCCGTCGACACCTCGATCGACGGCACCAACTCGCCGCTGACGGTCGTCGTGGTCGTGGTCGTGGTCGTGGGAGCGACGTAGACGTCGCTGTCTTCGTCACGATGCCGCCGGCCGTCTCCTCCGACTGGGACACCTCCGTCGTCACCGACTCGCCGGCCGCCTCGCCGACCGCCGTGCTCCACCGACCGGATGGCCGTTATGTCGGGCATCGGCATCGGCATCGGCATCGGCATCGCCGTCGACGTCGTGATCGCGGGCTGCGTCGGCTGCGTTGTCTGCAGCGCCGCCGTCTCCTCTCGGGTCTCCGTTCCCACCGTCGACGTCTTCTCGCCGTCCTTGGCCTCCGTCTCGGCCGCCGTCGACACCTCGATCGACGGCACCAACTCGCCGCTGACGGTCGTCGTGGTCGTGGTCGTGGTCGTGGGGAGCGACGTAGACGTCGCTGTCTTCGTCACGATGCCGCCGGCCGTCTCCTCCGACTGGGACACCTCCGTCGTCACCGACTCGCCGGCCGCCTCGCCGACCGCCGTGCTCCACCGACCGGATGGCCGTTATGTCGGGCATCGGCATCGGCATCGGCATCGGCATCGGCGTCGGCGTCGGCATCGGCGTCGACGTCGTGATCGCGGGCTGCGTCGGCTGCGTTGTCTGCAGCGCCGCCGTCTCCTCTCGGGTCTCCGTTCCCACAGTCGACGTCTTCTCGCCGTCCTTGGCCTCCGTCTCGGCCGCCGTCGACACCTCGATCGACGGCACCAACTCGCCGCTGACGGTCGTCGTGGTCGTGGTCGTGGTCGTGGGGAGCGACGTAGACGTCGCTGTCTTCGTCACGATGCCGCCGGCCGTCTCCTCCGACTGGGACACCTCCGTCGTCACCGCCTCGCCGGCCGCCCCGCCGACCGCCTCGCCGACCGCCGTGCTCCACCGACCGGATGGCCGTTATGTCGGGCATCGGCATCGGCATCGGCATCGGCATCGCCGTCGACGTCGTGATCGCGGGCTGCGTCGGCTGCGTTGTCTGCAGCGCCGCCGTCTCCTCTCGGGTCTCCGTTCCCACCGTCGACGTCTTCTCGCCGTCCTTGGCCTCCGTCTCGGCCGCCGTCGACACCTCGATCGACGGCACCAACTCGCCGCTGACGGTCGTCGTGGTCGTGGTCGTGGTCGTGGGGAGCGACGTAGACGTCGCTGTCTTCGTCACGATGCCGCCGGCCGTCTCCTCCGACTGGGACACCTCCGTCGTCACCGACTCGCCGGCCGCCTCGCCGACCGCCGTGCTCCACCGACCGGATGGCCGTTATGTCGGGCATCGGCATCGGCATCGGCATCGGCATCGGCATCGGCGTCGGCGTCGGCATCGGCGTCGACGTCGTGATCGCGGGCTGCGTCGGCTGCGTTGTCTGCAGCGCCGCCGTCTCCTCGCGGGTCTCCGTTCCCACAGTCGACGTCTTCTCGCCGTCCTTGGCCTCCGTCTCGGCCGCCGTCGACACCTCGATCGACGGCACCAACTCGCCGCTGACGGTCGTCGTGGTCGTGGTCGTGGTCGTGGGGAGCGACGTAGACGTCGCTGTCTTCGTCACGATGCCGCCGGCCGTCTCCTCCGACTGGGACACCTCCGTCGTCACCGACTCGCCGGCCGCCTCGCCGACCGCCGTGCTCCACCGACCGGATGGCCGTTATGTCGGGCATCGGCATCGGCATCGGCATCGGCATCGCCGTCGACGTCGTGATCGCGGGCTGCGTCGGCTGCGTTGTCTGCAGCGCCGCCGTCTCCTCGCGGGTCTCCGTTCCCACAGTCGACGTCTTCTCGCCGTCCTTGGCCTCCGTCTCGGCCGCCGTCGACACCTCGATCGACGGCACCAACTCGCCGCTGACGGTCGTCGTGGTCGTGGTCGTGGTCGTGGGGAGCGACGTAGACGTCGCTGTCTTCGTCACGATGCCGCCGGCCGTCTCCTCCGACTGGGACACCTCCGTCGTCACCGACTCGCCGGCCGCCTCGCCGACCGCCGTGCTCCACCGACCGGATGGCCGTTATGTCGGGCATCGGCATCGGCATCGGCATCGGCATCGGCATCGGCATCGGCATCGGCATCGGCATCGGCATCGGCATCGGCATCGGCATCGACGTCGTGATCGCGGGCTGCGTCGGCTGCGTTGTCTGCAGCGCCGCCGTCTCCTCGCGGGTCTCCGTTCCCACCGTCGACGTCTTCTCGCCGTCCTTGGCCTCCGTCTCGGCCGCCGTCGACACCTCGATCGACGGCACCAACTCGCCGCTGACGGTCGTCGTGGTCGTGGTCGTGGTCGTGGGGAGCGACGTAGACGTCGCTGTCTTCGTCACGATGCCGCCGGCCGTCTCCTCCGACTGGGACACCTCCGTCGTCACCGACTCGCCGGCCGCCTCGCCGACCGCCGTGCTCCACCGACCGGATGGCCGTTATCGGCATCGGCATCGGCATCGGCATCGGCATCGGCATCGGCATCGGCATCGGCATCGGCATCGGCATCGGCATCGGCGTCGACGTCGTGATCGCGGGCTGCGTCGGCTGCGTTGTCTGCAGCGCCGCCGTCTCCTCGCGGGTCTCCGTTCCCACAGTCGACGTCTTCTCGCCGTCCTTGGCCTCCGTCTCGGCCGCCGTCGACACCTCGATCGACGGCACCAACTCGCCGCTGACGGTCGTCGTGGTCGTGGTCGTGGTCGTGGGGAGCGACGTAGACGTCGCTGTCTTCGTCACGATGCCGCCGGCCGTCTCCTCCGACTGGGACACCTCCGTCGTCACCGACTCGCCGGCCGCCTCGCCGACCGCCGTGCTCCACCGACCGGATGGCCGTTATGTCGGGCATCGGCATCGGCATCGGCATCGGCATCGGCATCGGCATCGGCATCGGCGTCGGCATCGGCGTCGACGTCGTGATCGCGGGCTGCGTCGGCTGCGTTGTCTGCAGCGCCGCCGTCTCCTCTCGGGTCTCCGTTCCCACCGTCGACGTCTTCTCGCCGTCCTTGGCCTCCGTCTCGGCCGCCGTCGACACCTCGATCGACGGCACCAACTCGCCGCTGACGGTCGTCGTGGTCGTGGTCGTGGTCGTGGGGAGCGACGTAGACGTCGCTGTCTTCGTCACGATGCCGCCGGCCGTCTCCTCCGACTGGGACACCTCCGTCGTCACCGACTCGCCGGCCGCCTCGCCGACCGCCGTGCTCCACCGACCGGATGGCCGTTATGTCGGGCATCGGCATCGGCATCGGCATCGGCATCGGCATCGGCATCGGCATCGGCATCGGCATCGGCATCGGCATCGGCATCGGCATCGCCGTCGACGTCGTGATCGCGGGCTGCGTCGGCTGCGTTGTCTGCAGCGCCGCCGTCTCCTCGCGGGTCTCCGTTCCCACCGTCGACGTCTTCTCGCCGTCCTTGGCCTCCGTCTCGGCCGCCGTCGACACCTCGATCGACGGCACCAACTCGCCGCTGACGGTCGTCGTGGTCGTGGTCGTGGTCGTGGGGAGCGACGTAGACGTCGCTGTCTTCGTCACGATGCCGCCGGCCGTCTCCTCCGACTGGGACACCTCCGTCGTCACCGACTCGCCGGCCGCCTCGCCGACCGCCGTGCTCCACCGACCGGATGGCCGTTATGTCGGGCATCGGCATCGGCATCGGCATCGGCATCGGCATCGGCATCGGCATCGGCATCGGCATCGGCATCGGCATCGGCATCGGCATCGCGTCGACGTCGTGATCGCGGGCTGCGTCGGCTGCGTTGTCTGCAGCGCCGCCGTCTCCTCGCGGGTCTCCGTTCCCACAGTCGACGTCTTCTCGCCGTCCTTGGCCTCCGTCTCGGCCGCCGTCGACACCTCGATCGACGGCACCAACTCGCCGCTGACGGTCGTCGTGGTCGTGGTCGTGGTCGTGGGGAGCGACGTAGACGTCGCTGTCTTCGTCACGATGCCGCCGGCCGTCTCCTCCGACTGGGACACCTCCGTCGTCACCGACTCGCCGGCCGCCTCGCCGACCGCCGTGCTCCACCGACCGGATGGCCGTTATGTCGGGCATCGGCATCGGCATCGGCATCGGCATCGGCGTCGACGTCGTGATCGCGGGCTGCGTCGGCTGCGTTGTCTGCAGCGCCGCCGTCTCCTCTCGGGTCTCCGTTCCCACAGTCGACGTCTTCTCGCCGTCCTTGGCCTCCGTCTCGGCCGCCGTCGACACCTCGATCGACGGCACCAACTCGCCGCTGACGGTCGTCGTGGTCGTGGTCGTGGTCGTGGGGAGCGACGTAGACGTCGCTGTCTTCGTCACGATGCCGCCGGCCGTCTCCTCCGACTGGGACACCTCCGTCGTCACCGACTCGCCGGCCGCCTCGCCGACCGCCGTGCTCCACCGACCGGATGGCCGTTATGTCGGGCATCGGCATCGGCATCGGCATCGCCGTCGACGTCGTGATCGCGGGCTGCGTCGGCTGCGTTGTCTGCAGCGCCGCCGTCTCCTCTCGGGTCTCCGTTCCCACCGTCGACGTCTTCTCGCCGTCCTTGGCCTCCGTCTCGGCCGCCGTCGACACCTCGATCGACGGCACCAACTCGCCGCTGACGGTCGTCGTGGTCGTGGTCGTGGTCGTGGGGAGCGACGTAGACGTCGCTGTCTTCGTCACGATGCCGCCGGCCGTCTCCTCCGACTGGGACACCTCCGTCGTCACCGACTCGCCGGCCGCCTCGCCGACCGCCGTGCTCCACCGACCGGATGGCCGTTATGTCGGGCATCGGCATCGGCATCGGCATCGGCATCGGCATCGCCGTCGACGTCGTGATCGCGGGCTGCGTCGGCTGCGTTGTCTGCAGCGCCGCCGTCTCCTCTCGGGTCTCCGTTCCCACCGTCGACGTCTTCTCGCCGTCCTTGGCCTCCGTCTCGGCCGCCGTCGACACCTCGATCGACGGCACCAACTCGCCGCTGACGGTCGTCGTGGTCGTGGTCGTGGTCGTGGGGAGCGACGTAGACGTCGCTGTCTTCGTCACGATGCCGCCGGCCGTCTCCTCCGACTGGGACACCTCCGTCGTCACCGACTCGCCGGCCGCCTCGCCGACCGCCGTGCTCCACCGACCGGATGGCCGTTATGTCGGGCATCGGCATCGGCATCGGCATCGGCATCGGCATCGGCATCGGCATCGGCATCGGCATCGGCATCGGCATCGGCATCGGCATCGCCGTCGACGTCGTGATCGCGGGCTGCGTCGGCTGCGTTGTCTGCAGCGCCGCCGTCTCCTCGCGGGTCTCCGTTCCCACAGTCGACGTCTTCTCGCCGTCCTTGGCCTCCGTCTCGGCCGCCGTCGACACCTCGATCGACGGCACCAACTCGCCGCTGACGGTCGTCGTGGTCGTGGTCGTGGTCGTGGGGAGCGACGTAGACGTCGCTGTCTTCGTCACGATGCCGCCGGCCGTCTCCTCCGACTGGGACACCTCCGTCGTCACCGACTCGCCGGCCGCCTCGCCGACCGCCGTGCTCCACCGACCGGATGGCCGTTATGTCGGGCATCGGCATCGGCATCGGCATCGGCATCGGCATCGGCATCGGCATCGGCATCGGCATCGGCATCGGCATCGGCATCGGCATCGCCGTCGACGTCGTGATCGCGGGCTGCGTCGGCTGCGTTGTCTGCAGCGCCGCCGTCTCCTCGCGGGTCTCCGTTCCCACAGTCGACGTCTTCTCGCCGTCCTTGGCCTCCGTCTCGGCCGCCGTCGACACCTCGATCGACGGCACCAACTCGCCGCTGACGGTCGTCGTGGTCGTGGTCGTGGTCGTGGGGAGCGACGTAGACGTCGCTGTCTTCGTCACGATGCCGCCGGCCGTCTCCTCCGACTGGGACACCTCCGTCGTCACCGACTCGCCGGCCGCCTCGCCGACCGCCGTGCTCCACCGACCGGATGGCCGTTATGTCGGGCATCGGCATCGGCATCGGCATCGGCATCGGCATCGGCATCGCCGTCGACGTCGTGATCGCGGGCTGCGTCGGCTGCGTTGTCTGCAGCGCCGCCGTCTCCTCTCGGGTCTCCGTTCCCACCGTCGACGTCTTCTCGCCGTCCTTGGCCTCCGTCTCGGCCGCCGTCGACACCTCGATCGACGGCACCAACTCGCCGCTGACGGTCGTCGTGGTCGTGGTCGTGGTCGTGGGGAGCGACGTAGACGTCGCTGTCTTCGTCACGATGCCGCCGGCCGTCTCCTCCGACTGGGACACCTCCGTCGTCACCGACTCGCCGGCCGCCTCGCCGACCGCCGTGCTCCACCGACCGGATGGCCGTTATGTCGGGCATCGGCATCGGCATCGGCATCGGCATCGCCGTCGACGTCGTGATCGCGGGCTGCGTCGGCTGCGTTGTCTGCAGCGCCGCCGTCTCCTCTCGGGTCTCCGTTCCCACAGTCGACGTCTTCTCGCCGTCCTTGGCCTCCGTCTCGGCCGCCGTCGACACCTCGATCGACGGCACCAACTCGCCGCTGACGGTCGTCGTGGTCGTGGTCGTGGTCGTGGGGAGCGACGTAGACGTCGCTGTCTTCGTCACGATGCCGCCGGCCGTCTCCTCCGACTGGGACACCTCCGTCGTCACCGACTCGCCGGCCGCCTCGCCGGCCGCCTCGCCGACCGCCGTGCTCCACCGACCGGATGGCCGTTATGTCGGGCATCGGCATCGGCATCGGCATCGGCATCGCCGTCGACGTCGTGATCGCGGGCTGCGTCGGCTGCGTTGTCTGCAGCGCCGCCGTCTCCTCGGGTCTCCGTTCCCACCGTCGACGTCTTCTCGCCGTCCTTGGCCTCCGTCTCGGCCGCCGTCGACACCTCGATCGACGGCACCAACTCGCCGCTGACGGTCGTCGTGGTCGTGGTCGTGGTCGTGGGGAGCGACGTAGACGTCGCTGTCTTCGTCACGATGCCGCCGGCCGTCTCCTCCGACTGGGACACCTCCGTCGTCACCGACTCGCCGGCCGCCTCGCCGACCGCCTCGCCGACCGCCGTGCTCCACCGACCGGATGGCCGTTATGTCGGGCATCGGCATCGGCATCGGCATCGCCGTCGACGTCGTGATCGCGGGCTGCGTCGGCTGCGTTGTCTGCAGCGCCGCCGTCTCCTCTCGGGTCTCCGTTCCCACCGTCGACGTCTTCTCGCCGTCCTTGGCCTCCGTCTCGGCCGCCGTCGACACCTCGATCGACGGCACCAACTCGCCGCTGACGGTCGTCGTGGTCGTGGTCGTGGTCGTGGGGCGACGTAGACGTCGCTGTCTTCGTCACGATGCCGCCGGCCGTCTCCTCCGACTGGGACACCTCCGTCGTCACCGACTCGCCGGCCGCCGCCGACCGCCGTGCTCCACCGACCGGATGGCCGTTATGTCGGGCATCGGCATCGGCATCGGCATCGGCATCGGCATCGGCATCGGCATCGGCATCGGCATCGGCATCGGCATCGGCATCGGCATCGGCATCGCCGTCGACGTCGTGATCGCGGGCTGCGTCGGCTGCGTTGTCTGCAGCGCCGCCGTCTCCTCGCGGGTCTCCGTTCCCACAGTCGACGTCTTCTCGCCGTCCTTGGCCTCCGTCTCGGCCGCCGTCGACACCTCGATCGACGGCACCAACTCGCCGCTGACGGTCGTCGTGGTCGTGGTCGTGGTCGTGGGGAGCGACGTAGACGTCGCTGTCTTCGTCACGATGCCGCCGGCCGTCTCCTCCGACTGGGACACCTCCGTCGTCACCGCCTCGCCGGCCGCCCCGCCGACCGCCGACCGCCGCTCCACCGACCGGATGGCCGTTATGTCGGGCATCGGCATCGGCATCGGCATCGGCATCGGCATCGGCATCGGCATCGGCATCGGCATCGGCATCGGCATCGGCATCGGCATCGGCATCGGCATCGGCGTCGACGTCGTGATCGCGGGCTGCGTCGGCTGCGTTGTCTGCAGCGCCGCCGTCTCCTCGCGGGTCTCCGTTCCCACAGTCGACGTCTTCTCGCCGTCCTTGGCCTCCGTCTCGGCCGCCGTCGACACCTCGATCGACGGCACCAACTCGCCGCTGACGGTCGTCGTGGTCGTGGTCGTGGTCGTGGGGAGCGACGTAGACGTCGCTGTCTTCGTCACGATGCCGCCGGCCGTCTCCTCCGACTGGGACACCTCCGTCGTCACCGCCTCGCCGGCCGCCTGCCGACCGCCTCGCCGACCGCCGTGCTCCACCGACCGGATGGCCGTTATGTCGGGCATCGGCATCGGCATCGGCATCGGCATCGGCATCGGCATCGGCATCGGCATCGGCATCGGCATCGGCATCGGCGTCGGCATCGGCGTCGGCGTCGACGTCGTGATCGCGGGCTGCGTCGGCTGCGTTGTCTGCAGCGCCGCCGTCTCCTCGCGGGTCTCCGTTCCCACCGTCGACGTCTTCTCGCCGTCCTTGGCCTCCGTCTCGGCCGCCGTCGACACCTCGATCGACGGCACCAACTCGCCGCTGACGGTCGTCGTGGTCGTGGTCGTGGTCGTGGGGGCGACGTAGACGTCGCTGTCTTCGTCACGATGCCGCCGGCCGTCTCCTCCGACTGGGACACCTCCGTCGTCACCGACTCGCCGGCCGCCTCGCCGACCGCCGTGCTCCACCGACCGGATGGCCGTTATGTCGGGCATCGGCATCGGCATCGGCATCGGCATCGGCATCGGCATCGGCATCGGCGTCGGCATCGGCATCGGCATCGCCGTCGACGTCGTGATCGCGGGCTGCGTCGGCTGCGTTGTCTGCAGCGCCGCCGTCTCCTCGCGGGTCTCCGTTCCCACAGTCGACGTCTTCTCGCCGTCCTTGGCCTCCGTCTCGGCCGCCGTCGACACCTCGATCGACGGCACCAACTCGCCGCTGACGGTCGTCGTGGTCGTGGTCGTGGTCGTGGGGAGCGACGTAGACGTCGCTGTCTTCGTCACGATGCCGCCGGCCGTCTCCTCCGACTGGGACACCTCCGTCGTCACCGACTCGCCGGCCGCCTCGCCGACCGCCGTGCTCCACCGACCGGATGGCCGTTATGTCGGGCATCGGCATCGGCATCGGCATCGGCATCGGCATCGGCATCGCGTCGACGTCGTGATCGCGGGCTGCGTCGGCTGCGTTGTCTGCAGCGCCGCCGTCTCCTCGCGGGTCTCCGTTCCCACAGTCGACGTCTTCTCGCCGTCCTTGGCCTCCGTCTCGGCCGCCGGCGACACCTCGATCGACGGCACCAACTCGCCGCTGACGGTCGTCGTGGTCGTGGTCGTGGTCGTGGGGGCGACGTAGACGTCGCTGTCTTCGTCACGATGCCGCCGGCCGTCTCCTCCGACTGGGACACCTCCGTCGTCACCGACTCGCCGGCCGCCTCGCCGACCGCCGTGCTCCACCGACCGGATGGCCGTTATGTCGGGCATCGGCATCGGCATCGGCATCGCCGTCGACGTCGTGATCGCGGGCTGCGTCGGCTGCGTTGTCTGCAGCGCCGCCGTCTCCTCTCGGGTCTCCGTTCCCACCGTCGACGTCTTCTCGCCGTCCTTGGCCTCCGTCTCGGCCGCCGTCGACACCTCGATCGACGGCACCAACTCGCCGCTGACGGTCGTCGTGGTCGTGGTCGTGGTCGTGGGAGCGACGTAGACGTCGCTGTCTTCGTCACGATGCCGCCGGCCGTCTCCTCCGACTGGGACACCTCCGTCGTCACCGACTCGCCGGCCGCCTCGCCGACCGCCGTGCTCCACCGACCGGATGGCCGTTATGTCGGGCATCGGCATCGGCATCGGCATCGGCATCGGCATCGCCGTCGACGTCGTGATCGCGGGCTGCGTCGGCTGCGTTGTCTGCAGCGCCGCCGTCTCCTCGCGGGTCTCCGTTCCCACAGTCGACGTCTTCTCGCCGTCCTTGGCCTCCGTCTCGGCCGCCGTCGACACCTCGATCGACGGCACCAACTCGCCGCTGACGGTCGTCGTGGTCGTGGTCGTGGTCGTGGGGAGCGACGTAGACGTCGCTGTCTTCGTCACGATGCCGCCGGCCGTCTCCTCCGACTGGGACACCTCCGTCGTCACCGACTCGCCGGCCGCCTCGCCGACCGCCGTGCTCCACCGACCGGATGGCCGTTATGTCGGGCATCGGCATCGGCATCGGCATCGGCATCGCCGTCGACGTCGTGATCGCGGGCTGCGTCGGCTGCGTTGTCTGCAGCGCCGCCGTCTCCTCGCGGGTCTCCGTTCCCACCGTCGACGTCTTCTCGCCGTCCTTGGCCTCCGTCTCGGCCGCCGTCGACACCTCGATCGACGGCACCAACTCGCCGCTGACGGTCGTCGTGGTCGTGGTCGTGGTCGTGGGGAGCGACGTAGACGTCGCTGTCTTCGTCACGATGCCGCCGGCCGTCTCCTCCGACTGGGACACCTCCGTCGTCACCGACTCGCCGGCCGCCTCGCCGACCGCCGTGCTCCACCGACCGGATGGCCGTTATGTCGGGCATCGGCATCGGCATCGGCATCGGCATCGCCGTCGACGTCGTGATCGCGGGCTGCGTCGGCTGCGTTGTCTGCAGCGCCGCCGTCTCCTCTCGGGTCTCCGTTCCCACAGTCGACGTCTTCTCGCCGTCCTTGGCCTCCGTCTCGGCCGCCGGCGACACCTCGATCGACGGCACCAACTCGCCGCTGACGGTCGTCTGGTCGTGGTCGTGGTCGTGGGAGCGACGTAGACGTCGCTGTCTTCGTCACGATGCCGCCGGCCGCCTCCTCCGACTGGGACACCTCCGTCGTCACCGACCGCCGGCCGCCTCGCCGACCGCCGTGCTCCACCGACCGGATGGCCGTTATGTCGGGCATCGGCATCGGCATCGGCATCGGCATCGGCATCGGCATCGGCATCGGCATCGGCATCGGCATCGGCATCGGCATCGGCATCGGCGTCGACGTCGTGATCGCGGGCTGCGTCGGCTGCGTTGTCTGCAGCGCCGCCGTCTCCTCGCGGGTCTCCGTTCCCACAGTCGACGTCCTCGCCGTCCTTGGCCTCCGTCTCGGCCGCCGTCGACACCTCGATCGACGGCACCAACTCGCCGCTGACGGTCGTCGTGGTCGTGGTCGTGGTCGTGGGGAGCGACGTAGACGTCGCTGTCTTCGTCACGATGCCGCCGGCCGTCTCCTCCGACTGGGACACCTCCGTCGTCACCGACTCGCCGGCCGCCTCGACCGCCGTGCTCCACCGACCGGATGGCCGTTATGGCGGGCATCGGCATCGGCATCGGCATCGGCATCGCCGTCGACGTCGTGATCGCGGGCTGCGTCGGCTGCGTTGTCTGCAGCGCCGCCGTCTCCTCTCGGGTCTCCGTTCCCACCGTCGACGTCTTCTCGCCGTCCTTGGCCTCCGTCTCGGCCGCCGTCGACACCTCGATCGACGGCACCAACTCGCCGCTGACGGTCGTCGTGGTCGTGGTCGTGGTCGTGGGGAGCGACGTAGACGTCGCTGTCTTCGTCACGATGCCGCCGGCCGTCTCCTCCGACTGGGACACCTCCGTCGTCACCGACTCGCCGGCCGCCTCGCCGACCGCCGTGCTCCACCGACCGGATGGCCGTTATGTCGGGCATCGGCATCGGCATCGGCATCGGCATCGGCATCGGCATCGGCATCGGCATCGGCATCGGCATCGGCATCGGCATCGGCATCGGCATCGGCATCGCCGTCGACGTCGTGATCGCGGGCTGCGTCGGCTGCGTTGTTCAGCGCCGCCGTCTCCTCGCGGGTCTCCGTTCCACAGTCGACGTCTTCTCGCCGTCCTTGGCCTCCGTCTCGGCCGCCGTCGACACTCGATCGACGGCACCAACTCGCCGCTGACGGTCGTCGTGGTCGTGGTCGTGGTCGTGGGAGCGACGTAGACGTCGCTGTCTTCGTCACGATGCCGCCGGCCGTCTCCTCCGACTGGGACACCTCCGTCGTCACCGCCTCGCCGGCCGCCCTGCCGCCTCGCCGACCGCCGTGCTCCACCGACCGGATGGCCGTTATGTCGCACGCATCGGGCATCGGCATCGGCATCGGCACGGCATCGGCATCGGCATCGGCGTCGGCATCGGCGCGTCGGCGTCGTGACGTCGTGATCGCGGCTGCGTCGGCTGCGTCTGCAGCGCCGCCGTCTCTCGCGGGTCTCCGTTCCACCGTCGACGTTCTCGCCGTCCTTGGCCTCCGTCTCGGCCGCCGTCGACACCTCGATCGACGGCACTTTTATCTAGCGGTATTCGCGACAGGAGATCGTCAACACGCTCGGTCGTCGATAGTGTTGTGTTGCAGAAAGAAAGACTCTGTCGCTCGCCTGTGCAAGTACGCGGATTGCAGCGGCGATCGGAGCTGCCGTCAGAATCAGTGATAGTAAAACCCGCATCGAGTACTGAAGCAACCGCAAAGTCGGTCTTGGCTAGAAGAAAATCGGCAAGTGAAGTTCGACTAGCTCGAACGAGTGGCTTGGTTGTCCACAGCACGACCTCATGTTGTTGATCGACTGCTGCAAATGGATGGGCATCTCTTGGCTCAGTCCACCAACGAGCACAGATCCATTTGAATTGATGTCATTTACGTCTGCGGAAGCTCACAACTACAGTGCCTTGTGGGCGAAACGAACAGATTTATGTTGGCTGTCCCAACGTTGATGCAGAGAAGTACAGAGGCACTCGAGACATGCCTCTTGCTAGCAGTTCACTCGGCCACAACCGCCATGTTCACGAACGACTGCAATGCTGAAGCTAGCGCTGGTAAACTTATTTTGCTTGGAGCTTACAATGCAGCTGTAGCAATACCACCCCGAGTCGAAGGACAAGAAAGTAGTTAGCTATTACTGCAGTCGCATCGATGCATCTAACTACTAAAGGCGCCAACTACATGAACGAACTTATCTCCCAAGAGAGCGCAGTAACTCGTGGCGTCTCCTCCGACCACGTGGCCATTGGGAGCCATGAGCGCATTCTTGAACACGAGCGAGGTGTCCTCTAAATTGCCCACCAGCCGGAGAATCGGAGTTAGCATGTCTGCTTGCGCTTGCAAATTCGCGACGCGCTCAGTGGTGGGGTCCCAGTGGAAGAGCACGGAGCCGCTCATTGTGATTCTCTGGCTCAGCAGTTTGGCAGCCAGCGACGACCACTTGCCGCCGTTGACACCTCCTTCCCCATCGCTGTTCAAGAGGGAAAGCTCGTCGCAGCGTCACCTCGGAAATGGTGACGCTCGTGCTTGTCGTGACAACGACCGACCCGAAGGGCCCCGCTTTATCAATACGGACAAGCTCGACGCTGATCTCACTGAAGCACTCGGAGAAGATTATCCAATCTTCCAGCAGCCCCGACATTCCGCCGTCGCTTGCGTCGGGAGCCATCGTCGCCTGCAGGAACTCCAACGCTGCTGTTTGCTGCGATTTGGACGGTAATCTGCATCCGTGGCGAAAGACTCGAAGGTACTCGGTCGCCACCGTCCACACGTTGTATCTCTTGAGGGCTCTAGCCGGCGCTTTGGATCGCTCCTTCTCCAGCTTGATGACCTCGCCTTGCAGTTGTAGCACGTAGGTTTCCAGGTCTGCCGCCTGCTTAAGCTGCCGCTCTCGGTATCGCGCCTGGTTGACGCGACAGCGCTCTCGACGTCGGTTCTTCCTGTTGTCGATAGCGTCGTCTTCGCTGGGGTCGATAATCCCCGACGGCCTCTTTGTTGCAACAAAGTACGCCCCCGGCATGTCGCCGACAGCCACGTTATGCGTCGAGTAGAGAGCTGAGCGGTGGAGACTCGTGTCGACGCGAGATGACCTCGAGTGCTGCGCCACGTCTCGAATAACTTGGTCGCTCAGAGACTTGCGGTTGGGCGGGTAGAGCGAGCAGACTTCCATGGCAAATCTCGGTCGTCGATGGGGGAAATTGTGGAATGACGACACGTGAAGCGTGAAAAGTTGGGAGCTGCTCTCTTAGGCTGTTCAGAGATTGCGCGTGAGCGGCCGAAACCATAATCACAGCTGTCGCTCACAGTGACGAAAGGATTTGTCACGTGGAGATGGAGGACTATTCATTGTCAATGCGGATTGGAATCGATGCATTCATCCAAAGGAGGTCGAAATGCTTCTGGACTGCGGTCGCTTGCCGCCCTTTAGTGCCGCAACCAGTTTCTTCGATAAAGCGTTGTGCGCGAGGTGCTAGAGGTGTTTTTGCGCTTGCAGCAGGCGATGGCATGAAGCCCGATTGTGCGACATCAGATCGTAATCCTGCGGCGATCGCGTCAAATCCACGGCACCCGTCATCACGGCTTTGTGAGGCTGACAGACTGGCACTGTGTAATTCTCTTAGCGGCGGTTTATAATGGAGAAATGTGCCGCGATTGAAAGCCTGCTTTCGCTCGCGGAGCGAGTTCATCTGTCCCCGCCGCGACGGAAGTGAGAGATCGCACAGATCGAGAACTCGACGCTCAGTCGATTGACAAGAACAACCAACGCAGAGAGAACTGCCGCTTGAACCAAGCCCGATACAGGGCGAAGAAGTACAAACACCTGGCGGGCCTCGAGGACGAGGTTCGCAAGCTAAAAACGAAGTTCGAGCGCTGGAACTGCAGCACCGCTACCTGTTAAGCAACTCCAGGACGAGAACCGCGTGGACGTTCGCAACAGAGTATTTTCAACGACTTGACCACGGTTCGCAGCGCTTGGCCGATCAGGAATTCCTACGAGCCGGGATGACTTCAGAAGGTGTGGAAATGGTGCTACGCTACTGGAGGTTCTTCTCGCTGTGCTTTGACAACGTCGAGGTCGAGCTGCAGCACCTGGCGATAGCCAACGACTCGGTCATTGCCGCGACCACCACAGGGTTGACCATCACCGAAGACTCGCTCCGACGCGTGTTCCCGCACCTGAATAGCGATGGGAAGGGAGGCACCAAAGGAGGCAACTGGGGATCGCTTGCTGCTAAACTGCTGGGTCAGCGTCTTGTGATGTGCGGGTCGGTCGTCCACTGGGATGCCGAGACGGCACATGCAGCGAGAGGACACTGAATTGGACATGCTGACAGCAATCCTGCAGCTAGTAGGTAGTATAAAACACGTATCCCTAGTGTTCGAGAAAGCATTGATAACCCCAGACGGCCGACTAACGTAGGAGGAACTAATGTACGACATTTATTGTGATAACGCTACAAGACGCTTCGGTGGGTTATTCATTGAAGGCATGAGGGAAGTGGCCGCGATGGCTGCTAGCTAGAACGGGTGCTCGCTTACTTCCTCCAGGGTCAGTCTTTTGGTCGGATCCACGTCCAGTAGCCCTTCTAGCAGGTCCCAGACCGCCTCTGATAGCTTGCGTGGGAACACGCGGCGCAGTTTGCGGACACCGCCGCCGTGACTCAAGACGCGGAACTGACGGTCGTCCACGGTGGGCTTTTCAACGAGCGGGGCACCTGCCAACATGATGGCGAGCATCACGCCCAACGACCACATGTCGGCTTGCAGCGGGTCGTACGCTTCCTGGGCTGCATACACTTCCGGGGCCATGTACCAGGCCTTTCCAACTCGTCCGGGGCCCAGCAGTTTGCCATGTCGAGCAGCCAGACCGAAGTCGCATACGTGGCAGACTCCTTCCGAATCCAGCAGCACGTTCTCCAGTGAAATATCCCGATGTGCCAACCCATTCCGCTTCATGCACAGCAGGCCGCGCACCACGTCGCGCAGGAATCGACGAGTGGTAGGCTCTGGCAGACGACCGTCCATCGGACTGTGCCGCACCACGTCGAACAGGTCGCCGCCCGTGCAGAATGGGAAGACGAGGTAGAGGTTGCCGCCGCATTGCACTTCTTCCTCCAAGAGCAGCAGGTTGGTGGTGGGGTCGCTACGAGTCGCCGGTGCACTGCGCGCTCCTGCTGCAGACTCTCGACGACACGGATCTGTTTCCCGATGGTCACCTGAGCTCGCGCGCAGCCCAGGTCGACGCGCTTGACGGCCAACTGGCGACCAGTCTTGGTGTCGAGGCACAGCAAGACCTCTCCGAAGAGGGCCGGGGCCAACGTCTCCATCACCTTGAAGTCGGAGAGTCTCTGTGGCGGCGACCGCACGACGCACGTGGTGGACGGCGCCGGTGTCGGTTCCGCGGTGGGGTGTGTCGCTCGCGGTTTCTTGTTGTCTTTGGTGGGGGTTGTGGCGCTGCTTCCTCGCGGCAGCGAGAAGGTCGCCACCGTGAGCATGGCGTCCATGTAGTTGCGCAGCAGCCCCATGGCTCGAAAAGGATCAATTTTACAGCTTGAGATCGACGAGGGTAATCGCGGAATGAAGGCGAGCTTGAGGCGGCAACAGGAAGAGTGGCCAGATAGATCCACCGGCCCAGCGGCTCTTTCGAGGGTGGCACTGCCGTTTTCAGGGCGTTTATGAAGATGGCAGCGCGAGTCCGAATGCAAAGGAGGTTGGCTCAGCGCGCGGCGATTCATGCTTGGGGCCGCTGACGTACTTGCAGGCCGAGATCCAAAATCTAGACCGTGTTCGAGCACCGTGTCCGCCAGTCAGCGATGGCAGCACTTTCATCGTGGTAAGGCCTCTTCTTCAGCTGCCCAGGTCAGAATCAGCGCACGCGAGGGCGGGCGTTTTGGCCTGGAACCTTTCTGGGCCTCCCAACATTTTGCTTTGCGGCGGTGTAGTTGACTCCGCCCTGATCGCCACTTCGGCCACAAGGTTGCAGCAAGCGAGCACTGCGACGACGCGCTGAGACTCCACAAGCAGAAAAATGATGAAAAAGAGGCGTCGAAACGCTGGCATGTGCCGTGCTCCGAAGTCCACGTTACCAGCGTTTCGCCGCTAGCTGCTTTGGAAATATGGCTGGATTTGGGGTCGTCGTTGCTGAGGTTGATGCCGGCCGCCCTTGACCCGACATTTAACACTGCCATCGTTTAACACGCTTCAACTTCCTCCCCACTTCTTCATCCATCAGCGGCAACTACAGCAACCGGAAACCACCTTTTCGATAGCACCTAACTTTATTTTCACTCTTTACACTTTTCTAGTTCTTGTAGCTACAGGATGGTCTGCTTACAGTTGGATGGCAATGGTGGCGGGCACCACTCGAATAAATACACATTGGGCACGGCCAGCGTCCTGCGGCCCTCGAGTGCGTGGGCAGGATCAGCCGACAGGCTGCTGCAGTGCTGCCGGCAGCTCCCGGCAGCGACGAGCTCTGCGAGCCCACGAAAACGACGGCCGAGCCACCTTCAGGCGGCGCCGACGAGGCGCTTGGCGAACGCGCGCTTGGATCCGCGCGGCCCGCGGGTCACGGCCATCACACGCTTGTTCTCCTTGGGCGAGAAGAAGAGGTGGATCTTGTGCAGCAGTTGGCGGCAACCGTGGCGGTGCTCGGAGTTGGCGTCCGATTCGGGCCTCGACTCGGGGCGCGAGTAGGTCGTCGACGGCGCCGACGAGTAGGACGCCGTCGGCTGCGGCTGCTTGTCCGGGCTGGCGGCGCGGGTACGGGACACCTTCTGCGGGATGACGACTGGCTGCTGCGGGGCGATGGCAGTGGGGCGCACCACGAACGGATGGGCCGCCACTTGGTTCATGGAGATTCGCTGCTCCGGGTCCACGTTGAGCATGCCGGCGAGCATGTCGATGGCTGCCGGCGGCAGCTCGGCGGTGAGTCCCCAGCGGTCGATGAGCTTGCGGATTCCCTTGTTGGAGATGAGGCGGAAGCGCGCGTCGGTGGCGGACGCGGTCTCGACGGGCGGCGCGCCGATCAGCATGATGAAGAGCATGACGCCGAGCGACCAGACGTCGGCCTTGGTGGCGTCGTACTGCACGCCCGCGAGCACCTCTGGCGCCATGTAGAAAAGCTTGCCCACCGTCTCCCTGCAGGCCCGCGCGGTGGAGGCTGCAAGGCCAAAGTCGCACACCTGGCACTGGTCGTCGTCCGTGAGCAGAACGTTTTCAAGCGACAGGTCGCGGTGCGCGAAGCCGTTGGCGTGCAGGAAGGAGACGCCGCCCGCGATCTGCCGGAGGTACTTTTGGATGGTGGGGACCGGCAGCTTGCCGTCCGGGGCCGAGCTCACGACCTCGTAGAGCTCGCCGCGTGCGCAGAAGTCGGAGACCAGGTACAAATACCCGTCGAAGTCGATCTCGTCGCGCAGCTGCAGGTTGCGGTGTCCGCCCACGCGGTTGAGCTGGTGGTACAGCGCGCGCTCGAGTGCCACGTTCTCGCGCACCTTCTTGTTGCTGGCCAGCGTGAGCTGCGCGCGGGCGGCGCTCTGCAGCACGCGCTTGACGGCCACGAGGTCGCCCGTGGGCTTGTGCAGGCACAGCAGCACGTCGCCGAAGAGCGCCGGCGCTAGTCGCCGCTGGATCACGTAGTCGTCCAGCTGAGCGGCCATCCTGGGGAGGAGGTTGATGCGAAGGAAGGTGTTGCCTGGAGCGCAGTTTGGTGAATGAGCCGCGGGTGCGAGCCGAGCCGTTGGCTCTTCGCCTGCGAGGGACACTGGCCCGTTTCGCAGATCAGCCGTCCGTTTTACGGCGTTCGTCGAATTGCACGGAAGGCAAGCTCAAGCTGAGCTCGATGCGCCGCGGGATGAATGGCGGCTGTGGTGGGTGGAGGCGAGGCTGGGCAATTCAGTGCCGGGCAGCGTATATCGCTGACGTGGCGGACTCTGCTGCAGACACTCTGCCATGCCCGCCGTGGCTGCATTGGCCTTCTCTTCCGACTCAGGAGCACATCCGTTTGGGGAGAACAAAATCGCCCTCGCTGCTTTGTGCCGCAGCAGATCCGTTGCCTGCTCGACTTGCCCCTGCGAGTCGTGTGAGGATTCCGAGAAGGCGACCGCGCTGCGAAAAGCGGGCTTTGCGGGCTCCGGACCTCGGTGCCATACTCGGACCGGCGATTTGCAGTCTTGATGCCGCCGCTGAGCCTGTCTGACTGGGACACACACACCGATCAAATCAGCACCGACTCCCAAATGGGTACGTTGTCTGCTTGTCCGTCGACTAACACCGCGCTTGACATGCAGCCAGCGCGCCCCGATCAACGACGCCGTCGATGGCGCGAGTCCCAGCTGGCGCCGTGAGACGCTCGGCTTCGGGTGCACTGCAAGACGCCAAGGCCTTCCTTCGAAAGCGCCTTCCACAGCACCCGATCTTGTCGCGGCAGCATGACGTGTTGCCGTTCAACCGGACGTTGGGGAATAAGATGCGGCAAGTTCAGCACCAAAAGTTCAGACGCTACGCCAATTACGACAGTCAGTCCGCGCAGGACAGACAGACCGACCGACCGAGCACGTTTTTTCAAGGTAACTTGTCTGCAAGGCGCTCCAACTAGGCCGGAGCGGCCTTCTGCAAGGCCCGGGGTCTTGTTGCCAGCGAGCTGCAACGATAAATCAGCCGACACCAGAAAGATCGCGCAACGGCCAGCGTAACCTCCGCACGGTTTAGTGGCGCTATCGGTCAGATGCCACTCAACTCGAAATGTGCTTCTTCCAGTCTTACTTCGTGCTCCAATACTGTAGGTGCTTCAACTGTGTGCACCAACACTTTTACGTAAAAACACCTTGGCGCCTTAATTACGCATTTTAGTATGGTTGGCGACGAAGGCGCCGTTTTGACGGCAAAATTCGTCGCTGCACTTTCATTCGGATTTCTGCGACTGAGAGCGAGAAAGACGACGACGAGTCTAGTGTTCATGTTGGCGTTGGGGGTTCCAGTGATGTCCGAACTTTACGTTTTGGAATTACCGTCCGAAGAAGAATGAGGATACAAACTGGCTGTTTTTTCTGAGGAACCTGTTCATTTTGTGTGAATTTGCATGTTGGGCAAAGATGATGAATAGCTTTATATTCTGACACCTCTTGTATGAGTGCACGGGATGGCGGCTTGCACCCGCGGTGTGGTCGCGTACCTGTGCGCGTTGAGCAGAATCATGCTTTACATTCTGATTTCCCAAACCTGGTTGCTTTTACTTTGGCGTGTTCCGTGACGATACAAACCTATCTATCTAATAACTTTCGTTCTTCCTAGCACAACCGTGCGGAGACTTTTCAATCCGAGAACAACGCAACCAATACATCAATTCATGTGCCAAGTGCTAGAAATGCTCTTGATTGCATTTAGACAACACGCAAACAGTCCGAAATGGCAGTCGGCACGACGATCTCGATCCCAAAGCTACTTGGTCGTCCAGAGATCGGCGCCTTCAGTCGCGTCCGAGTCCCACATGAAAGAGTTGGCTCCCCACTTGACCCCCTCGTGAGGTGGGCAGCCACCGTGGCGACTCATGTCGTCGGTGTCACCTTCCGGGGTTTGCACGTAGAACAGCGAAGCGTGCAGCCCCGCGGAGGCACTGCTAAACCCGTCGAGCACTCGTCCATGCCGTCACGCTCGATCTCCTCGTCCGAGTAGCGGTCCAACGAGAACGGGAAGACCGTCTCGCCGCCGACCTTGGTCTGGTTATTCAAGTAGAGGAACAGCGTCACGTATCGCTGCGGGTGGAAGTGCTTGACGTAGTCTGGCAGGTTGTAGCGCAGCTCCGGGGCATTGCCGACACGTGCCTCCCACGTTCGGATGGCCAACTCGGCAAACTGCGGCCACATCTGCATGACCTGGAACAGCACGTGGTTGCGCCCGCGGTTGAGCACCATCCAGTCGTACCATTCCTGGTTGGTCATGCGAACGATGAAGCCCTTGGAGTAGTCGTCGAGAATGAAGCCCACCAGCATCTCCTGGAACTCCACCGTGTACATCGGGTACAGGTCGCCGTCCGGGCGAACAACAGCAGGCGCCTTGTTGCCGAGGAAGCTCACGCGTTCCTTGGCCCAACGAATCCAACGGAAGAAGTGCGAGACCGAGTTCGTGTCGTGCTTGGGGAACGTGTAGAGCAGTTCACCCAGACCGAGCTTCTCCTCCCAAGCCTTGACAATGCGAGGCAGATACTTAGGCCGGCGACTCTCGTCCATGAGGTCCGGGATCATGTCGACAGCTTCGTTGTCCAAGTTGGTGCGAATCCACTCTTCCTGGGCGGAATCAAATAGGGCATTGAACAGGTTGTTTGCCTTCATGTACTGGTAAAACACCTCTAGGAGAGTGTTGGGAAAGACCTTTGATCTTCGGCATTCGGGAACAACGGTCCGCCCTCACGAAACTCCTCGGGCACCTTGTCCTGGTCCAAACCACGCAACTTCTCTGCAGCCCAGTTCGCCCACACCTTGTAGTCTTCAAGTACGTAGGCGTCGGCATCTTTAGGCAGGAACTGGCGGGAGTGGAACGTGTCAAAGTGCTGTCGGTAAACTCGCCAGCCGCATAGCGAACAAGCTGCATCCGCTCTGCAAACGAGGGACTCGGCAGACGCGCAACACGAGCAGATCTCGTCATAAAGTCTCGGGTAAAGTAGCTGTCCGGCAAGAACGCTGTGTGGCTCGTACGCGACTTGGTGACGACCTTGGACGAGTTGCTTCCATCCACCTTGGATCGGTCCAGACTGGGAGACCCAATCTCGACGACCTTGTCGGCTTCTTCCTGGGTCAGGAAGTACTCCACATCGAACACCTTGGGGCTGATACCCACGGTCGTCAGCGTCACACCGTCTTCCAGCACGTACTTGTAGCCCTTCTTGATACCTGGCCACTGCCATAGCTGGAAGTCCAGCAGAATGTGCACAATGTTGTTGGTAGCCGACAGCTCCTCAGCATTGCGCACAGGCCAGCCCATCTGATTGTAGAGGCGAACGCCGTTGGTCATGTCGTCCTTGTCGGCTCCGAGCCAAATGGCAGCGACTTTCGCTGCCTGGCCCACACATTCAAAGTCTCCGTTCCAGGATACGTAGATGCCGTCGTTGCGCCCATTGAGCATGAAGAAGACTTGGTCGTTTCCGATGGACTTGTCCATTGGCTCCGTGACGGGAAACCGCTTGCCGTCGAAGAGGGTGGTGGCATTGTAGGCCGAGTCGTTGCAGACCAGCTCGCTCACTAGATGACGGACATCCATGTCCACCAAGGAGGTCGAGTACTTGTCCGGTAAGTCGTCGCCAGTGATGGTCGAGTCCACGAGGCTTTGAGGGGTGAACTGGTCCACCAGACGCTGCAGTCCGTCGGCGTTGAGCGGCACATCTGCGAACTTGGCGGCGCCCGCGGCGAGCGCCACCACTGCGGCTGACAGCAGCGGCAACAGGGACCTGGAGCTCTTCTTGGCGGGCTGGGGCTTGGCCTCGGCGTCAGGCTTCTCGGTCGTGCTCATGGCGGATCGGAGACTGACTCGAAAATGAGCCAAAGAGGATGATGACGCACGTCGAGCGCGCTGATTGGTCCAAGGCAAAAGCTGGTTTAACAGTTTTTACCGGTGATACGGCCGGCTCCTACACTGGGAAGCCGTTAGCGCTTGATCTGCTCCAGCAGCCCTTGGCGGATCAGCTGCTCTACGTCTACACGTCGCAAATAATGCTGCGAGTGGGCTTCGAGGTTCACAAGCCCGCTCTCCGTCATGACCTCGCCGCAGTCGCGCAAAACGCGCACCTCTACGTACAAGTCCTTGGGCGGCTTCAAGTCCTGTTCCGAGCCAGTGCACACGCACGCAATCAGTACGACCCGAATATAAGAGCTGCAGGAAGCAATGACTTCAATATCGTACCGCCGACAGGTCGAGATCAAAGTCGGCCATGTAGTCCGTCAGCAGTTGGTCGTATGCGTTGAAGAACTGCATTTCACGGGGACACAAACTGCAGCAGCAACGAATTGCAGTTAGATATGTCAACTGGTCGTAAAGCACCCAGCACTAACTCACTTTTGAGCGAGAGGCGCCGGGATCACCGTGCCTGCCTCCCATCGCAGTGCCTTGATCTTCTCCATTCGGTGGTGTCTGCAGCATCATTCGCACAGATCAGAGCTTTCTCCATGCATCTAATACAATCAGTCAACGATGTATACCAACCCACTTACAGGTAGGCGAGGAGGCAGCGCTTGTTGCGCAGCACGCACTGGTGACTCACGATGAGCCCGCAGGCCACGGACGCCGGTTGACTTTCCATCTCCTGGAAGACGCTGGACACAGACGGAAGTGGTAAGTTCGCAGCTGTAAATACATGCGAGTATCCAACATGAAAGTTTATTACTTGAGACTCTTGACCAGCTCTCCGTACACGGCGCCAGACTCGTCCACAACCTGTCGCACAAGGTCCTCCTGTGAACATAAGCGCCGTATTTCGTCAGTACTGCCAACCACCGAACAAAAGATTATGTGTAGGTAGCTAGAGAAACGATCTATTACGACGGCACATTTACATTGTACGGCGGCAGCCAGTCGCTGCGCTGCAGCTCGCGCAAGAGCTCTTCCCTTGGCGTTCAATGCCATTGACGACTCCCGCCAAAAAACTGCAAAAAGAGTTCTATACAAACCTCAAGTAATATCGTCACTGAATGACTGCTGCAACAATATTATATTTTTGTTGTAATTTTTCAAAGATGGGGAACGAGAGCTCAACGCTGGCGAGCGACCAGCGCCTCAACGACGGTGGCGAAGTTGTGGAGGGTGGAGAGCACTGCGGCTTCCGCGTGCTGGGCATCCAGGAGCAGTCGCCGGCCGCCGCTGTGGGCTTCGTGAGCTTCTTCGACTTTATCCTGGAGGCCAACGGCATCCGTCTAGTAAATAATAACCCATTCACTTCAAAGTACTATATTCCTTTTCACTTACGTCACTAATATTTTAGGATACGCGGGATGCAACTTTGATGGAGCTCATTGCTCAGAGTGAAGACCGTCCGATGAAGTTGAAAGTGTTTAATGTCAAGGCCCAGACCACCAGGGAGCTGCAGCTGACGCCCAGTAGGAAGTGGCCAGGCAAAGGGTTACTCGGCGTAACCATCCGCTTCGACTCATATGAAGGCGCAGAAGATCAGCTACT
>JAAVTH010000469.1:0-45756 GCA_011947325.1 Phytophthora macrochlamydospora
GATCGCTCCTTCTCCAGCTTGATGACCTCGCCTTGCAGTTGTAGCACGTAGGTTTCCAGGTCTGCCGCCTGCTTAAGCTGCCGCTCTCGGTATCGCGCCTGGTTGACGCGACAGCGCTCTCGACGTCGGTTCTTCCTGTTGTCGATAGCGTCGTCTTCGCTGGGGTCGATAATCCCCGACGGCCTCTTTGTTGCAACAAAGTACGCCCCCGGCATGTCGCCGACAGCCACGTTATGCGTCGAGTAGAGAGCTGAGCGGTGGAGACTCGTGTCGACGCGAGATGACCTCGAGTGCTGCGCCACGTCTCGAATAACTTGGTCGCTCAGAGACTTGCGGTTGGGCGGGTAGAGCGAGCAGACTTCCATGGCAAATCTCGGTCGTCGATGGGGGAAATTGTGGAATGACGACACGTGAAGCGTGAAAAGTTGGGAGCTGCTCTCTTAGGCTGTTCAGAGATTGCGCGTGAGCGGCCGAAACCATAATCACAGCTGTCGCTCACAGTGACGAAAGGATTTGTCACGTGGAGATGGAGGACTATTCATTGTCAATGCGGATTGGAATCGATGCATTCATCCAAAGGAGGTCGAAATGCTTCTGGACTGCGGTCGCTTGCCGCCCCCCTTTAGTGCCGCAACCAGTTACTTCGATAAAGCGTTGTGCGCGAGGTGCTAGAGGTGTTTTTGCGCTTGCAGCAGGCGATGGCATGAAGCCCGATTGTGCGACATCAGATCGTAATCCTGCGGCGATCGCGTCAAATCCACGGCACCCGTCATCACGGCTTTGTGAGGCTGACAGACTGGCACTGTGTAATTCTCTTAGCGGCGGTTTATAATGGAGAAATGTGCCGCGATTGAAAGCCTGCTTTCGCTCGCGGAGCGAGTTCATCTGTCCCCGCCGCGACGGAAGTGAGAGATCGCACAGATCGAGAACTCGACGCTCAGTCGATTGACAAGAAGAACCAACGCAGAGAGAACTGCCGCTTGAACCAAGCCCGATACAGGGCGAAGAAGTACAAACACCTGGCGGGCCTCGAGGACGAGGTTCGCAAGCTAAAAACGAAGTTCGAGCGCTGGAACTGCAGCACCGCTACCTCTTAAGCAACTCCAGGACGAGAACCGCGTGGACGTTCGCAACAGAGTATTTTCAACGACTTGACCACGGTTCGCAGCGCTTGGCCGATCAGGAATTCCTACGAGCCGGGATGACTTCAGAAGGTGTGGAAATGGTGCTACGCTACTGAAGGTTCTTCTCGCTGTGCTTGACAACGTCGAGGTCGAGCTGCAGCACCTGGCGATAGCCAACGACTCGGTCATTGCCGCGACCACCACAGGGTTGACCATCACCGAAGACTCGCTCCGACGCGTGTTCCCGCACCTGAATAGCGATGGGAAGGGAGGCACCAAAGGAGGCAACTGGGGATCGCTTGCTGCTAAACTGCTGGGTCAGCGTCTTGTGATGTGCGGGTCGGTCGTCGTCCACTGGGATGCCGAGACGGCACATGCAGCGAGAGGACACTGAATTGGACATGCTGACAGCAATCCTGCAGCTAGTAGGTAGTATAAAACACGTATCCCTAGTGTTCGAGAAAGCATTGATAACCCCAGACGGCCGACTAACGTAGGAGGAACTAATGTACGACATTTATTGTGATAACGCTACAAGACGCTTCGGTGGGTTATTCATTGAAGGCATGAGGGAAGTGGCCGCGATGGCTGCTAGCTAGGAACGGGTGCTCGCTTACTTCCTCCAGGGTCAGTCTTTTGGTCGGATCCACGTCCAGTAGCCCTTCTAGCAGGTCCCAGACCGCCTCTGATAGCTTGCGTGGGAACACGCGGCGCAGTTTGCGGACACCGCCGCCGTGACTCAAGACGCGGAACTGACGGTCGTCCACGGTGGGCTTTTCAACGAGCGGGGCACCTGCCAACATGATGGCGAGCATCACGCCCAACGACCACATGTCGGCTTGCAGCGGGTCGTACGCTTCGTGGGCTGCATACACTTCCGGGGCCATGTACCAGGCCTTTCCAACTCGTCCGGGGCCCAGCAGTTTGCCATGTCGAGCAGCCAGACCGAAGTCGCATACGTGGCAGACTCCTTCCGAATCCAGCAGCACGTTCTCCAGTGAAATATCCCGATGTGCCAACCCATTCCGCTTCATGCACAGCAGGCCGCGCACCACGTCGCGCAGGAATCGACGAGTGGTAGGCTCTGGCAGACGACCGTCCATCGGACTGTGCCGCACCACGTCAAACAGGTCGCCGCCCGTGCAGAATGGGAAGACGAGGTAGAGGTTGCCGCCGCATTGCACTTCTTCCTCCAAGAGCAGCAGGTTGGTGGTGGGGGTCGCTACGAGTCGCCGGTGCACTGCGCGCTCCTGCTGCAGACTCTCGACGACACGGATCTGTTTCCCGATGGTCACCTGAGCTCGCGCGCAGCCCAGGTCGACGCGCTTGACGGCCAACTGGCGACCGTCTTGGTGTCGAGGCACAGCAAGACCTCTCCGAAGAGGGCCGGGGCCAACGTCTCCATCACCTTGAAGTCGGAGAGTCTCTGTGGCGGCGACCGCACGACGCACGTGGTGGACGGCGCCGGTGTCGGTTCCGCGGTGGGGTGTGTCGCTCGCGGTTTCTTGTTGTCTTTGGTGGGGTTGTGGCGCTGCTTCCTCGCGGCAGCGAGAAGGTCGCCACCGTGAGCATGGCGTCCATGTAGTTGCGCAGCAGCCCCATGGCTCGAAAAGGATCAATTTTACAGCTTGAGATCGACGAGGGTAATCGCGGAATGAAGGCGAGCTTGAGGCGGCAACAGGAAGAGTGGCCAGATAGATCCACCGGCCCAGCGGCTCTTTCGAGGTGGCACTGCCGTTTTCAGGGCGTTTATGAAGATGGCAGCGCGAGTCCGAATGCAAAGGAGGTTGGCTCAGCGCGCGGCGATTCATGCTTGGGGCCGCTGACGTACTTGCAGGCCGAGATCCAAAATCTAGACCGTGTTCGAGCACCGTGTCCGCCAGTCAGCGATGGCAGCACTTTCATCGTGGTAAGGCCTCTTCTTCAGCTGCCCAGGTCAGAATCAGCGCACGCGAGGGCGGGCGTTTTGGCCTGGAACCTTTCTGGGCCTCCCAACATTTTGCTTTGCGGCGGTGTAGTTGACTCCGCCCTGATCGCCACTTCGGCCACAAGGTTGCAGCAAGCGAGCACTGCGACGACGCGCTGAGACTCCACAAGCAGAAAAATGATGAAAAAGAGGCGTCGAAACGCTGGCATGTGCCGTGCTCCGAAGTCCACGTTACCAGCGTTTCGCCGCTAGCTGCTTTGGAAATATGGCTGGATTTGGGGTCGTCGTTGCTGAGGTTGATGCCGGCCGCCCTTGACCCGACATTTAACACTGCCATCGTTTAACACGCTTCAACTTCCTCCCCCACTTCTTCATCCATCAGCGGCAACTACAGCAACCGGAAACCACCTTTTTCGATAGCACCTAACTTTATTTTCACTCTTTACACTTTTCTAGTTCTTGTAGCTACAGGATGGTCTGCTTACAGTTGGATGGCAATGGTGGCGGGCACCACTCCGAATAAATACACATTGGGCACGGCCAGCGTCCTGCGGCCCTCGAGTGCGTGGGCAGGATCAGCCGACAGGCTGCTGCAGTGCTGCCGGCAGCTCCCGGCAGCGACGAGCTCTGCGAGCCCACGAAAACGACGGCCGAGCCACCTTCAGGCGGCGCCGACGAGGCGCTTGGCGAACGCGCGCTTGGATCCGCGCGGCCCGCGGGTCACGGCCATCACACGCTTGTTCTCCTTGGGCGAGAAGAAGAGGTGGATCTTGTGCAGCAGTTGGCGGCAACCGTGGCGGTGCTCGGAGTTGGCGTCCGATTCGGGCCTCGACTCGGGGCGCGAGTAGGTCGTCGACGGCGCCGACGAGTAGGACGCCGTCGGCTGCGGCTGCTTGTCCGGGCTGGCGGCGCGGGTACGGGACACCTTCTGCGGGATGACGACTGGCTGCTGCGGGGCGATGGCAGTGGGGCGCACCACGAACGGATGGGCCGCCACTTGGTTCATGGAGATTCGCTGCTCCGGGTCCACGTTGAGCATGCCGGCGAGCAGGTCGATGGCTGCCGGCGGCAGCTCGGCGGTGAGTCCCCAGCGGTCGATGAGCTTGCGGATTCCCTTGTTGGAGATGAGGCGGAAGCGCGCGTCGGTGGCGGACGCGGTCTCGACGGGCGGCGCGCCGATCAGCATGATGAAGAGCATGACGCCGAGCGACCAGACGTCGGCCTTGGTGGCGTCGTACTGCACGCCCGCGAGCACCTCTGGCGCCATGTAGAAAAGCTTGCCCACCGTCTCCCTGCAGGCCCGCGCGGTGGAGGCCGCAAGGCCAAAGTCGCACACCTGGCACTGGTCGTCGTCCGTGAGCAGAACGTTTTCAAGCGACAGGTCGCGGTGCGCGAAGCCGTTGGCGTGCAGGAAGGAGACGCCGCCCGCGATCTGCCGGAGGTACTTTTGGATGGTGGGGACCGGCAGCTTGCCGTCCGGGGCCGAGCTCACGACCTCGTAGAGCTCGCCGCGCGCAGAAGTCGGAGACCAGGTACAAATACCCGTCGAAGTCGATCTCGTCGCGCAGCTGCAGCAGGTTGCGGTGTCCGCCCACGCGGTTGAGCTGGTGGTACAGCGCGCGCTCGAGCGCCACGTTCTCGCGCACCTTCTTGTTGCTGGCCAGCGTGAGCTGCGCGCGGGCGGCGCTCTGCAGCACGCGCTTGACGGCCACGAGGTCGCCCGTGGGCTTGTGCAGGCACAGCAGCACGTCGCCGAAGAGCGCCGGCGCTAGTCGCCGCTGGATCACGTAGTCGTCCAGCTGAGCGGCCATCCTGGGGAGGAGGTTGATGCGAAGGAAGGTGTTGCCTGGAGCGCAGTTTGGTGAATGAGCCGCGGGTGCGAGCCGAGCCGTTGGCTCTTCGCCTGCGAGGGACACTGGCCCGTTTCGCAGATCAGCCGTCCGTTTTACGGCGTTCGTCGAATTGCACGGAAGGCAAGCTCAAGCTGAGCTCGATGCGCCGCGGGATGAATGGCGGCTGTGGTGGGTGGAGGCGAGGCTGGGCAATTCAGTGCCGGGCGGCGTATATCGCTGACGTGGCGGACTCTGCTGCAGACACTCTGCCATGCCCGCCGTGGCTGCATTGGCCTTCTCTTCCGACTCAGGAGCACATCCGTTTGGGGAGAACAAAATTCGCCCCTCGCTGCTTTGTGCCGCAGCAGATCCGTTGCCTGCTCGACTTGCCCCTGCGAGTCGTGTGAGGATTCCGAGAAGGCGACCGCGCTGCGAAAAGCGGGCTTTGCGGGCTCCGGACCTCGGTGCCATACTCGGACCGGCGATTTGCAGTCTTGATGCCGCCGCTGAGCCTGTCTGACTGGGACACACACACCGATCAAATCAGCACCGACTCCCAAATGGGTACGTTGTCTGCTTGTCCGTCGACTAACACCGCGCTTGACATGCAGCCAGCGCGCCCCGATCAACGACGCCGTCGATGGCGCGAGTCCCAGCTGGCGCCGTGAGACGCTCGGCTTCGGGTGCACTGCAAGACGCCAAGGCCTTCCTTCGAAAGCGCCTTCCACAGCACCCGATCTTGTCGCGGCAGCATGACGTGTTGCCGTTCAACCGGACGTTGGGGAATAAGATGCGGCAAGTTCAGCACCAAAAGTTCAGACGCTACGCCAATTACGACAGTCAGTCCGCGCAGGACAGACAGACCGACCGACGAGCACGTTTTTTCAAGGTAACTTGTCTGCAAGGCGCTCCAACTAGGCCGGAGCGGCCTTCTGCAAGGCCCAGGGGGTCTTGTTGCCAGCGAGCTGCAACGATAAATCAGCCGACACCAGAAAGATCGCGCAACGGCCAGCGTAACCTCCGCACGGTTTAGTGGCGCTATCGGTCAGATGCCACTCAACTCGAAATGTGCTTCTTCCAGTCTTACTTCGTGCTCCAATACTGTAGGTGCTTCAACTGTGTGCACCAACACTTTTACGTAAAAACACCTTGGCGCCTTAATTACGCATTTTAGTATGGTTGGCGACGAAGGCGCCGTTTTGACGGCAAAATTCGTCGCTGCACTTTCATTCGGATTTCTGCGACTGAGAGCGAGAAAGCGGAGGCGACGACGAGTCTAGTGTTCATGTTGGCGTTGGGGGTTCCAGTGATGTCCGAACTTTACGTTTTGGAATTACCGTCCGAAGAAGAATGAGGATACAAACTGGCTGTTTTTTCTGAGGAACCTGTTCGTTTTGTATTTGCATGTTGGGCAAAGATGATGAATAGCTTTATATTCTGACACCTCTTGTATGAGTGCACGGGATGGCGGCTTGCACCCGCGGTGTGGTCGCGTACCTGTGCGCGTTGAGCAGAATCATGCTTTACTTTCTGATTTCCCAAACCTGGTTGCTTTTATTTTGGCGTGTTCCGTGACGATACAAACCTATCTATCTAATAACTTTCGTTCTTCCTAGCACAACCGTGCGGAGACTTTTCAATCCGAGAACAACGCAACCAATACATCAATTCATGTGCAAAGTGCTAGAAATGCTCTTGATTGCATTTAGACAACACGCAAACAGTCCGAAATGGCAGTCGGCACGACGATCTGGATCCCAAAGCTACTTGGTCGTCCAGAGATCGGCGCCTTCAGTCGCGTCCGAGTCCCACATGAAAGAGTTGGCTCCCCACTTGACCCCCTCGTGAGGTGGGCAGCCACCGTGGCGACTCATGTCGTCGGTGTCACCTTCCGGGGTTTGCACGTAGAACAGCGAAGCGTGCAGCCCCCGCGGAGGCACTGCTAAACCCGTCGAGCACTCGTCCATGCCGTCACGCTCGATCTCCTCGTCCGAGTAGCGGTCCAACGAGAACGGGAAGACCGTCTCGCCGCCGACCTTGGTCTGGTTATTCAAGTAGAGGAACAGCGTCACGTATCGCTGCGGGTGGAAGTGCTTGACGTAGTCTGGCAGGTTGTAGCGCAGCTCCGGGGCATTGCCGACACGTGCCTCCCACGTTCGGATGGCCAACTCGGCAAACTGCGGCCACATCTGCATGACCTGGAACAGCACGTGGTTGCGCCCGCGGTTGAGCACCATCCAGTCGTACCATTCCTGGTTGGTCATGCGAACGATGAAGCCCTTGGAGTAGTCGTCGAGAATGAAGCCCACCAGCATCTCCTGGAACTCCACCGTGTACATCGGGTACAGGTCGCCGTCCGGGCGAACAACAGCAGGCGCCTTGTTGCCGAGGAAGCTCACGCGTTCCTTGGCCCAACGAATCCAACGGAAGAAGTGCGAGACCGAGTTCGTGTCGTGCTTGGGGAACGTGTAGAGCAGTTCACCCAGACCGAGCTTCTCCTCCCAAGCCTTGACAATGCGAGGCAGATACTTAGGCCGGCGACTCTCGTCCATGAGGTCCGGGATCATGTCGACAGCTTCGTTGTCCAAGTTGGTGCGAATCCACTCTTCCTGGGCGGAATCAAATAGGGCATTGAACAGGTTGTTTGCCTTCATGTACTGGTAAAACACCTCTAGGAGAGTGTTGGGAAAGACCTTTTGATCTTCGGCATTCGGGAACAACGGTCCGCCCTCACGAAACTCCTCGGGCACCTTGTCCTGGTCCAAACCACGCAACTTCTCTGCAGCCCAGTGCGCCCACACCTTGTAGTCTTCAAGTACGTAGGCGTCGGCATCTTTAGGCAGGAACTGGCGGGAGTGGAACGTGTCAAAGTGCTGTCGGTAAACTCGCCAGCCGCATAGCGAACAAGCTGCATCCGCTCTGCAAACGAGGGACTCGGCAGACGCGCAACACGAGCAGATCTCGTCATAAAGTCTCGGGTAAAGTAGCTGTCCGGCAAGAACGCTGTGTGGCTCGTACGCGACTTGGTGACGACCTTGGACGAGTTGCTTCCATCCACCTTGGATCGGTCCAGACTGGGAGACCCAATCTCGACGACCTTGTCGGCTTCTTCCTGGGTCAGGAAGTACTCCACATCGAACACCTTGGGGCTGATACCCACGGTCGTCAGCGTCACACCGTCTTCCAGCACGTACTTGTAGCCCTTCTTGATACCTGGCCACTGCCATAGCTGGAAGTCCAGCAGAATGTGCACAATGTTGTTGGTAGCCGACAGCTCCTCAGCATTGCGCACAGGCCAGCCCATCTGATTGTAGAGGCGAACGCCGTTGGTCATGTCGTCCTGGTCGGCTCCGAGCCAAATGGCAGCGACTTTCGCTGCCTGGCCCACACATTCAAAGTCTCCGTTCCAGGATACGTAGATGCCGTCGTTGCGCCCATTGAGCATGAAGAAGACTTGGTCGTTTCCGATGGACTTGTCCATTGGCTCCGTGACGGGAAACCGCTTGCCGTCGAAGAGGGTGGTGGCATTGTAGGCCGAGTCGTTGCAGACCAGCTCGCTCACTAGATGACGGACATCCATGTCCACCAAGGAGGTCGAGTACTTGTCCGGCAAGTCGTCGCCAGTGATGGTCGAGTCCACGAGGCTTTGTGGGGTGAACTGGTCCACCAGACGCTGCAGTCCGTCGGCGTTGAGCGGCACATCTGCGAACTTGGCGGCGCCCGCGGCGAGCGCCACCACTGCGGCTGACAGCAGCGGCAACAGGGACCTGGAGCTCTTCTTGGCGGGCTGGGGCTTGGCCTCGGCGTCAGGCTTCTCGGTCTTGCTCATGGCGGATCGGAGACTGACTCGAAAATGAGCCAAAGAGGATGATGACGCACGTCGAGCGCGCTGATTGGTCCAAGGCAAAAAGCTGGTTTAACAGTTTTTACCGGTGATACGGCCGGCTCCTACACTGGGAAGCCGTTAGCGCTTGATCTGCTCCAGCAGCCCTTGGCGGATCAGCTGCTCTACGTCTACACGTCGCAAATAATGCTGCGAGTGGGCTTCGAGGTTCACAAGCCCGCTCTCCGTCATGACCTCGCCGCAGTCGCGCAAAACGCGCACCTCTACGTACAAGTCCTTGGGCGGCTTCATGTCCTGTTCCGAGCCAGTGCACACGCACGCAATCAGTACGGCCCGAATATAAGAGCTGCAGGAAGCAATGACTTCAATATCGTACCGCCGACAGGTCGAGATCAAAGTCGGCCATGTAGTCCGTCAGCAGTTGGTCGTATGCGTTGAAGAACTGCGTTTCACGGGGACACAAACTGCAGCAGCAACGAATTGCAGTTAGATATGTCAACTGGTCGTAAAGCACCCAGCACTAACTCACTTTTGAGCGAGAGGCGCCGGGATCACCGTGCCTGCCTCCCATCGCAGCGCCTTGATCTTCTCCATTCGGTGGTGTCTGCAGCACCATTCGCACAGATCAGAGCTTTCTCCATGCATCTAATACAATCAGTCAACGATGTATACCAACCCACTTACAGGTAGGCGAGGAGGCAGCGCTTGTTGCGCAGCACGCACTGGTGACTCACGATGAGCCCGCAGGCCACGGACGCCGGTTGACTTTCCATCTCCTGGAAGACGCTGGACACAGACGGAAGTGGTAAGTTCGCAGCTGTAAATACATGCGAGTATCCAACATGAAAGTTTATTACTTGAGACTCTTGACCAGCTCTCCGTACACGGCGCCAGACTCGTCCACAACCTGTCGCACAAGGTCCTCCTGTGAACATAAGCGCCGTATTTCGTCAGTACTGCCAACCACCGAACAAAAAGATTATCTGTAGGTAGCTAGAGAAACGATCTATTACGACGGCACATTTACATTGTACGGCGGCAGCCAGTCGCTGCGCTGCAGCTCGCGCAAGAGCTCTCTTCCCTTGGCGTTCAATGCCATTGACGACTCCCGCCAAAAACTGCAAAAAGAGTTCTATACAAACCTCAAGTAATATCGTCACTGAATGACTGCTGCAACAATATTATATTTTTGTTGTAATTTTTCAAAGATGGGGAACGAGAGCTCAACGCTGGCGAGCGACCAGCGCCTCAACGACGGTGGCGAAGTTGTGGAGGGTGGAGAGCACTGCGGCTTCCGCGTGCTGGGCATCCAGGAGCAGTCGCCGGCCGCCGCTGTGGGCTTCGTGAGCTTCTTCGACTTTATCCTGGAGGCCAACGGCATCCGTCTAGTAAATAATAACCCATTCACTTCAAAGTACTATATTCCTTTTCACTTACGTCACTAATATTTTAGGATACGCGGGATGCAACTTTGATGGAGCTCATTGCTCAGAGTGAAGACCGTCCGATGAAGTTGAAAGTGTTTAATGTCAAGGCCCAGACCACCAGGGAGCTGCAGCTGACGCCCAGTAGGAAGTGGCCAGGCAAAGGGTTACTCGGCGTAACCATCCGCTTCGACTCATATGAAGGCGCAGAAGATCAGCTACTGCACGTTCTGGTGGGCAGAAGAAATAGCGTAGTTGGTGGTGCAATTGCAAAACTAACGCCAAAATTGGGGGTAGAATGTTGCCGAGTCATCGCCGGCTGAGCGTGCAGGCTTAAAAGCTGACGCGGATTACCTACTTGGAACGCCGGAGCGAGTATTTGTGGACGCTGAGGACCTGCACGATGAGATTTTAGATGCGCTGGATGGCTCTTTCCAATGTTATGTGTACAAGTACGTGGTTCTGGATGGATTCGTTGCTATTACTGAGGAGCAGCTCTAATGTGATGGCTTTATGTCAGCTCTTTGGAGGACCAGGTCCGTATCGTGTCCATTGTCCCCACGGAACGGTGGGGTGGCGATGGCGTGCTAGGTGCCGAGGTGGGACACGGTTATCTCCACCGATTGCCGTCCGTTTGCAGAGGCACCATCGGATCTTCGGTCGGCTTTGTCAAGCTCCCGAAAGATGCCAAAGCAGCGACAGACGCTTTCCGTAAGAAAATTTCCGCGCCCTCTTAAATGGAGAGTTGTTCTTACCATGTCTTGTGTAATGTGCAGTGAAACCGCAGGAGCAAGAAAAGCGAGAGAGCGAGGCTGATGAGGAATTACATAACCAACGCGATGATGAGGAGAAACCAACATCTTTCCGCAACGCCAGCGCCCCTGCTGAAGCGGATAATGTCGTGCAGGACGAGTCTCAACAAGAACATGACGCTGAGGATGTGGCTTCTGAAGAAACAAAACCGGCTACAACAGTAGCAGGCAAACCAAGATACACGGCTCGAACGGATCATCAGTTCCCCATCTCAACTGTTGCAGTGCTTGCTGACCCATAAAGAGCGATCGAAAGGTAATTGAACTGGAAACTAAACCACTTGTGTTTTCGTGACTTTGGCGACAGAGAATAGCGAACAGGGAGATACAACGGTTGTACGGGTATGAGCAAAACTTATCGGGTGAGATGGAAGTCCTACCTATCTTTTCTGGTGGTTGACGAAACGGAGGGCAAGCAGAGCCAAAAGGCGGAAAAGGACGATGAACACCAGCACGATGCCGGTGTTCCTCCAGATTTCGTCGTGCTTGTACTCAAACTTGGACTCCATGTATTCCTTGATGGTGATGTGGCTAATGCCCACTGGTGGATTTGTCATCGGTTGACAGCCCAGACTGCTACCAACGTTAATGTACCGGTTCATCTCGTTATCCCACGTTGGGGGTCGTCGCATTTGCTGAATACGAGCGCTGCGAGGACGGCGACTGAGTAACGCTGGGGTGTGATCGTGTAAAGCCACTTGTATCCTGAAGGGATCGCATCTGCTGGGGATTGAAGCCCATGTAAAGGAACAGAACCGAGTTGAGCATCACGCCCGAGACCGCAGCAACGTCCACAGTCGGCAGGCAATACATCATCAATTGGCCCAGATACGTTTGCAGCAGAACCAGGAGCGAAGTGTTGATCCAGTAGAGAAGTGCGGTTTCGAGGCCCGTGAACCCCACCATCCAAAAGTAAATGAGTGTGTAGAATAGCGTGGCGGCGAAGACGTACGGGATCTCCACGATAGTCGATCCGACGAAGTACCACAACGAGTTGTACGTCTGGGCAGCTCGCTCACGATAGAATGGCTGCCGATCTTCGGCTGTGATTGGCAGGACACTGTTGAAGGCAACCACACCGTTGAAAAGTGTCGACATGAACACCATTCCAACGCCAGCGTTAATTCCTTGATAGGAAGTGTAATCCACGTCCAAGTAGATCAAGCCGAAGAGCAGCGCGAAAGAGGAGAGATCACAAAACGAGTTACGTTGTACGACGGCGTGCGCCAGTACAAGTCCATGAACCGCGCCATTAACGCTCTCATCTGCGTCCACGAGGTTGCTGCACGCTTCTTCGCAAATGTCATTTCTGCAGATCCAGGGGCAGGAATCGACACACCCTCGGACGCCAACTGGATATCCATCTCGCGCTTGGTCTCGCTCGCGTTGAAATACTCCACAAAGTCCATCGGGTTACCGTGCGCACGATTTACCCCCGCGCCGATCACTTCGAGCATCCATGCTGCTGGGTTGTATCCATCAGGTAGCGAAGGCACGCCCGGGATCGCCTCAAAGTACTCCACCATCATCTGCGCACCCTTGCCCAGGTCGCCGAAGTACACCGTCTCGCCACCGCGTTTCAGCAGCAACAACTTGTCGAACAACAAAAAGACCTCCGTCGACGGCTGGTGGATCGTGCACACGATCGTTCGACCCGTGTCCGCCACCTTGCGCACTCCGTCCATGATCAGCTTGGCCGACCGAGCATCCAGCCCACTCGTCGGTTCGTCCAGGAACAGCACCTTCGGGTCGGCCGCCAGCTCCACGCCGATCGTCAGACGCTTCATGCGCTCCGTCGGACTGCCTCGGACGATCTCGTCCGCCACGCTCTGCAGATCCAGCAGCTCCAAACATTCATCCACCGAGTCGTACTTGTCACTGTCGGGAACTGAGCTGTCCTGCCGCAGGAACGCACTGAAAATCAACGCCTCTCGGATCGTCGACCCGTCCGAGTGGATGTCCATTTGTTCGCAGTACCCCGTGGATCGTCGGATGGCCAAGTCGCTCGCTTCGTAGCCGTTCAGCAGGATTTTGCCCTGGATGGTTCCTCCCGTCTTGCGGCCAGCGATCACGTCCATCAGTGTCGTCTTGCCAGCTCCAGTGGATCCCATGAGAGCAGTGATGGAACCCGGTAGAGCAAATCCGCTGATCCCTCTCAGCAGTGTGAGCGATTCCTTGGGGTCGTGTGGCGACGGCACCGAGTACCATAGATCCTGGAACGCGATGATAACTCCTGCATCGAAAGTCCTCTTGGTGGGCTTGACATCAAGGGCGAAAGTTGTCGTGGTATTTCGGTAATTGTTGGGAGTTGTTGCAACAACGTAATCTCCAGTGCCTTCATCGTCACTAGTGTCAGTCGAGTCAACAGTTCCCACGTTTAAAGTAATGTGCTCTGGGCTCTCATAGCGCTTGAATTCGAGTGTGAGTATCCCGAAGGAAAGGAAACAGACGTACGAGCCAGCTAAGAACAAAATCCCGAGCCAGACCCAACTTTTGCTGGAAGGGACATCGTACAACGACAGGAAGTACTTGCCCGCTTCCATGCCATATTGCGTGCAGAAGTTGACGCCTTTGAATATGCACACGTCGTACTCGGATGACCGATACTCGTTCACTGCGATTCCTCGCAGACTCCAGGCGATTGGATCCATCCAGTAAATCCAGATGAAATAGTCGGGTATCGTGCTCTTCGGAATGCCGAATCCAGCGAAGACGATGAAGAACATCACTGAGATCATCGCCAAAGGCTTCGCAATGTGCATATTTGGCGAAATGGCGGCTAAGAAGAAAACCACGCCGCGAAGGCTAAGATTGACAGCAACAGCAAAATCTCAAACACCACAAACGCCCCCACAGACGACCTCAGCCCACACATCCAATAGACAAGGGACCCGAACACGACTGTCTCCGCAAGTGCCCACGGAATTTGGCTGACTGAGGTCGACAGGACATACGCCGACGTCCGAAAGAAATTGGCGCCGCGTTGTTTGTAAAATATGTCCCGGTCGTCACAATAGTTCGGGATCTGCGCAGCTTGACCCAGTCCGAGGAACAGTACGGATTGGAACAGCACGCCCATCACAATTTGCACGTCGGTGGCATCCACCTGGTAAAATGTACTTCCGTACAAAAGGCCGATCAGGATCACCATGAACGCTCTACCGCGAGTGAACGCCTTGTTTCGTGCCATGGTCATCATCTGCCGTTTAATGATCGTGAAAGTATTTTCCGCAAACGTTTGCTGAAACTCCGGCATTTGACCCATGTGTGTCTTCACATTGGCCACCAACTCTGGTCGTAGCGGTTCCTCCAAACGAGCCATTGTGTCGCGATAAATTCTCGACTCCTGGAAGTACTCTGCAAACTCTGACGGCAAGCGAGGGTGCTTGGTCGTGCCCGCAGGCAATTGGTCTTCATACTTCAACTGCTGCTTCGTGCCCAAATCCAGCAAGAAATCCGCTGCATCACGGTGGGGTGGACAGTGGAAACCCAAACTCTCAAAGTAGGGCAGCGCATGGTCCCGCGGTCCGTGGTACATGACTTCACCGGCGTTGAGGATCAACACATTGTCGAACAGCGCGAATATCTCGGGCGACGGCTGCAGCAGCGAGATCACCACCGTCTTGCCCAGCGTCTTGGCGATGCTGCGCTGCGTCGTGATGATGTCAAAGGCCGTAGCGCTGTCTAACCCCGTGCTGATCTCGTCCATGAGCGTCATGTACTTCATGCCGAACTCCATCTCGCCCGTCGTCACGCGCTTGCGCTCTCCGCCCGACACGCCGCGCAGCATGGCGTTGCCCAGGATGGTGTCCTGGCAGTTCTGCAGGCCGAGCTGCTCGATCACGATGTCTGGGTAGTGCTGGAACATGGCGCGCACCGTCTCCAACGCCTCCAGGTTTTGGTCCACCGACCCGTTCACCAGCAGCTCGTGGCCTCTCCGCTGCAGCTCCCCACCGGTGAAGGCGTGCGCGAACTCGAGCGTCTCCTTGACCGTGAGCGTCGGGAAATGCACGTCGTGCTGGTCCACGTACGACACGAACTGCGGCAGGCGGCGCGTCAGCTCCTGCTGCGGCACGCCGTTGTACGTGATGTCTCCGTCGACGGTCACGCGCTTGTCCTTCGGGAAGCGGCCACTCAGCACCTTCATGAGCGACGACTTGCCGGAGCTGGGCTGGCCCAGCACGAGCGTGATGGTGCCCGGTTCGAACACGCCGCTAAAGTTTCGCAGGATGCTCTTGTGCACCACGTGCTTGGTGGCCGACAGCTTGAGCGCCGCCGTCTTGATGGTGTGCGTGAGCGTCGGGATCTCGGTGCCGTCCTCGTGGCGTCCTACCACCACGTCGGCGGCGACCGTGAGGTTCTTGACGCGCACCTCCAGCTGCGGCAGCGGTCGCCCCAGCGCGGTCTGCAGCTTGGCGGCGACGTGGTCGTTGAACACTTGAGATCCTTCAGCCACCAGCGTCTTGCCCGACGTGTCGTCGAGTTTCGCCATGGTTGCTGCGCAGACAATGATATCGGAAGTGGTTGAACTGCTTGTGGGTATCGTTCCAAATAGGAAGTGAAGAGCATCGTGCTTGCCGACCTACAGCGAGGTTGTCAGCTCGTTCATGTGCAAACACTCCGTTAGAGCAATCGTGGCACTTTTATCTTCTGTTGACTCAAACGGGTGGAGTCATCACATCGCTCGAAGATAAACAATTTAACGGCCGACATGTGGTGTATTGGTTGGTAATGTACCCGGGATAATAATAAAGCTAATGGAAGTTCACCTGAGCTCAAAACTCTTGCAGTAGCGAATTCACGTGCACCAGCGTTGACTTCCATGTAGTGCCAGTGGAGACTAGTTTCACATTTTCGTCACTCAGATCAATTCGTGAGAGATGCTGAATCATCGACTTGACGTGCTTGTTTACACTCCCAGTGGGTCTCGCCGCTTTACTCGTAGCTTAGCATGAATACAGTGGCGACTACTGTAAGGCCAGGGATCACTGTCATCTCACACGGCCTGCATTCCTCACTGGCAAAGTGATACATTGATGGTAAGGAAGACCCAACTGTTCTGCTCTCTGTGCCAGGCAATACATTTCGCAGGTGAAAATTGCCGTCGATGGAAACACTAGCAGAATTCAGTTTCACTAAAGCATTTGCGATGGCTTCATTTACACTCATTTGCTGTTCTCTGCCCAGGAGTTTGCCAACATGGCAAAATCTGTGTCTACGGCGCAACGCAGCGTCATCTCCAATCTATTCACTCCGGCGCCTGTTTTGGCTTGCAGGCCGGTGCTCCCATAGTGTTCCACATTATCTCATGCCACAAAAATATTTCCTGATAGCCACCAAAACGTAAAACAACAGCACCGAAAACTTCCAGCTGTCAACCATGCTGCTATCCCTCCAGCTTCGTAGCTTCCCGATCAAACTCTCCAGTCACGCGTTCACATCATTGCAAATTGCATCGTGTAGCCCACTTTAACCCCTTTACCCCCGCTATCCGGGACGTGCTAGTAGCTACTCCTTTCCTACAGCATCAGCAGGTTAATGCCGGAGACCACCGGCTATCCTGATGCCACCCGCGGGCACACACAGGACACTTGAGGTTTGGCTACGTCCCGCGGCAGAACGCGATCGGTCGGAGACCCTGCAGCTTGTACTGCAGGAGAAGTAGCATGTTTCGAGACGCATTGTCGTCGCGGTTCACAGTAGTACCAAAACAGCCATTGTTCGGACAATGGAGTACACTGTAAGCCTTGCGAGTCCGCGTCCTACCGTCACGGCAGCGTTGCAGAGAACTGCTTGTTGAGCTCGGTGTGGCAGTTAGCATGGAGTTTGCTGGTTCTGAACTCGTCGATGGATTCGACCTTGCAGTAGCGCTTCAGCTCTGCCTCGAAGGTCTTGACAGGGCCTTTGCGGTGGCGCTTGATGCGACCGCCGAGATCGGTGTTGTGCCAATCGCCAAAGCCAACCAGAGTCCTTGCACCACTACGTGCAATCAGCTGCAAACAAAGCGCCCGGAGTTTCTTCTTGGCAAATATGTATCGTCGGAAGCGCAGTTTGCGAAACAGCTTGCGTTGTTCAAAGCCGAGCAGCATATCCAGCTTAGGAGTGACATATTCCACGTACGTCTTGAGAGATTCGAGGGACGCAGTCTTCCGTGTTGGCATGGCTGCAAACGACCTTGCCACCTCAGAATTGCTGTCAATCCAGCCTTTCATGGTTTTATTGCTTGCTGTATAGCGGGCGTCTTCGTAGAACTCACGACCAGAACATGACGTCTTCTCCCCTTGCGTGTTTGTCGCGACGAAGAGGTCTCGACGGCCGGGATCAAGCCCCCACAGATCATCGAAGTTGGAGAGCTGCGGAGCTAGGTGAACGCTGTTCTGTTTTGGATTCTTGAGCGTGATACTAACACCTTTCCCGTCAGTGGAGATTTCATCGGCGAATCGTCTCGTACTCGTCTCAAACTTGTCGATATGGAACAGCTCCGCCAGAATGCGCCGGCGACGTCTCTCCACACTGTGCCAATTTGTCCAGGTCCCCGTGCTAAGGGCGGAACGTCAGCTCCAGCTCTCTTGAGCAGAGACCACAATCCATTAGTACACATCTTGAAGTAACTGCATCGAAAGCCCCTTTTGAACGGAAGAACCGAGAATATTTTGACGTTCTCAACTCCATCATTGTTGTTAGGGTCGACCTCTCGTGCTGTTTCAATCTCTGCGTTGAGTCTCTCCACACTCGACAGAAAGGTAACAGTCAGCGGAATTAGCATGTGGGTTCGTTCATCCAAGTGCCCACCAGCGTTTCGAGGAATTCGAGCCCGCCACAGCAGGATCCTGGTGTCGTTCCCATTGTAGTTGGGCGAAAGAATCTTATTCAGCATGGTGTACGCCCTGCGCCCGTCGATCTCGTATGTCCGTTTGAGATGCTTGTGAAATCGACTATAGAAGTTCCCACATACAGCGTTGCCAGCGCTGGTCACCACCTACCTGGCTGCACACTGCTGCCAGCCCGTCGATATAAAGTGGTTGTTGCTCCGTCCTGTTCGTGCGTCTCGCCAGGCATTGTAAATCTCAACCGATTCCACTAAATTGGCGCTGGAAGCAAGCGTCGGATGCCCTGCCATCACAGCCGTGGGGCACTTGGAGAAGAATGTTTGTCCAAGCTCTTCAAGCGGACGGTTCGTTCTTGTAAGTCGTAGGACATGTATGTTCGCCAACAAATAAGCCTCAAAAACAGCTTTGTTCATGTCGTGTAGCACTGCGTCCCATGGAAGATGGAGCTGCCTGGCTGTGCTTGTCATGAAAGAGTTCATGGTGGTCTTCACCGTGACACACACAAAGTCGGTCTGGGACGATGACGCCGAGCTGAGGCTAGATTGACGACGTTGGGTGCAATGAGCACGCTCTGCCCTTTGGCGGGCTGCTCGGGGTGGCTGTGGAAGCGCGAGGCTTCTGGCTGTAAAGGTTTGCCGTGACGTTCGCTGTCTTCTGCACGACCCCGACCCCGACGTGTCCTCTTGCCTCTTCCTTTTCCGCGCCATGGTAGCCTTGGTCTGCACCCCACGGCGACAGTTTGGTTGTGAGGCACAAGGCAGTGAGCTTCCAGGCTGATGGCTTCCGCGGCGGCTGCCAAAGTATGGAACTTTATGCTGTATAGTTCGGGGCTAGAAGTGTTAAAATTCACTTCCAAATCAAGCACTTCGCTAGGACTCCCACACCATTTCTCTAAGACACAAACGAAAAGAAATCTCACAATATTAGACACACGAAAAATACAGCACCCCTTCGGCTTCATTAACATCTCGTCCTATGCCTGTCTCGGTTGGGCCGCTGGCTGCTGGGTCGACAGGTAGTAGGCAAAGGCCAGGAAGACCAGCGCGCGCCAGCCAAAAAGCGCCGTGAGCAGCGCGGCCAGTGCCAGGTGAATCTTCTGCACAGGTCGAGGGGCAGTCCAAGCACGGCCGGGATGGTCACGGAGCCCTCGAGACCCACCTGACGGGCCAGCCCTTGCAATGGGGACACAGCGGGCGGTGGGGCGGGGGCTGCATCGCCCGGAGCGCCGCCGTGCACCGACCCGAAGCCGCGCTGAGACTGCGAGCGCGTCTGCGCTTGAGGGTTCAGCCGCGCGCGCTCGCGGGTCGTCGTCCGCCACGATCTCGCCGTTGATGATGTGCACCATTTACTTTGCTCTGTTGGATTTGTGTGTGTTTATCGGAGACTCTTTTCTGATTGGGTAGTTGAAGTTAGCTAATATATATTTTTCTGCTTGGTGGCTGTTGCCTTTTTCGAGTCGGTCTAACATTTACGGAGAGATAGTGCGCTGTGTTACGTGGTCGTTGGCGTATTGCAGACTTCGCTGGCGTCTTTTAGCTGCGAGATCGGTGGTGAAAGTGCTGTCGCTTCGAACTCGGAAAGCTGGCATTGGGTTGGTCTGGCCGCGGTGGTTGAAAGATGCGAGCCTCTCCTGCATGAGTACATGGACGCCTTCTTTGGCCAAGATGCTGCGACGGTCGACAGCAGGACTTCTTGGACTGACAGAACGCACGGAAGAAGCTGGGGAGGAGCAACATCGTGGAGATGTGTGAGAAGCACGGCGTGTTTGCTGTCGGCTGGGGGCAGTAGGTGCTGCTGGTGCTGTTGGCGCTGCGGCTGTCAACTCTTGACGCGCTAGAAGCACGACAGACGCAATGTTGCTGCTGGAGAGGAGAGGAATCGAGTCCACATCTCCATCCCGCTCCATTACCTGCCGCATTGCTCGTCCGACGGCGTCGCGGACAGCAGCGACACCAAGACGTTGAAGCAGCAACCGCAGCATGTCCACTGAGACGACAGTTCGTACATGAGTCACATTGGGTGCTGTGGTCTGTACCTCGCTGAGTGCTGCGTGAACGCGTCCGAGCTTACCTAGTGCAATGTCTTCAGCTGTAAGCGCCAAAAGTCGATTTCGCCACGGGATAAATGTCCTAGCATCTCTTTGAACTCCACATCGTCCCCATCGTCTGCTTCCACCTCGTCCGGCCGAACATCAATCGGTGTGTTTTGGGAGCTGAGTGATGCAGCCGTAGGAATCTCCGTCGTAGTGCTGGATGGGGTCTCGGGTGTCTCTTCATTATCTTTATCCTCCTCGTCTTCGGAGCCTTCGTTTAGTGTCGGAAGACTTTTTCGTTGCGGACTTGCCACAAAGAGCGGCGTGTCGGCTTGGTTTAGCGGGACGACAGCCACTCCAGCGTCCGACGAGTTTTGCAAGATATTATCTGTAGAATTCGTCGCTAATTTCCTCGAAGCAGCCAAGATAGCAGAAAAGCTACTTAGCCCGCTCTTTGGGAGCGAAAGTGACTCACCACGATCATCTTCGAACGCATCACTAGCGGATAAAATATCTGGTAATCGGTCTGTACATGACGATGAAGGTGAAAGGAGATCCGCTCGTGCCAGTAGTTGAAGCTCTGCCAGCTGCTCCTGCGTTGAAGGCAAGCGATCTTCGGGATCTTCAGTGTCGTTGTTGCTCAACTGCGAGATACTTTCGCTACTGCTTTCGAGTACCGCCTCCGATTCGCAGTCGACCGTCTCCATGATGTTGGATTCACCGCAAAGCTTGGCTGGACACGATCCTCACGGCACGTTCTTGGCCCAATGGTCTTTACAGCTGCGGGGTCGCCAAGAGGCGGTTAGCGCTCGACCCAGAAATAATGGACTACTATTGGACAGCCTTGAGTCGGCGAATGAACTCCGGGATGCTCTCCAACTTTTGCTTGACTACCGACGGCAGATATGCTGACATACTGCTCGTTGTAAGCAGTTCGAATACATCCTCACTGCGATTGTCATTTGCCCATGCTGGTCGGAAACGCAATTGTAGCCCGCTCGCCGCCAACGTGAGACGAGCGCCATCCAAGTACTCAACCCGCAAGTCTCCAGTTTCGTCGATGAATCCACGTCCAACACCATGAATGTTCACCGCCTCCTGTGGGTTTGCCGTTCTTGCATCACTATACACTTGTTGCGTGGATGGAGAAATTGTACTGAGCAGACGAGATCGATACCTGAACGATTCCAGCAACGACTCTGGAATTTTGTCGTAATGAATGAGAGGGAGTTTATTTGCTAGACCTCTCAACGCAATGCTTCGCAACTGCATCGTCCGCAAGGCAAGACATTGGCAAAACCAAACCAGTGCCGGTAAGACGGCGCGACAACTGAGAACAGATACCGTCGATTTCTGTGAGGAGTTCGAGATCGAGCCTGAACTTGCTTCTGTCCCGCTCACGCCTGGGATCGCATACCGTATCAGGTCTCCATCAGGTGTTGTGCCCGTGATCACATCACTTGCAGGATCGTAACGCACTTCCCATCCATTCGACACTGCTAGCGTGAAACTCGGTGGGCTTCCAACTTCTGCTGGCTCCATGCATTTCCATTCAGCCTCAACTTTCTCTTTTCTAGAGTCACCCCCACTGCTACTAGGAAGCCCGAGAATTGCTACATCCGCGAGTTCGAGATGCATGATGACAGAAACCACCGGCTCGACACTTCTTGACGCATATAAAGCTGGATCAACGCCAGCGTCAGCGTGGACTTCAGTTTTGTCTTGGGCCTCATGATTTCCCCATCCATTTTGTAATCGATTGAAGCTGCTACCGATAAATGAGAGAGGTCGCTGTAGTCATCGGTGATATTAACACTGGCATCGTCAGGACTGCTGCTGCTGTCACTGTGGTCCAGTGTTGATACCAACGATCGAAGCCGCGAGTTTGCCATTTTACTTCCAAGAGGACCACGTGATCCATGTCGTGTAGTGCCAGTGCGACTTCTTTCAAGCGACTGGTGCACTTTTGGTGCTGCTCTTCTTGGAAGCGATGCGCTGGAAGATGAAGAGGCTGACATTTCCTCCTTCATCGAACGTATCACGGCAGCTCGACGACTCTCGCGCAACTTTTCATCTGGAGAATGGGACAGCTCACGAGGGGTTGATTGTTGGGGTCGCGATGATGGTTGAGGAACAGATTTCCGTCTACCACTAGTTGGTGGCACACGCCTCTGTGATGCCTCTCGAAGCCACGGGTGGAGCAAAATTTGTTGGGCTGTCGGTCGATTACGAGGCTCCTGTAAAAAGAGTAAGTAAGTGTTAGAAAATGATGATGAAGCGTAGGCGTGTGGTGCTTACTGAGACAAGTAAACGCTTAATAAGGTCACTGGCAGAAGCAGAAAAACCTTCGGGAAACTTCAGAGGTTTTTGGCCAGCGTTTGCTACGTTTTCGAGCGTCTCGCTGCAAGGTATAAGTACAACGTCAGCTAAAGAAGAGTCAGTCAGGTAGCTCAAACAGCAATCAAAGCCTACCTGACTTTTCGACCTTCAAATGGAGCTTTCCCGAAAAGCAAGCAGTACAGGATGCACCCCAGCGACCATACATCCACAGCTTCATCGTACGGTTCGCCATCCGACGCAAGCACTTCGGGAGCGATAAAATTCGGCGTGCCGCACATCGTTGCATGGTCATCACTATCGACACACAAATAAAGGTCATGAACTCCCCAAGTTTTCACCAGGGTACTACTCAAATCTCACCTGAGCCGAGCGGCCAGGCCAAAATCTGAAATCTTCACTTCTCCTTGGGCACTCACCAAGAGGTTGGCGAGTTTCAGGTCTCTGTGAATCACTCCACTTCCATGCAAGTACGCTACACCAGCAACCACCTGTCCGTAGCCTGCCTTCAGCTCACTTTGACGGCTTCTTCCAAACCACCAATAAACTGCTGCTCACCTGTCGAAACACTTTCTTGGCTGTCGCTTCGTCCATTTTGCGTCCTGGCAGCGTCTTCACAATAGCTGACAGCGAGCGCTTGGCACAGTACTCGAGCACCATGTAGTAGTTCCTGGCGTCCTCGAACACGTCCTAATCCCCCAGTTTAGTATACCCACCCAGTTTCGAACGGACAGACTTGCCCTACCTCCACGTGCAGCACGTGCGGGTGGCTGAGCTCCGCATGCAGCACCATCTCCTGCTGCACTTTGCTCTCCAACTGGGAGCGTTGCACCAGCAGCTTGTCGATCACTTTGATGGCGACCTGGCACTTGGAAACCTCATGCTCGGCCAAATAGACTTGAGCGGTGGCGCCCTCGCCCAGAAACTCGAGCAGAGTGAACTCCTACAGAGAGATGGCGCAGCAGAAAGTAGCCTAAGAGGTGGTGGAGACGGTGGCGGAGGGGATGAGAGCAACGTACGGAGATCCGGGATCGTCCGTGGCTCTCATGAAGCGCGTCCGCGACGCTCTCATGGTTGAGCTCGCGCTCGTCCGCCATGTAAAATTTAGTGATAAATTTACTTAAAATTTCATATTGCTAAATTACTTCAACTTCCCAGCCAATCAAAATTGCTTGTCATCGGAAGTTGCCCTTCATGACGAGCTAAATAAAAAAATCGCTCTACCTGAAGCGCTTCTCGCGGGTGAATGACAAGCCGCCGATTCCCGTGCGGAAGTCTGTCATGGGCAAATCGTAGATGGGGCCAGGTGTCTGTGAGGTATACGACCTACCACGAGTCTCATGGCCGAACTTGGAGCCACTGCCGCTATTGAGACGGACATCGGTGCCGAACGTTGTCGAGACCAGCGAGCGGCTCTCTTTGAACGAGCCCTTGAGCAGCAAATTGGGCCCTGGACTCACGCTTTTGCTGTGGAGCGGCGGACGCACCGATGTGCCCATTTTGGTCCCGGATCCTCCTCGACCCATTGCATTCGGCAGGTCGTAGACTGGTCCTGGAGACGGCGTTGTGTTCTCGTTCAGCGGTGCTCGAGGAGCGTTATCAAACGCGGCAGATCCCGCAGTCCGCTTGTCGGAGCTAGGCTGGTTGCCGTAGGACGGCGTCGCTTCGTATGATCCTGGGCCTGCTCCAGGGTCTGCACGCTTGCGAGCGAGGTCCCAATCGTCTCGTGTACTGGTGCCGAAACTCTTCTTGGGACCGGCACCGATACTTGATGGGATGTTGTAAAGAGCGTCGCTGGCACCGGCCCCCGCTTGCCATCGGAACCGCAGCTCCGTCGGCAGGAAAGCCCCGTAGGTGTGGTGAACGCCGTACTTGGCCGCGTTCTCGAACATTGGCGGGTGGGTGGTGCCGCCGCCGCTGGAACCTTTCAACGTGCCGGCCTTGGTGCGTCCTTCGCTGTTGTATTGGGTCATGGCGCGAATGGATCGATGAGGTCGAGCACGCGTTTGCCAATGTGGTCTGCCAGGATCGCCGAACCACAACACATCTTTTCATGTCAGAGCGCCACCTTCCTCGCTTTCCTCACTTCCTCGGCGCAAGACCAACAAAACTTATGCCACTATTAATATGTGTCTCCATCATCTTCTTAGTCCCTCAATTCATTAACGTCTCTATCTACTTGTTAATGAACTTTCAAAGGAGACGTCCCTTTGACCCCGTTTCTACCACCTGCACTGCCAATACGTCTCCACTTCTTCCACATGAAATCGCTTGGGGTAGATGGATCAACAACACCTGGTCGAGTTGATCGCGGGGGTAGAAAATCGATCGGAATCGGTCGAATGGAAGCAGGCATCGCCCATGACTGAGGGTCACCCAGATCAAAACCAGACGGGCGATTTCGCGTAGGCAATGCCTGCTGCGCTTTGAAAACCATGGCCGTGTGCGTGGCTTGCCCCACTGCCGACCGCAGATAAAACTCTTTCCAAGCGTTGAAAACACGGCGCTGCAACTCGCGCCGTCTTTCAGAAGCAAACGACCGGAAAATCGCCGTTTGCTGCCGCTTGTGTTGAGCGAGATAATCCGTGTGACTCTCAAGAAGCTTCTGCACACGATGTTCGACGTCTTGCTGCGACATATCGAAGCGCTCCCGTTGGTTCTGGATGCACTCTTGCTGTCGTTCAAACTGTCCGACCATTTTCGGCAACTCGTTCTGACAAATCTCATCGCGCAGCGATCGAAATCGAGCCGACTCGTTCATACAAGTCTCCCGTGCATGATTCAGTTGCTGCTTTGCCAACAAACAGCGCTTGCGCACCTCATCTTCTAGACTCTTAAGCCGAGCGCGAGCATCTTCATTGCGCTGCACCTCATTCCGATTGTGACCCAATTTTGCATGTAGGAATGCCGACTTCCAAGCAAGGAATGCCTCAAAGTAGCACAGGCGAGATTTACAGACCTCTTGTCGCCGCTGTCTCCACTGGATAGCTCTGTTTCGCATGATCAGAGCTCGGTCAACGTCGCGCTCTAATCCTTGCAATTTTCCGTGCAGAACATTGTGCTGGTCTTGAGCGTTCATCAACTCCTTGTGCTAGAAGATAGTTACGTGGTCAGTTGAGATTTCGGTCAATATATCCTTTTCGCACGAAGAAAGAATCGTACTATCTGTGCATTGCGTAGCTTAAATGTTTCGGCTTCATGTTTAGATCTGGAGAGCAGCGCCGCTAGATTTTGCATTTCAGCCGCCTTGTACATTTCGAGTAATCATCAGATACTCGCTTTTATCTCGCAAAATTAAACACGCGAAGCTGTACCTGCACATTAGCTGCTAGGCGCTGTTCTTCCAGTCTGGCGACAAGATTCTCGCTTTCGCGCTTGGAATTCTCGATTAGCACTCGTGCTGACAGCAACTATACGTTCGAGCACGTTAGAATAGGGTTGGAGTGAGCCTTCATGATGTCCACAAACCTCGGTGTTCAGTTGCTGCTTCTCCTGCGCAAGTTTATCACTTCTGTCGTGAGCTTGTTGGAGCTGACATTGCTTTTCAGCGACCACCTTTTGAATTCATCCTCACGCTGTTCAGAACGGAAATGCTTAGCCGTGCGAGGAATACTCTTGTAGCATATTCAGACACATTACCGCAGCGTTTGCAGCACGTTCTGCTTCTTGATCCGACTGCAGCTGGCGGATTTTCCCTTGTGCTGAAGAAACCTGCGCTTCTAATCGACAAATTTCTGAGCGGAGCTTGGCTGTTTCTAGCCGCAGCTCGCCTTCTCCAGCACGACGGTCCTCCAGCTCATGCTCTAGCGTCTGCACCAGCTCTCCGTGCGCTTTCATCTCTCGACTGCGAAAATTCTCAATCTGCAGCAAATTAAAATAGTTACTACGAGTTCCGCAAAAGCAATCCTGCCGGCTTGCTGTACCTGGTGCAGTCGTGCTTGCAGTGAGCAGCTGCACGCGTCCACATCGGCCATTTCCTTGATGCGAAGAGTACAAGTGTCGACACTCCATCTTTACCGTTTCAAGAGCAGCTATTTTCTTTTGGGGGACGAGTATTTCTGCATGCTACTATGACAAAGCAGACCCGCAAGATCCCAATGACGCATCGTATCAACTCTTGCCAGAGTTCAATGCTCATAAGAGGCCCGTAGCAGCTTCATAGGAGCTACGAGCAGCGGATCAGTAGCACCCCCAACGTGTTTTTCCTCTGCTAGACGCTCCGACAAGCGCAAGCGTTGATTGTGCCGGTCGACTGCAACCCAAATGCTGACGCTCGCGGGTGCAAAATACTCTCAAGCAATTGCCACGTCGGACCATGATAGCAGTCACTCCCTCGAGACACTGACATTAGCACGGCATTTCAGCCAATCACATGCGATGTACCCATGTGTCTGCTCGCCTTGCAGCTGCACATTTCTCGTCAGTCTCACTTCCCGACCAGAACGGCCAAGAGCAACGCGGTCACCTGCTTCCGCCATCTCTGGACTCGACAGCCATGGCGGCCTTCCACCTGTACTCGGCGCTCAACCTGCTGTGGATCCTGTGCAACAGCATGTGCATCAACTTCCTGCAGTTCTGCCTCTGGTGCCTCGTGCGGCCCTTCAACTACGCGCTCTACCGACGTCTCATGGGGTTCGTTTCCAGCTAAATCATACTGGCTTCATCGTATTAACCCTCTGCTGCGCACTCCACAGATCCGTCGCGCAGGCGCTTTGGGTGGACGTCACGTCCACCAGCTTCCCACAGACGACTCTGCGCGTCACTGGAGCGCTCCCCACGGACAACGAGCGCCCAGTGATCCTCCTCTCGAACCATCAAGTGGACGCCGACTGGTGGTACATTTGGCAGGCGGCGCGCCACCAGCAGGCCGCCGGCAACGTCAAGATCGTGCTCAAGGACCAGCTCAAGTACCTGCCCATCATCGGCTGGGGCATGCGCCTCTTCCAGTTCCTCTTCCTGCGACGCCGCCTCGAGCAAGACCAGGAGCTCATCAAGAAGTACATGGACGGCCTCATTAGGGACGACTTCCCCTTCTGGCTGGTCCTTTTTCCTGAGGGCACTACCATCCACAAGGAATACGTGGCCAAGTCGCAGCTCTTCGCAGAGAAAGAGGGACGTCCTAAATTCGAGAGAGTGTTGCTGCCTAGAACGACGGGCTTGCAGATTATCTTGGACGCGGTGAAGGACGTCAAGCCAGACATTTATGATCTGACGCTGGCGTTCCCATCGTACTCGGGCGAAGTGCCGACGTTTGACATGGGCTATGGACGCAAAAACGATACCGAAGTGCCGTCCATGAAGTCGCTCTTGGCGGGCACGGCGCCCTCGGGACCAGTGTCAATGCATGCGCAGAAGTACAGCTACGACGAGCGGCAGGCAACTTAAAGGGGTTCTTGGACACTCGCTGGCAAGAGAAGGAGGAGCGGATGAACTACTTTATCGAACACCAACAGTTTCCCGGGGACGCAGTGGAGATCAAACTCTCGGTAAGTGAACGGGAGCTGATTTGCGTGACGAGGCTAGTAGCCTGACGACTTGTGCTCTTGTGCTTGCTTGTGGACAGACATCACTGAGGTCAGTCTTCCGTCTGTGGATGGGGATCACTCTCTCGTGCATCATGCTGCCGCTCGTTATGACGAGTTTCTTCCCACGTACGTTCATTGTTGTCTGTTATTATTTCGCAACTACTTAGCATGCTGCTGTTTATGTGTCCTTTATTGCAGTGTACACGATGTGGGTCGTCTACTGTTTCATCTACTCGGTATACGATCGCACCACGAACTTTTGGTGGCCCTACATTATCAACCTCTTTTGGAGCGCGCAGCTACGGCACACGGTCATTTCAAGCGTCAGCAAGCGAAATACATGATGTGAGGCGGGTGAGAGAACCCACCAGGTTGATGTGTGTTGGGTATTACCCTTTGTATGCTCTGGATGTGGCGGTGATAGTTTCCTTACTTCGAGTGGAACGAAAGCCAAAATCAAATGTGTGGCAATTGCGCCGAATTAATTAGACCGGTTTAGCTGGGAAACGGGCTTTCGAAAAGAGTGGCTTAGGACTGTTGCGAATTACTGTGTTGTTAGGACAAGCCCAGAGGAAGTCATTCTTCATCACCGTCGTCGTCATCAGAGCCAGCCCACCGCTGGAAAGTCAGCACGAACTCTTGGAAGGTGATGGTACCGTCTTGGTCGAAGTCCAGCTCCTTTATCCGTTCGGCTCGAATGGTCTGTGACGACAGACCACTTGACATGCGCTCCATCTTATTAGGAGAACCGCCACCGCCAGTCGGGTGCTGCCGCATCTGTTCCAGCACTTCTGAGGTCTGGATCGTTCCGCTGGCGTCGTCGTCAATGAGAACATACGCGGTGACCATCAGATCCAGAGCTTTCGCGATCAGCTTGGACGAATTTCCATCGGATTCCGTTGGAGGATGATCTGGAGCAGTGACCAAGGTGACGTCTTCTGGAGCATGCACGAGCGAGTCCTTGATCGAGTCGAAGTTGGTGATGAGACCGAGCAAGTGGGCAATAGCGAGCGACACAACGAACTCGTTGTGGCTCAACGAGTTGTCGCGCACCATGTCCGACTCGTAGAAGATTTCCGACAAGTCGGACTCTTTGATCTGCGCTCCAAGTGCGTTCAAAGCAGCCTTGAGGCCTTCAAAGTCCAGGCCATCTTTTCCTTCTGAACATTTGCAAAACAATTGATGAGATCAAGTTCAGCAATGGAGACGATGGTGCCTCAACGCAAACGTACGTCGGCAAATTGGCGGTAAATGGAGCGCAGCGTGGAGAAGGCATCGCGAACCAAGGAAAACTGGAGCACGATGCGTTCGAAGTGCGTGGCCCGACCTTTCTTGGGGTCTGCGCGTCGTGTCAAATTGACTTGGCGTAATGTGGCGATGATGCGAGCATCGATGGAAGTTGTTTGTTTGTTGGATTCGCGTCGGCCGGTGCTAGCAGCTTTCGGCACTATTGTGGTGACCACGCTGGGCTGACGTGAACTGGGGTTCCTTGCCGAGATGGGGCTTCTCCCCGATCGCGCACTTTCAGCCGAGCTTAACTTGGTCACGCCTCCGCCCATGTTTGCCCGAGTCGATCAGCAGAGACTCGACTTGAGACTCAAAAGTGTGAGGAGATTAACGGTGGTATGTCCGCTCGTCCTCGGCGCATGCAGCAGATATTAAAGTCGAATGACAAGAGCGTCCTCGACGCATAGTCCGACAGTATTTATAGGGGTTTTCGGCAACTGCTAGTGGGATTGTGGAAATAGCCTTCATCTAGACGTTTCTTGAGGTCAATTGTTATGAAACAGCGTCTTGATGCCCTAGTTCCCTGGCATTATAGGCGCGAAACCTAGCGCTTTGATCGCTTTCGGAGCGTACTCTTGGATCCTCATCGATGACGAGGTCGGTCGCGGTGCTGGAGTATCGGTCCCAGTATGTGAACCGGTCTCGATGTTTTCGTTGAGCACGGCTTGTAACGCTGTTGGCCCACCACGTGCAACGATGGCTTCCTTCAAACTTGCTGTAAAGCGATCAACGCAACTGTGTTAGTTGTCCAAAGAGTTTGCCAACGGTAATTGACGTACCTTCAGACGAGATGTTGGACACGACCCAAACTGCATTCGCCTGAATGCCCACACTCTTGGAGCTCAGCAACCTTACCAGTACGTCGATAGCAGAACTCAATTCAACAACTGCTGCTGCATCGCTGACTCCACTTGAAGTCATTAAAGCTACCCCAAGTAACGCCAACTGAACAAGTTGCTCGTCTTGAGCGATGCTGGCACCGTCGGGTAACTTAACAACTTCCAGCAAGGCATCAAGGGCACCACACCGATTCATTTGCGATCGACACTGAGTCGATGATGCAAAGTTCACAAGCAGGAACAGTGTGTTCAGTCGAATAGCAGCGCTGCTGATATCAGTTGCTTGTGGGCTTCGTAAAATCTTGACGAGCGTCTCTACACTGCTAACCAAAGCTTCTTCCGGACAGAGTTCTGTCACTTGACCCGCACGAGTCATGGCACACAGCGCTTTCAATGCTTCTGCAAGCACATGCACTTGATACGAAGTGGACGAGTGAGAGTTTGAGGTAGCAACCACCACTTGTAGAACCACGTCGTAGGTCGTTGGAGTCAACTTGGTCTTCAGCACCTCGTCTATCAGAAGCATATTCAAGAACGAAAGAACCACGAGTAGTAGTTTGTTCTTATTGCGTGTTCGTTCCGTCGCTTGGCCAGTTGTCAAGCCCGCAGATACTGTTGACCGAACTTCGTCCGAGATTGCCCTCACAAGACTCAGCAAAGCATGAGACCCACCTTGTTCCTCTGACCCAAGCAGCAAGTCACGCACTTCGATCGGATTCGGGTGATCGTCGACAAACTCGGAGACCACAACGAACGCTTGTAGTTTGACACCTGGATCCATCGCCCCTAACAACTCGAGCGCAACACGAACACCATCTTTGCTCAGCATAATCTGACGCACGTTAATATCGTCATCGTCACCTCGGCGGCGTTGCTGTTGGCTCTGAGGTCGACGCTGTTGCCGTTGCTGTGCTTGGTGGTGACGATTTTTCTCAGTCTTCAGAATGGCAACCAAAACAGCTAATCCATTGGTGACAGTGCGCTGCGCCTCGGGTACAGGCGCGTTGCGTCTGATGTTTTCTACAACCTGCTCAATGATAGATTGCAACGTCTCGGCATCCACTTCTGCGACTCCAACAATCCGACTCATAGCTCCGAGAGCTCTGCGTTGTGTGGTGGCTTGTTCGTACGTAGATAATTGATCGCACAATGTTTCCAACATCCCGTGAGCCGCTAGCTTGGGCAACAGCTCTTCATCGTCAGATAAACGACTGGCTACCCAAACAGCGTTGCTGTGTACCTCAAACTCACTTGATGGTTCTTTTTGAACGTGTTCAGTTTGCTGCTTTGCGACGACCAGGAAATCCCGAAGCTTCGGAAGCAAATTCGAGGACACCACACGTCGGCTGACGATCTGACTCCGCGAACACATTTTGGCGAGAAGAGCAAGCACGCACGATTCAATTTCTTGACGGCGCGCTGTTGCAGCTAGTGGCGAGTAGAGAATTTGAGCCAGCACGGGAACAGTAGCGTACCGTACCAGTGCATCCAGGCATAGCGTAAATGAACACAAATGTGCTAAAGCTTGCAGTGCATGCAAAACAACTGGCAAGTGCACTGACTCCAGTGACTCAATCAACAACGAGATGTTCTCCGGAGATACCAGCGATGCTCGAAAATCTTCGTGAGCAGCAATCTTTGCGATCAAATGCGCTGCGTGGGCTTGAGTACCGGCAGTATCCACCGGAGGTGACATAGTAGCACTGAGCGATTGCCTTCTCCCACTTGGTTCAGCAGCCGCAATGGGACTTGCTGCCAATGCGCCAAAGAGTACTGCTGCAATCCCTGGAGCCTCGCCAATTTTAAACAATACTTCATCGTGTGTCCGGGCAGCCCGAGAGAGGCACTTCAAACCTTCTGCTAGTCTGAAAGTCGTCGCCCTCTTTGAATCTCGCCACGTTTGCGAAGTAGAGCGTTGCTGCGAATTTGTGTCGCATCCGCATTCACGCAGAAGGATCGGTATAGCGTCCAGGTTAAACATCGCAGTTATCGCTGGATCTAATTCGGCTAGTGAACCAAGAAGTTCCCAACTGCAGCGTGCCTGAAGCTCGGATGATGTAAATGCATGAATGTGCCACAAAATTTGCTGTATAGCACGCTCGTATGCCGTGCAAGCTGCTCTACCAGCGTCACCAGCACGTTGCAGCAACACTAGAACGCATAGCAGCAGTCTTGCTCGAACACTTAGTAGCAATCCATTGTCGATTTGGGCGTACAAAAACTTGAGGATATCATTTAACAGGTCATCAGTGCTAGCCGTCACATCAGCGTTCATAGGAGGAGAGTTCACCACCATTTCCACAAGAGTCAAAAACAACTCCATTGATCTGGTGCCTGGGTCGTTTCGCGTGTCATCCCCGCAAAAAGTGGTTGTAAGCGGCGCGAAGAACGCGCGTAATGACCCAGCGTGCCTGCACAAATCAGTGAAGCAGTCACCACTGTTTGTTGCAAGCCAATGTTGGACGGCTAACACCTGCTCAATCAGTGGCAAATTCGTAGCTGCTTCATGTGCCCTTGCATCACCTGACGATAGATGTCGATCCACTAGTACAAACGCGTTGTAGAGCCATCTCTCGTCGATCTTTCCAACAGCAGCTCTATCCATATTGACACTTCGTGCATTCTCATCTAGTTTGGAACGTACCATAGTTGCCAGTCCAAGAACTTGAGCAATTTGAGGAAGTGTTAGCCGCGGCTGCTCTTGGAAATCATTATCCTCATCCCCTCGTTGCCTGGCGAAAGCGGCCGCCAGTAACGCATTGAAATCCCATCGTGCAAGGTACAATTCTCCAAAACCACTATCGTGGATTAACTCTGGCGATGTCTTCAAGCCTGCTAATTTGACCAGTGCCACCAAAGAGTCACTAGCGATCGCGAACGAGAGTTCGTCTGCAGATTGACTTTCGTCTGTTGGTTCCTCTTGATTCCGGTCAGATGCCCCCACAGCAGCTTGAGCCTGTTCACAGTCAGCAACGAGATGGGTCATGAACGAATCAATAGCATGTTCCTTTGTTGGCGCATGCGTTAGGGAATATCGGTCCAAGAAACGAAGTAAATATCCCAATCGTTCGCGTCTTTCAGAAGTTGTCCGAGCAGAATTAAATTGAGCAAGCGCCTGAGCAAACTCTTCATTCAGATCGGAGCTGTAGCCCAGCATACCCAAAAGCGCCACTGGCAACGCCTTATCTTCAGCAGAAATGAAGGGGTTGTTTTCAACCGCACTACGAATCCCAGCAGCTTTCATTTCTTCCACAAAATGGCCAGTGCCGGCTAAGAGAAGCAATAGTTGGAGAACCAAGTGTCTTGAGCGGTTCGCATCACTTTCTGGAGAGTGAAAAATCTGCAGTAGTCTTGGTAGCAATGCAGTCGTGCCTTTAAACGAAGTGCATCCGTCGATTACAAACGTTTCGCCCCATTTCTCACGAGCATCCATCAGAGCTTGTAGAGCACCTTCAATTACTCGTGGTGTTAGTGCTCCATCCTCACAATTCAGAATTGCCAGGCATCTTGCGCAGAGATCCTTCCTCTGCTCTGTCATCGCGTCCTCTTCATTTTGACTTTTTGGGAGATTTGCCAATACAGACACCATTCTACAAGCATTTCGCAGGACTTCCTCTTCAGGGTGGCCAATCGCTTCCACCCAGCTCAACCAATCCTTTAGCAGACATAACCACACTCTCTCCGGCGCCTGTGCAATAAACAATTCTGCAAGTGCCGTGCTGGTGGGGCTGCAACTTTCAACAATGCAGGTCCACAGCATAACATTTTCCGATCTGAAATTATTGGTCTTTTCTTTACTTGCGTTCATCATGCAAATACCATCGTGAATTAACAAAATTTGTTGAAGGAGAACTGCTAGCGTACGACGTGAATCTCCATCTGAACGAAGCATATCGGACATAGCTTTTCTCATAGCCGACTTTGGGGGATGGCCGCAATGCACAAACGCCAAGTAAACACTTAGTGCCCTTTTCAAAGACGGGTTAGCACTATCATCTCCGTCGTACGATGCCAAGAGAGCTGGCAATTTCGCGAGGAAGCGCTGACCTACGACAAAGTTCCGAGCGATTGAGACGTACAGCACGTGCGTCAGCACGACCGCTAGATCGGAGGAATCGTTACCAGGTTGTGTGAAAACAATCAGCAATTGTTCAAGGATGTGATTGTCGCCAACAGATTCACGAGCACAAGCCGGATCATTCTGAAAAGCAGAAACCACGACTCGCTCTGCTAATTCATGGTGCAACCGAGTAGGACTCACAAGAAGTACTGTGAGCAGTTCTGCAAGTAGATTGGGTGGCAACGGGAAATAAAATTTCGTCTCCAAACTGTCGGATTTTGATAATGAAAACGCTCCACGAAGAACGCGAAGTGCTGGGAGCTGTTTCTTTGGGATTTGGTGTGCTGCTACGCGGGATTGAAGTAGTGGCACCAAGTCTAACAACTTGTCAGGCTTCCAATGTGATGTGTTTTGCTCGTTAGCAACATCCAATAAGTTTGCTAATAGCTTAATACCACGTGATGATTCCGCAGAGATCGTCTCTTCGTCAATTGCAGCACCTTCTTCCATAACATTTTGCGCAACATTTTGACTGATGCTTTTACATATGAGACTGACAAGTTCCACCGACGAATTGCTTGCTAGGTCATTGCATCCAGCTGTACTCGTTAGATAAAGCAGCTGCAATGCGTCGCGAGAAAGTGACGAATTTGTACCAAGGACTTTCGTTCCAACATCTTCGTGATTAAGCATTTCTTCAAGCAGCTTCACCAGCGATGCGCTTTTGGCCAAGTCAGCTCGAAGCGCTTGATTCGCCTTCGCTAACGCAACCAAACCAGAGAGTGCTAGGCGTCTTTTTAGTGGAAGCGCCTGCTTATTACTTGACCACACAACATCTTTTTCTTCAGCTAGCACGCACGACAAGAAATGTGCTGGCAATTTTGATGCTGTGAGTCCGGACGCTACTGTTATCCCAGCAGTCGCTAAATTTGTGAGAATCTGCACGGTTGTTTGCCCACCTTGCATGTCTTCATCTTGCTGCTGTTGGATACTCAGAGCCAATAGCGGAATGTGTCCGTCTGCTTCCACGATGCGTTCGGGTCCGTGTAATGCACGGGATAATTCTGTCAGCAGCGTGCAGCTTAATGCAAGTCGTTGGTCAGTACTATTCCACGTAGTCGGCTTTTCGTTGGGCCCACCACGAGAGTCCACCCACTGCTGTACAAAATACACAAGCCTACCCACACAGCCAGGTGCATTTAGCAGAATTGCTTGAACCTCGGTATCACCTCTGCTTAGATCGAGGAGTAGCGCCAGAATCAGGTTTTGGACTTTCACGGTATTTGCTTTGCACAGAGCAGCAACAAGCGCGGGTATACCATCTGCAACGATCACCGCAACGCGTACATCACGTTGTTTCAGAATCGCGAGTAGCAATTGTGCGGCGGGAACAGCGACTTCGTCATTTGGTGACCCAACGAGCGTAATGAGAGCTGGGATGTCTTCACCACGGTTGAATAGAGTTGCGTACGGCGATGCCATTTCTCCATTCCCGACAAAAGCTCTAATCAGCTCGACAACGAAGCGCCCTATTGAAGGGTTAGTATCCGCTACTGGTAACCACCGATCAAGGGGTAGCAACTGAGGAAGCACGGCTCCTTTTCCGCGCGATAATATTTCAACTGATGTCTTGCACACGGCAGTACTACTTCCATACGGACAGCCAAACACGTTGAACAAAATTGCCATCAACATCTCGCACCATTCACCGGTGAGCTTTGCGGGACCGCTTTCGCCGTTAAGTAGGTAGCAGATTTGAGGAAGCAGCTCGATAAAGCGAATATGCGTCAAAGCAACGGTTGACATCTTCACCAAAACCCGAAGTGGCAGCATCAACCGCTCTGGAGCTTCTTCCGACTCGGTTTTCGATGCTGTCACGAATAAAATACTCATCTTCTCTACAATACCAAATAATTTGGGAACAACTTGAGCCACATCGTACGCCAGAACAACTCCTTCTTCGGATGAAAAAATTACGAGAAGCATGGCACAAGCATTGTCAAAAACCCGACGATCGAGCAGTGTAGCTGCATCCTCCTTTTCAAGCAAATGACCTGAACTGCTCACAGCAAGATCCGCCAAAATGAGAATACCATCCATCCCACAGAGCCCGGGTAGCGTTGGCATGTTCGACGCCATCAGCGCCAATATAGGAGTTATCCTAGCTTGTAATGGTCTCGCCTCGCTCTGCAATAGCGCTTTAAACCTGGCAATTGTGCGGTCCGAGGAAAACAGCAATTCAGTCTCCTCACCATGCAGCTTTGCTAGGGTTAGCATGCAGCGAAGCGCTTCATCCAGTAAGTGACGGTCATGAAGTAGCACCAAATTATTCAGTGCACGAGGCACATGAAGGGTGAGAGCTTGCTCACTAAGTGCAGATGAAAATGACATGAAGCGTCGACAAACCCGTAAAATGTGCACGATGATTCCGAATTGCATCTGCCAGTCAGCCTTCGCGCGTTCTGCTGCTTGTGCAGCCTTGGCAACGACTTCTTCCGGTGTGTCATCGGCACAGACAGATATTTTCCGGATATGCACGAGACTCTCGGGTCTGCTAGGAAGCCTTTTGTCGCCGAAATGATGCAATGCAGAAGCGACCAGATCCATGAGACCTCGTGGACCCTCCCTCGACGAAATGCGGCTGCTAGATCGTTGTGTCCTGTAAGGGCACTCAAGCACCCGTATGCATCCCGTAGCTCAATCACTGGGGTAGATGGGGGTCTTGAGCGTATACTTGCATCCACTCGGCTAGATGCAGCAGAATTACGCCCCAACGCTCTGCTGGAATATCATCTTTCGTGTTGTCGTCCATACTAATTGTATCAATTGATGTCTTAACGTTGTCTTCATTTGGTTCTTGGGATGCCCATGCTTGCATTTTGAGCAGGCGTGCAAGAAGCTTCAGCGCAGGAAGACGAATCCCAGGCTCTACAGCTTCTAACAACGCCGCAACCGGCGTGCACACGCGCTTTCTAATCAGTTGATTAACCACATTTTCGGCTTCCGGTTCTTCCTCGGTAGCGGTGGTAAAAATCGACAATATGTCTGCAGTGACTGATGATGGAAGACTCAAATACTCCGGAGAACGAAGTCCACACGCTATGAGCAAATCAACGCCACTAGTATCTTGCCAAATCCAAGAGCGAACGTGTTTTGCCGTCTTCTGGACTTTACTTCGTATCTGGGCTGGATCACTATCGACTGAGGAAGGAAGACGCAGTGTTGAAAGCAATGCTAGCGTGCAAATGCTGGTAGTTACGCCTTCTGGTTTCACGTGTTCATCGTGTGCAAAATCAACTTGAGCCAGCAGACGTGACACAGCAGGTTGTTCAAGCTGCAAACAAGGAGCATGACCGAAAAACGCCAAATACCCAAGCGTATCTGTTGCCATGAGTTGCACAATTTCCAGTCGATCGTCATAATTGGCGTGAGCCGGCTGCGTCAGACACAATAGCTTGCCGATGAGCGGCACTCCATCAAGCCCCGCTATAGCTTGTGCTACACTTTCTTCTGTGACAAGGCGTTGGATGGATCGCATTACGTGCATGAGCTTTAACGTAGTGTCATCACTAATGGGAACGTTGGGACAATCTAAACACGACAGCAAAAACGGAAGTGGCTGAATGGTGCCGCCTGTGATCAGCAGCACGTGCGCTCTAGAGGCTGGTGAAGTCTCCATAACGTCTGCAAACACTCGCAAAGCCAATAACAGAAGACGCGGAAGTTGTTGCGTCGACGGCGATACCAAGAATCGAAACAGAGGAACCACCAACTCTGGTGCTGCGTTGAGGTATGGGACGATCATTGGCAATGGAGATAATCCGGCAAGAGCTTCGGCTAGTTTTCCTCGCTCAACATCAGGCAGTTCTTTCGTCCCCAATCCAAGCGCTTTCAAGATCAAAGAAAACCCACCACCTTGTACAAAAATGTCCCGGTTTGGATCTTGTGCCGCCAGAGTGCGAACGATTGCTGCTAACGACACCCCATACGCTAATACAAGAGTATCGCCTTCAGCTGGAAATTGTGTTGGTGTATTTCCTGATGCCACAGCATACCAAAGCTCCATGTACTCGATAAAGACCCCAACGCCAGCTTCTTCTGTGACAACTTGCTCGTCATAGGAGTTCGGAAGCAATTGACGCAACACATCAATGCACTCCCAAGCGAGCTGGGACATCCTAATTCGAGAAGTAATTGGCATATCATTCACAGCTTCGCCTTCGTCTTGAGATGATACTTCCACCAAAAGACCAAAGCGCAACAGAGCAACCAACACACTAGTAAATTCCAATTCTGACAGCCGAGTTATAACCTGCTCGCCAAGGACCTTACACAGTCTCGCGGCGATCTGAACAGCATGCAGGCGACGATTTTCAAGAGTCTTCGCACCGTTATCCATATTAACAACGGGCTGCGGCAAGCTTGGGTCAGTTTGCCCTGAGTACGGTAAAGGTAAGGCGGTAATTTCGCACATACATCATTTTCATGCAGAATCACCGCGATCTTGCGTGTGCCGGCGATATGACCCAGCAGTCTCAACGCCGTGTCATCATTTTCACCGAGACTACCGTCTTCCAGCCGTAGCTCCTGAATCATTCGATTAAGTGCTTCCCCGCTATCTTCTAGAGAGATCGTAGTCTTGTGCTCCTCAACGGTGACAAGAACCACAAATATGCGCAGCACGTTTCGAATTGTCTTCGCGCTGGTGTCGCTATGGACGAAGCATGCTCGTAGCAGCGTGACTGTTTTTTCGGTAGGAAGAACTTGAGAGAGTCGTCTGCTAACAATGCCAACACCAGCCGACTTAGATTCTTGCCAAGGGCTTGAGGATGAAGTTGTAAGAGCGGTGTCAGTACATCAGCAATAATCTCTTCGCCTTTGAGGGTTTGACGCACGCGCGGAAATTGTGCTAACGTGCCTAGTAGACGTATCGCTCGATCTAGTACACCATCATGAACCACGTGGACAGGTTTTCGAAGAATTCCGTGCACGAGCGAGGCTGGGACATCGAGTGATAATAGCTTCATTGGGTTATCCGCTCGAGCTGCCAGCTTGGACAACACGTAGGCCGCAGCTTCTACAACCGCGAGACTTGTAGAGGTCAACAATTTTGCCAAAGCAGGTAGGACACCACGCTCTGTGGCCGCGTCTTGCAAAATATGGTTCCTCTTCAGCCAACAAGCTAGTGTGTAGCATGCACAACGAGCAACCAGTTCGCTGCTGTGGCTAAGGGATTGGCACAAAACACCAACCGCTAAAGTATCCACCTGTTCACCGGTACGATAAGGATCAGCACAATTGCTGAGCACCAGCAACGTCTGCTCCAGGACAGCAGTCTGCAGGCTCGGGAACGCGCTAAAATCTAGAGTTTGTAAGGTATTTTCGAACTCGACGTCACGTGTTTCGCCGCTTTTGAGATGACTACCACGCTTTTTGGGGAATGACCAGAAACTGTGGTGTCCATTTCATTGTCATCCATCTCAACTTGCAGATCGACCATATTGTGTGTGTTGTTAACCTCTGGAGACGCTTGAAGCTGTCTCGTGTTGTCATCTCCACTCTCCTTCATCAGACCTACGATTTCATTTTGCGAGAGATAGTCTTGAACTGGTATGGATAATGCGGATACGGTAAGTTGAAGCAGAAGAGATAACGATCCTGCGGATTGGTCCTTCGATCCAGCGATGCGTGGAGCAATCGCAGAGGCGAAAGATAAATTGGCGAGACAAGTGATCGTCAACTCCACAATTTCCAACTCGTCAGCCCCACTGGCGCCTCCAAGTCAAGCCGTAGCCGCTCCAGCAGTGCACTCACGCACTCAACAAGACCGAATCGAGCTTTGTTGAACGACTCGCGGGTAAGATGCCGGACGACGAGGAGCGCAGCACGTGCGATACGAGGATTGACATGTGCAAGCATTTTTACTACCGACAATACGTCTACACAGCGCGATAATTCTAGTGCTTGGGCTGGCATCGGAGCTAGCTCACCAAGCACCAGCATCGCACTCTCCACAATCGTACCATTGGATCCTTTCAGCAGTGCAGTCAATTCCGCAACAACAGGACTCTCACACTGCAGCAAGAAGCGCTTGTTGGCATCGTTGCCCACAACTAGAACTGACAAAGCCCTAGCAGCACCTTTGGCAATTTCAAGGGTTTCATGGTGAACGAGAGCTAGCAATTTATCGAAACATACTTTCCCACCGAGCTTGACCTTGTTGCCAGCATGTGACCCAAGCTTTACGACAGCAAGTAGCGCGTTTTCCAGCACGTGAAGTCGCTGGGATGATAATCGATCCACAAGAGGAGCGGCCGCTCCAGCCGCACCTAGCCGAACTTTGTTGCCTTCGTGGCGTGTCACGACGTGTGCCACAAACAACGCTGAGTACCGTTGCAACCCATGAAGATCAGACTGCAGACCAGAGATAATCCCTGCGAGCAGTGCATCGCCTCCTTCATTAGTGATAGAACCGCGGTTCTCTGGAATTTGGGCAAGATAAGCCAGCAACTGAGCAGTTGGAACTCGTACACGACCACTTGGGTGTTGCAACAGTTTCGTGAGAAGCGGAACTAGCCCAGCACTCACCAACTTTCGTTGATTTGTACTGCTAGCCAAGGCCCCCATTGCTAGTGCTCGTGTCCAGGTTCCGCACAATCTTTCATCATTCGTATCATCAACTCTGACAATCCTCAGCAATTGTGTAGATCCATCGCACTCAAGTAACTCCAGCTTGCAAGCGAGAGCAGCAGATTCAGATCCTTCGCAAAGTGCTGCAAGAGCTTGAAGTCCTTTAATCTGCAATTTTTGACGCGCGTTCGAGTCTTCATGCGGCTCAATAACTTCTTGAGCTGAGGTCACGAGTGCTACCAAAAATCGTGTAGTTCCCAGTTGCTGAAATTGCTTGCGATTGCCGTCGTGACGGTGCACCAGGTTGTGCACTAAACCACACGCCCGTCGTCGTACTGAGCTTTCGCATCGCTGTTGTAGTGCTCGCATGACCACGGCAGCCCCATTAGAGTTAAACACAAATTGCGGAACGGCAGGGCGTTCACACGCAAGTCGTTGTAGCAAGTGCAGGCTGGCCCGAGCCACGGGTGCAAGTGCTGAATCCGCATGCCGCAGTGCAAAATCGACGATCTTCGGCGTAGCTACGACGCTTCTTGCTGGGGCTTCGCCACCCATAGGCGTATCGATCTCAATTTCATCGTCAATTTCAGCTTGGACTTCGATGTCGGTAGGTGATCGTGCAGCACTACAAACCCAAGCGAGAGCATCAAGAGCTTCGGCAAGGAGTTTGGCGTTGAGTGCCGTAGACGGTGATTGTAATAGCTGGAGATGAGCGTCTAGTAGTCGACTCTCGACAACCAAATGCTGGATGGCTGCGTCCTTCCGAGCCAGCAGCCCAAGAAATCGCAGCACATGACGTTGAGGTATTGTTCGTCTTCCTGTAGAAATGCGCTCCAATTCACGCAGAAGCTGCTGTATCGCGTTGAGTACGGTGGGCACCGCCAATGTGCGACGCAAACCTGGCGTCTTGGAGCAAGCGAGCTCACTCATCGTGTCAATTGCAAGCCTAGCGATCGGATCGCAAGGATGCGGGAATAGAGCCGCAATGCATAAAAACTGTGGAGCCGCTACGATAGACTGTTGGGTGATCTCACAGGACGATGTTCGGAAGACGCTACGCATGACCCTGTACAAAGGCTGGTAGTTCGATGATACATAGCGTTTTTCAACGCTGTCTTGGCCGCCGTCATCGTCCTCTTGAATCAAACTCGTTGTTTCTTCGTGGACATTTGAGGATTGATCATTTATGCTTCGATGCAACAGCTGAAGCAAACTTGGCACAGCTTCTGGAATCTGCGCGAAAGCTACGCGTTTATCTTCGAACTGGAAAAGATTTCCCCACACTCGACAAGCAGCAACTGCAACCGTCAGATCAACTGTGGTAGGGCTTGGAGCCGCTAACAACTTCACGAGGTGGCGCTGCGCTGCTCTTGAAGGAATATCGCGCGAATTCAGCCTCTTGAATAACCTCCGCAGCAGTGTAGCAGCTAGCAACTGGATCTTGGTGTTGCTCGATGCTTGCAGCAGATTTGCTATTCGATCCGGGTCGCTGGCGAATAGTTTCTCCAGCGCTTGTTTGTTTTTGCACGCTGTGAGTCGGACCAGGAAGCCTAACATTTGTTCATGCAATGCCTCAAGATTGAGTCGCGTCGCGACACTAAGTGACTGATCCACAAAGAACGTAGTGTCGCTCATTGCTCTAGTAAGCTGTGGTGAATGTGCCACCAAAGCCGCTAGCAGCGGTGCAAGACCCAACAAATATTCCGGTTGATGGTTCTGGAATAGCGCTTCAAGTACTTGCAACGCTTCTGGCGTCGTCTCCACAAGTTTGCAAAACAGCAAGTTGCTACCAGGTGTATCGATTTCTCTTGTTGGGCTTTCGCTCGCTCCGCATCCACAGTCTTCATCGCAGCCACAGCATTCAAGAAATAACACCAGAAGAGTAGGCAGAAAATTTGAACTAGCACCTCGCAGATACCCCAGCATACATGATACACTCTCAGCTTCACACATGTGTTCTTTGACGTGACGTGCAGTGCAGAGCGCTGAAAGGAGCTTGAGTGCGTAGGTAGACCCCACGCGTAATCTTGAAAACGCACGAGCATACACGTGCGGTAAGAAATCAGTGCTTTGCATTCCAGTACATGCCGTATCTGTCTTGGTGCGCAAAGGCTCGGATGACGAACGTAACTCTGGCTTCACTAATACTCCAGCTCGAGAAACTAACGCTTCACTCATGACAGTGGCCAATGCAAAGATCGCGAGCCGAGCTACTTTTCATCGTGTGAGGGACCAGCAGCTAGTGATAGTATCATCAATTGCTTCAAATTCTGTGGTGCATCCACTTGAAACAGCAAGAGTCGAACACGGTCATTGGCATGCAATGCTACGATACCAAGTGCATATGCGGTTGCTGCCAACACATCGGGGGATCCTCCCACCAACAGTTTCGCCAAAATACCCAAGTTAGTCTGCGTACAGATCGAAGCGTGGAAAAGCCCAGACTTGGCGAGACTCGCGAATAAAAACTGGTAGCACTTGCTGCAGCTGATCGTTTGGCTGCTCCACGAAGCGTCTCGAGCATTTTTGCTAGTGTTGTTGTAGTTTGCTCATGCGGGAAAATTGTGTCTGCTTCATCAGCAATTAATGACAACGCAAAGATGATAGCATCGACGTTGGGGTTGTTGGGCGTCATGAGACGCAGGAAAATGTCGATACAACCAAGTCGCAATATTTCCGCCAGGTTCTCGGCTGCATGCCAAAGACATGTACGATTAATACGACGGAGGAAATTTTAAAATCTCTACTTGCATACCGTTGGGAAGGGAAAGGCCGATGCAAATTACAGCGGTCTTGGCTACTGCTGTGTGCTTCGAGTGTACAAGTTCGAGGAGGATTGACAACAATTTACAAGCAGATACTTCGGTTTTAACAGCACCTGCAGTTCAAAGAACAACATGAGACGCGGCGTTCAAGGATGAGTAAGTATGCGTGCATACTTTGACGCAACGTGAGTCGCAGAACCTTCAGAGCTGCTAGCACCAACTCCAATCGTTCCCCTTTTGCCAGCGAAGCTAGCCTAGCAATGAGTCCAGCCTCACAAAATGACAGCACCACATTTGCTGTTCAAAACAGTGTAAGCTGCTAGACGACAGTTGAAATCTCCACGACACACGTACAGTTGCCAGCACACAGTGCAAAAATGACCTCCAGCGCAAGATGCACACTCTGCTCGTCTTGACTGTCCAGCAACGCCATCAGCTTTGCCATCCCCCGATAGCCAGAAAATCTTGGCCACAGATTCTGCAACAGCAACGTTGAAATCAGTGATAGTGATTCACAACATGGACGCGTCAAACTCTCCACCTCTGTGAATGACTCGAGACAGCAACGCAAGTCCAGCACTCCTTGCAATTGGATCCACGCAATCGGCCAATGCCACCAGCGGCGATATCCATTGTCGTCCAGCAAGCCAGGGATCAACATCAATGCTTCCCCTGCAGTCTAATCAAAAACAAGCAGTGAATTCATCGCCACAGACCCTGAAGCTGTCAAGTGCTTACCAGCTTCTTGAGCGGATCTCGCGGTGCCGGATTGCGTTTGCTTGGACTTCGGGCTCTGGGGCTGATTCCGTCTCCATCTACAGCGAACGCATCGCCTGAAGCCTGCCCCTCCCACCATGGAGCAGTGAGCCAAAGAGTCTTCTCTACACGATGCAAGTACTGGTACACATCGGCCTGTTCCGAGTCTGCCTGTAGGCTTTGCGACCCGAAAAGCGCGTCCAGCGACTGTGAAGCGCCCATTTTTGGTCGGCTCGATCTCCTCGTGCCATAAATTCAAGAGTCGCGACTGCTGCAGATTTTCAGCTTCTTTTTGGAAGTGTCGACAATGAGCCACAGGTGCTCGTGCGGCAAAATCATGAGGTCTTGCATTCCGCCTTGGCCGAAGACGTAATTGATGATAAGTTTTACTTACGGGCCCAGAAAATCAGCAGCGGTCAGGCGGTTGACGAAGCAACCGAGCAGTTCAAGGTTGCGAAGTGAAGCCTGTGGCCGTGGTTCTTTGTCTGGAGCCTGACTTATCCTCGCGGGGTTCTCCTTCCCCCATGTGCAGTGGCAGCAGGCCTTGGAAGGCGGTAATGGCAAAAATGTACCCCCGTTTTGAGAGGAGATACACATATTTGACGGAGCTTTCCGACCTCATTGACATTTGAACGGGGAGGATCCGTCGATTTTCGCTCTCCATTGCAACCAGGAGCTCGGACTCCGAGCCTCGGAGCTCAACACAACTTCAGATACCAAGGCTCAGAGTGACCAGGTCTTCTACATCAGTCAGCGCAACGTCGTGTGCTTTTTCGCAGGGTCTGGCGGAAGCGTACCAGCAAAAAGGTGGCCATCATTACCAAGATGGCTTCACTCGCTTCGAGTCAGACGCAATATTTTGACCTGGCGTTTATTGCTCTCCTTACTGCTGCTCGTCTTCCGTCCAGCCGCCTGCCCTCGCGCGCGCCTTCAACGGCAGATTTCCTCCGCCCTACTGTGTCATGGGTGTCTGCTGCGCTTCGCAAGAGCAGCCAGCCGAGCTCGCGTCTCTCTACAGGAACTGCGCCATCCAGCGGAAGCCATCAGCGTAGCCCATCCGACGCACCACCGAGCACATGTAGAGCTCGATGGGGCGGATGCTGGCGTCCTTGTCGCCACGGGCCTCCTTGCCGTACGTCTCGTACAGACCCAGGGCGGAGCGCAGCTCATCCTCCGAGGCGGCGCGCGGCACGTCGATCTTGTTGCCCAGCACCAGGAACGGCACGTTGGCCAGCTCGTCGTAGCCCAGCAGCGTGTCCAGCTCGCGCTTGGACTCGGGAAGCGCTCGCGGTCCAGCGCGTCCACCACGAAGACCACGCCGTCCACGGTAGCGAAGTAGTCCCGCCACAGTCTGCGCGCGGTCTCGTGGCCACCCAGGTCGAAGGTGCGCAGACGCAGCTTGCCGATGATCAGCTCCTCCGAGTCTGCAGATCGAAAAAAGTTTAAATAAAATAAAGAATAAAGGTCAAGACCTTCCCTTCTTCACGTACTGGGATGCAGAGTCGGCTCGTGGACAGCCACGCGGTCATCCTTGAGCATGTGCAACAGCGTCGTCTTGCCGGCGTTGTCCAGACCCAGGAACAGGATCTTGGCATTCTTATGGTACAGACCTGCAGGCGATTAAATAAACAAAAAAGTTAAATAAAAACATCCTAGGCTCAGCAGAGATGGATCTTGACGGATCGAGCGCCTTCAAGACTGTAGCTGGAAGCCACGCATGTTGTCCGCGACG
>JAAVTH010000046.1:0-55297 GCA_011947325.1 Phytophthora macrochlamydospora
ATTTATTCCACCTTCACCATTTGTACCGTGGGGTAGTTCGCCAGCATTCACTTTCGAACTGGGAGCGACTTTATTTATTTAACACAGCTCATGCGTCGATCGGTTTGTTGTCGCCACGGTTGTCTTCTATCGACTGGATCAGCTTCAACCGTCAAGGCCCTGGAGGCACTATTTCGGCGCCTGACACAGCGCCAAAGGGATCAAGATAGCGAGCCTTCAAAGACGCCCAACAAAATTTGGAGGACGGCGGTTTCCTTCCGATCAACCAATTTTCAAGAAGGATGTTTCGAGCCTGGAAAACAGCCGAAGCGAGCAGGATGGCGACTTGGAATTGAGATCGGTAATACATGTTCTTTATTGTTTAAGATGAGCTTGGGATCGGCATAATGTATACAGTAATACTGTATTAATAATAGTCACGAAGGCATCTATACGCCAACACATGGATTACAATCAAACGCTGGGAGCAGGAGGAATTGTCCATCAATCACCCCCATAACGTAATCACTCCCAAACTCGCTCTCCAAGCAGCAAGCGCATTCTCGATCCCGCCTACTCCGTGCAGCTACCCTGCTTCCTTCTTGCGGTTGCGACGGTCTTGTTGACAGTAAGCAGTCCGCTCTCCTCGGCCGCAAGGGTTCAAGATACTACGCCTTTGAGATCGACAACTTTTGCACTTCACCACGTGCAATCCAACCAAGCACGACGTCTACGTCGTCTCGAAGCAACGGACACCGACACTTCCGCTACGAACCAAGAGGAAAGGTATTCGTTGTCGTCTGTCAAGAACGTGTTTACCAGTGCCGCGAATGGATTGAAAAAGTCGACCGCAGAAGCCATACAAGCTCTAGCTGCCGCCAAGAAAGCCCGAGCAGCTATCAAAAAGGCTAAAGCAGAAGCCAAGTTCAAGGAAATGATGAAGGACGACAAGTTCATCGCCAAGACATTCCAGGAAGCGAAAAGCTCGTGGATTAGCCGCATTTCGAGAGGAAAATCGGACGCGAACTTCCCCGTCGACGCGAAATTCAAAAGGATCCTCGACGCGACGAAGGGGAACGAGGGTTACCTTGACAAGGTGATGGGGGCGTTGAAGGCTGCGGATGTCAAGGCGGACGACGTGCGCAAGACCCTGAACATTGCCAACAGCAGAGAGTACGCAAACTTTTACCGCCGCTACCCGACGTCCTAATGCGCTAAAGGCGTATTGTGTCGGGATTTGTTCAGGGCGAAGTATGCTGCACAATCAACAGTATTTTGTTTTCTGGTACAAAACGTTTTAGCTTGCGTCTGCTTTTCGTGGCAGTCTCAGCTGTCTTTCTGGCAATCAGTTCTCCTCGACTGAAAAACCTGAAACTTCGAGAACGGGGACAAGACGGCTACCCATACTGTACGAGGTCCATGACATGAGAATTTCCACAGCCGAAACACAAGAATGCATTTAAAGTTATTATCATTCCCAAAATCGCTCTCCAGGCAGCAAGCACGTCGTCCATTTTGCCTACTCTAGGCAGGTTTCCTGCTTCCATCTCGCATTTCCGACGACCTTGTTGATAGTCAATAGTTCGCTCTCCTCAGCTGCAGACATGGAAGATACTGTAAATATGACACGCTCGACCTCAACGGAGCCAGACGTCTTCGAAGCCTCGAAGAAGTCGATACCGATAACTTTGCCGGTGAGAGAGGATTTCGTCCATCAGGCGTGTGTTTGGCGGTGGCTCGAATGGACTGAAGAAGATGTCGGCAAACGCCAAACAAGCTCAAGCTGCAGCCAAGAAAGTCCAAGCAGCACTAAAGCAGGGCAAAGCAGAAGCCAAATTCTAACAAATGATGAAGTTGATTCAGATGCTTTCCTGGTTGTGCCCAGATCTGACGCAAATGTGGACCACATTGTGGTCCCCATGGCATAAGGCTTTAGCGACGGAGTTGGATTGTCAATTGCTAATTTTTCCTAAACCACGAGACCTGAATAGGGAGTGGAGACAGAACCAAAAGGTGGTCCTGCTACTGTGGCGACTCCACACTGCGATCGCGTTCCACGCTACGTGGAGGTCGAGAAGCGACATACTATTCCGTGAAACTACAGCTGAAGTACCAAGCGTCCAAAATGTGACGTCCTCTTTCGACGACGCTGTCTGTTCATCAATCACCATTCAGCGGAGCTTGGGATTGACGACAAAATTGTAACCTCTGTTCTGGAGAAGTTAAGCTTTGACCCACCTGCGCTGCGAAACACGCCACCAGCAAGTCACGTTTGGATTCCACGAAACAAAGCAGAACGAATAAGTAGTAAACGATCGTAGCTAGAAAACGGTTTATCCAACTGGTTAATCAACTTAAAATTCTTGTTTCCTGGTTGTTCTTATGGTTGGAGGGTGCTTGCTATTATGAAATCTGATCTGTTGAATGATGATTGAATTTGAATGGGATATTTGAATGTGAAGGCCCTCGGCCCGGCAACCCCCGCAGGGACTCGAACCCCAACCGGAGGGATGAACTTTGTGAGTTGTATACACAACCCACTGGACCACCAGGAGGCCCAGATGATAAAGGGTGACAAGTTCATCGCCAAGACCTTCTGGCTTGAATTCGTGCGATCGAAACTCGAAAAGAATAACCAATCCGAGTGCTGGAGCTCGAACAAAGCATAAAAGTAAATGTACTTATTACGGGATCACTACATTTTTTTACTTTCCAATTATCCGTTATTCCGTCAATACAATACTCAATTTAATATATTATAATAGCTTTTTTCCGATCACTGAGCCGTCTCGAAAAAGGCTTGGGTGTGTCCTGGGCTGCAGCAGTCGTTTTAGGGAAATGCGCTCTCTTCGTGATCCGGTCGATGACTACCATAACAGCATTCTAGTTGCGAAGCTTAGTGTTGGGGCAGACTAACAACGAAATCCATTGTGATGTGTTTCCACCGTCCATCGGGAATCTCAAGCGGGTGTAGCAGTCCTTGGGATTTCTTGCGCGGCACCTCCGCATGCGCAATTCACACGAGTTGCAGTAGGAGCGAACTGAGGCGGCCATTAACGGCCAGTAGTACTTGCGCTGCATGAACCGCAAGTTTTGGAAATTCCACGATGTCCTCGAGCGTGCTCTTCGAACAGGATACTACATTTTCGTGCTCTACCATCAAATGAATCAATTATTTTGTTGCCTACTACCGCGTCCGGAGGAAGGCTGAATGCAGAAAGTAAGAAAAACGAATTCACCATCGCTATTTGGAATCAAGCTAAGAATCCCTCCCCCAACAGAACCAACTACGCGATTTTTCCCAAATATGCGATCGCAAGATTGGAATGTGATTCTCCAGCAAGTTCCGGAGTTGATGCATCATCCGATGGAAGACCTGGGGTGTCCTCGACAAAGGATTTATGAAACCTTGTCCAGTGTGATTTCTCTACGTGGATATCCACTGCCGGTAATTCATGATGTGATAGTACGAATGTGCTTCGAGACCTCACAGTCGGTTCACGACTATACTTCCTCAGAGAACTAAATCCTACCATCCAAAACTGCGTTCGTCCGGAATGCCAAGAGGTCGAAACGGTAGAACACTGTTTTTCACGTGCCCGTCATTAGAACCAATGTGGAGCGAACTATGGAGCCGGTGGTCGAGGTTCTTTTGCGTCGACCTAAGCTGGAGGTTGCTACTCTTCCCAAGATCGCAAGACTTGGAGAAGCGAGTACAAAGAACTGATACTTCTATGGAGGATCTACACTGCGATAGTGTTTCACGCAACATGGCGGCTCAGGAACGACATTCATTTCCAGGAAACAACAGCTGAAGTGCCAAATATTCTCGATCTGCTGAACTCGCTCAAGATGCACTACCAATTCCTCTACCAACACGCACAGGAGCTTCATTGCAACCGCGCTACTGTGGTCCGCGTGCTGCAACAACTTATCTTTGATCCGCCAGAAAATAATATCCCGGAACCCATGCACCACATGTGGACGACACGAACGTAACTCTCACGGATAGATAGCTTATCACCTTAAGACGAGAAATCCGCTAAACAGTTAATCAACTCAATTTCCTTCCTTAGATACTTCATGTACTCCACCAGGCCCTACACGCGTCGGTAGAAGATGTCTAGAAATTTCTTGAGATTGTCATGAGAACTCGACGGAGCCACCAGGTCCGCCGTGTCTTTGGTGTTGCAGTTGAATGCTGGAGGAGTCACCGAATCCTCCGCACCTTGGTGGAAACTCTTCGAGCGGATGGGGTCACCGGTTCCATGCGCTTTAATGCTTGTCCTGAGCATTACTACTAAATCTTTGGTTTTGCAGGGCACTAGCGTTTGCACAGACTTCACTAGAGCCACCAACACTTGAACGACTGTGAAATTGTTGGCGACCTTGAGTAGAATATGTTGGACTCTGGTCAAAGCGGTGGAAAGAGATATTCATTGTCGAGAAAGAGATATTCATTGTCGAGAAAGAGATATTCATTGTCGAGTGACACCAGCAACCGATTGACGAGCGACAGGAATGGGTTGGTTCCTTCACAACAGTTTCTTATTCTACGCTCGGTTGGCTTTCACGGTGAGGGTCGAGGCCTTCAGTCCACGTAAGCAGCAAGACGACAGCGATTCAAAACGTTTTCTACAGACCTCTCCTCCGATTCGTGCTGCCGAGAACTTCGCGTCAATAGAAAATAAAACAACATTCAGCAGCTTCATGCTACGGTATCAGGAGAACGCGGTGTTCAACACACAACCAAGCACAGCATTTATTTGACATCGACTGCGTAGGTCCCTACACTACACGGTGACCAAAGTCGGAAAGAAAACCCAAGTAGCCGCCGTAGAAGTTGCTGTACGTCTTGCTGTTGGCCATATTCAGGGTGTAGAAGACGTCGTCCTGGCTCACTTTGGACTTTCGCAATGCCCCAAACACCTTGAACAGATACTTCTCGTTCCCATCCGCCTTGTCAAGGACCCTCTTCAACGACTCGTCGATGGGGATATCCTTATCCAATTTCCCTTTCCCAATGTCCGCCCCCAGGCCTTACGGGCGTCCTTGAAAATCTCGCCGATACCGTCATCACTTTGCATCTGCTTCAGGAGCTTGGCTTCTGCCTCGGCCTGTTTAATCGCTGCTCGAGCTTGTTTGGCGGCAGCTCGGGCTTGCTTGGCTTCTGCAGTCATCTTTTTAAACCACTCGTGCCACCACTAAACAGATTCTTGACGGACGAAAGAGAAAATCTTTCTTCTTGGTTCCCTTCGGTAGAGTTGTTCGTAGGCGTCTGGCTTTGCTGTTTGGGTCGAGCCCAACGCGAAGTCCCAGTCTCTTCAACACTTGCAGCCGAGGAGAGCGAACTATCGATCGCCAGAAGGAGAACTGTAGCGACGACGACCAAGTGGAATTTCGGCAGGCGCATGAGGAAGCGTAAGCGTAGCCCGAAGAGCGAGTTTGGAAATGGTGGCCAGTACTGACGAACAGTGTAGTAGCAGTGCTTGCCAGCGTTGATTGCGAGCATGTGTCCGTGCATCAGATTTGAGTTTTCTTTGTCTCTGGTGCTCAATACTGGAACAGAATGTCGCCAAGCTCTATTGGCCATAGACTACAGTGTATCCTGTCCTAACTGATAGTTGCTGTTGCTCGCCTTGCTATCAGGTATAGCAATAATATCAAGTAGAGGAGGATGGCACTTTTGCGTGAAGCCAGAAATTTTACTCAGCTGGAGCAACAACATCGCAATAAACACACCAGAAAAAGACATATTTTCATCATTAGGGTGCTTATTAGTGTCGTAGTCGCAGTGAAAGCGAGTTTTGCGGTCAAATTTTGTCTAGCCCAACTTTCACATGGAAATCGCTGTCTCAGACGGCAAGTCCCCATGTTTTTGCTCTAGGACCCCATACAAATCTCGATATAAACTATCACTTTTGTGCCTGAGCGGCATCAAGTATGGGATCAGACAGTGATATCAACTTTTTGTATACTTTGACTAGGGAACCGAGTCGGTGGATCGTGTTGGCATCAAATATACCAGGATATCAGGGATGAGAGGGAACAATTAGGACAGGATTGACTGTAACAGAAATCAATGCATCTGCTATTTTTTCGTGAACTGTGGTGGGAGCAACTTCTCCTGCAAGATGTGTGGTAAAGCCCGGAAGCAAGTACATGGAACAGCCTCCAGCACAGAGTTTTAATCCTCACATTGCTGAGTAGTTATTGCAATTGTTATTATTGCTCAGTCGCACATCGCATTCAGCTGGCAGCCAACATCTATCACAAAGCTCGCAGCTGTAGCGGTAGCTAAGCACGTTTAATTCATTTTTGATTTGCCGACTTAGCACCGAGCCTACCTACTTCGATAGAGTTCGTGACATTGGAGCATGGTGCAAATACGGTGTCGACATGGTAAGTTTACAGTTCAAGCAAACTTCGCAATCTCAATTATGGTAGATACTGTACTGATTCTCATGAGGTTCTTCTCGGGCAGTCCGTTCGAACTCACTTGATCTTGCTCTCAAGGCATGAGATAGCCCTTATATGTTTGCGGTCGCCATGGCCGACGTTTTAGCAAGCGGTTCGGCTCCCAAGAGGAAATACATGAGACCGAGGGAGTGATACGAGCCAGCTCTGAGGGAATTCCAGCGCCAGCTAACCTGCTCCGCTGTACTATTGGGTATTACCGGCAGACTAGAACGTTTCCACGGAGTCTGTTGTGCCAGAATTCCAGACTGGAAGGGTTATTAAATAATAGCGCATAACGTTGATGTGTACTTGAACACATCCCCCAGCTCTTTGAACTGTATGGCTTGAGCAGACTGGACGAGATGTGAGTGTATCGCCTATATACTCATTTTAGACTACATGTACAGTATAAACGAAAAGTGTTCCGTGATCGACTAAACTGAAATGCAATCCATCCTAACAGATGTCGTGCATTGATTTGAGTTTGATCCAGCGATTGGAGATGTCGCGCAATCACTGACAGCAAGCCGATCGCATCCACTGCATTGTCCCGTAAACTTATTGTCATCTCCAAACTTGCTCTCTCCGCAACAAGCCAATTCCACGTCTTCTCCATGGGTCTACCGGTACTACGCTACGTCTTCGCAGTAGCGACGGTTGTCATGCTTGCAATCGGTCCGCTCGCCTCAGCTGCTAGTGTTGAAGACATCGACACCTTGAAAATGGGATCGCCAAGTTTGACGAGTTCACTCGAGGCGGTGCCAAGCACTGAGGCAAGACATCTACGCGGCCTCAAAGCAGCCGACCCCAACGAGGAAGAGAGGCTGTCGCTTTCGTCCATCAAGAACGCGCTTGGCGTGAAGAAGACACCACCTGAAGTGAAAAAGGCTCAAGAGGCGCTCAAACTCGCCGAAGCTCAAGCCAAGCTCAAGGAGAACCTGGTGAACGACAAGTTCATTGTCAAAACGTTCGAACAGGCCTTGAAAGACTTCAATAAAGCCCTCAAGAGAAGAGATGAGGAGAACGCGATTCGCTTCGTACCCGATAGCCTCAAGAGTCTCGTCGATAAGGCGGCTGGGGACAAGGCGTACATGCACAAGGCGTTTTGGGCGATGATTGGTAAGGTTAGTCCAGACTCGGTCTACATGGCGCTCAAGATTCCCAACACCAAGATACAACAGCACCTCGATTTTTACAATAGCTACGCGGCATTTTTTAAACGCCAAAGCAATGTAGGGGCTTAAGTGGCTGGTGCCGGATAGATAAGCATCGGAGTTTGTGTTCGAGACTTCATTTTGCGCAAAGCAAATAGTACTACTAGAATGTTGGTGGTGCAGCGGCATATCCAAAGTTCTGAAGAAAACTCACTTTCAAATCGCCTGCCACCGTTTTGGGTGCTGCTTGGACACGCTCTGAGGCTACTGAGAACATTGCTCTGTCGAGCAGAGTAATAAGAACCTGCAACTAGTACAACACATTTTTGTGGCTCTCGTAGACAATATTTCATCAGGTTACAGTCCATGCCAACTTCATTTTGCAGCAAATTCATCAATGCGTCGATCCGTTTATCGCCTTATTGTCGACACGGTCTTTCTGGCGACTGGGTCAGCTTCAGACACTTGACACAGCGTCAAAGGATCAAGATAACGATCCTTCAAATATGCCCAACAAAATTGGAGGACGGCAGTTTCCTTGAGATCAACGAATTTCCTTGAAGGTCCGGGTGAGAGCGTTGATCTCCAAACTGAGTCTCCTACACGCTCAGCATTGCTTTCAGATGTAACAGATCACCGAGATACGTGGAGTAGCGTGATGAAAGTATTATGTCGCAGTAGGGCTTGCTCTATTTGTTTGGTAGCACTTAGGAAGCTGGCTGGCACTGTTTCCAAGGATGCAACTTCTGTAGGGCCAAATATCTATTGCACCTGCCGGCCCGTTAGTAGGGCGTGGCGAGGCGGGTTAGCGGAGCGAGAAAGATCTGCGAGTGACCCAGCTTTGGCTTTCTTGGCGCTGAGTCGTCCTCAGCGTAAGATCTCGGGATGATACAGCAGTTGCCATCCGGAAACCGCAACATCCTTCCAAGATGTTCACCAAAGGACTCGGGCAGGTTGGGCCGTCGACGTTCGACTTGGCAGTGCGATTGTTGTTGTTGTTGGTAAATTGAGAACTGGTAGTTGTTACTCGGCCACTCTTCCGTCTACGCCTAGTTGAACAACTACTCCATATGCATTTTTGTGGCTGCTTGAAAGCATTTGGTCGCCAACTGTAACAGGTTCTTTGGTCAAACCTTGCAGATACAATGTCGATACGAGCCTCAGCACCACCAAAACCACGTGTGATGGCTTCTAACGTGCTATCTGCCGTTGGATAGCCGTTCTCGCGACAATTTATATTGTACGTTGTTGTTGGCGGCGTTTAGCGTATTGAAGACGTCATTCTGACTCACCTTAGCACTTTTTAGCTTCAAACACGCGATACTGATATGTACGTATCGCTCTGACCGCCTTGTCGACGACCCGCTTAAACATCTCGTCGATAAGGATGCTCTTTTCCTTTTGTCCTTTCGAAATCACCTTCTTCCACACACTGTGAGGGTTATTGAAATCTCGCCGATATCATCACTTCGCAGCCGCTCCTTGAGCTTGGCTTGCCTTGGCCTATTTAACCGCTGCTCGGGTTTGCTTGGCTTCAGTTTGAGCCTGCTTGACCTCTGCGAACTTCCTTTAATCCGTACGTGCCACCTCCAAGCACCCGCTTGATCGACGAAAAAGAAACCTCTCCTCCTGGTTAAAGTCGGCTGTGTTGCTTGTTTCAAGGCCTCGTAGAAATATTGCTTCCTTGATCTCGCAGTTTGATTTCTCGTTTGGAAGGCTACCGCTCACATCGAACCCTAACCCTCCTCTTCTGAAGAACAATGCCAGCGATGGCCGCCTCCATGGCAGACCACCTGCGGGCACAAGAGTACTCGCGGATACGCCACTCAACGTCGTCTCTACTTATGGAGCCACCGCTGTCGAACGAAGCATCCGCCAAGCTACTAGAAGTGTACGAGCGTGATGAATGTTCGCCACGAGAGTACCTCGAAATGGTGACTGAACAACGGGCTTTCACCCCTCCTCCCACGACTCACGCAGTTGTCATCAAGACCGGATCGTACTGCTCCAACATGGCAGTCCCGGTGATTTTGAAGTTATTTATGCAAGATCACGGAAACGCTACTGTCAAAGAAGTGTTGTCACATCATAGCGTGGCAATGGTCGAGAAGATACCGTCTGGCGGTGTACTGGTGCGTGTTAGATCTGCTGAAGTTGAAACGAAGCTCGCCGGACAAGAGGTGATCCTGATGGGAAAGAAGTTCAAGATCGAGAAGCAACCGTTGCTGCTGAACAAGTTCTTTTGGATGCCTCGGGCATCCACTTGAAGCAAGAAGCAGACGCTCTCTTCTTAGCACTCTGTGCTATTGGAGCATGTCCGCTCTTTTTAACGCCTCGTGATGTGAATTTAGAGACGCAGGTAACGACTCCAACATGGCGTTTTTACTTTGGCTCTGCTGATCCTCCCCAATGCCTCATGGTACACTCCTATGTCACGCATCAGCTGGTGTATGGCAGGAGTTTCTACGTGGTGCGAGGAAAACATACTATACCACCACCGGTGAGAGCCCGCTATGCAGTTGTACTGCCGTTCAATTGTGAACCCTTAACTGGTAGTCACAATGACCACTCGGCCGCCGTGATGTCTCTGAGTGACCGCGACCCAGCTACGCCTGTCGTGAGCCGCGATACTACAAGATCCCTGACAAACAACTCCCTCCTGAAGCTAGCGGCGGACCAGCTCCACAAATCCATGAGTTGCAGCTGGATAACCTGGATGAAGAAGATGATGTCCGTTCATCCTCAAACGACACAGATTCCAATGATGAAATGCAATGGAATAGTCAGGGAGAGTCGAACTCCGACATGGAAATGTCGAACCAAATGGAGTCTGGTTTTAAGCAAACTGAGGCATCCTTTGCGCATGAAAACCCATTATCACCGCTAGATGCACCAGATTGTGATTTTGACGTTGTGGAGCCTGAGTCCACACCTGGCGTCAACGCTGGAGTGGTCATAATACCGCATCTGAATCGTAGCGGAGTACTCAGTGGGTAAACCCTGCTCCGCCTAAGAAGCGTATAACATTTCGCATCGAACAAGAAGATGATGAAAATCTCGCTTTACAAGAGGCTCTTCTTCTATCAGAAAAGGAAGCCCAGCTCAGCACGCGCGATGGCCGTGTTACTCTCAGTGTGCAGCATTATCAAGCCGTTGATACACTACTACACGTGTCAAAAAACATGGACCAAATTGTCCAGTCAATGTGCTCAACTCCGTTGGCATGGACCAAGGCCCTCCTGGAGGACCTGAAGGCACGTGGCTCACAAGCAATGGAATTAGCGGACATCCACCTATGGAATCGTGTTCTAGCCACAGAAACCATGGATGATGATAACATTCGTAACTTTCATGGCCGTATAACGGCCTTGAAATTGCCGATCGGCAGCACACGCAACAGCTACAGCTCGTACCTCAAACAAGTCTTTGAAAGACTCCCAAGTGACGAAAAGAATGACTGGAACCTGTTGCGATGGCTAAGTATTTTTGAGCTGATAGCACTCTGTATGTGCCCTTCGATCTTCACCCAGCATGGTTGGGTGCAGAAGCTAGTGGAAAGCGCAGGCGATGGACTGCCTCACAGTCACGTGAAACTCTTCTCGGATACAACACTACTGCAGCTGACACGTTCTGTGCTGGGTGAACGAATTATGGGCGTGATCAATAAAGTGACTCCTGGTAGTGTTATTGGGACAGGTTTGAGCGCTCTACGCTCTAGTGACCTCTCCCCTGAGAACCTACCTGCTCTAACCTCAAATATGCTATGTCCTCCGCCTGAAATGCCCGCCATGGAAGCAGGCAGAACAAACTAAAATGATGAACATCATGGAAGTCGGGCAATCCTGTAAAATTATATCCTGGAATGTGCGCGGGGTCAAAGATGGTGGAAACCTATTGATCTCAACGCACCTCAAACAATTTTATTTTGCGTGTATTCAAGAAACTCGGTTCAAAGACCGACAGCAAGTGCAGAGATTTGGGTATCTGACTCGACAATGCTTTGGAGGTCGTGTATTTATCACGGACAAAAATGGAGAATGCCAACATCAAACATATAGCAGGAGTGGTGGAGTGGCAACAATAATTCACGGGTCGTGCCCGGCGGCTGATACAGCAGAGGTGATTTCGGAAGCTACGATCCCAAACCGATACCTACTAGTTCGTCTTCGCTGGGGAGGTAAGTGGTGTTACATTCATAATGTTTATGCGCCGAACGCAGTCACAGAACGCCGTAGACTGTTTGAAGCACTCCCAGTAGACTTCAAAGAAAACGCAGTACACATTGTGTGTGGAGGTTTTAACACGTCATTAAACTCAGAAATGGACGCCAGTGCGTCAAACCCGAAACCAGACTCCAGTAGGAACGCGCTACTGCTTTGGCTATCAGAAATTAATGTGGTCGATGCTTGGAGACTGCACCACCCGCTAGCTCGAATTTACTCAGGACCTCTTCCGAGGATTAATCGCATCGACTATATCTTCTTAACAGATGCATTGCTGTCAGAGTGCTACCACGCCTCAGGCTACTCACATTGGGAACACGGCGGCGATCATCTAGCTCACCACATTGAATTAACTTCGTGGCACCACCCCACTGGAACCGGATTTTGGAAATTACCGGCATGGCTCCTCGCAATACCAGAATTACGTTTGGATATAGTGAACGAAGCCAAAGCACTGCTGCCGATACTCCGTGCGTCTAATAACCCAGGCATAGTGTGGAAGTCGTGGAAAAGGAGAATGAAGGGCTACTTGAAACGTTGTCAGCGGACGCTGCGGCATACAGGACGTGCTGACCTCAATGCTGCTCGGGAACAAGTAGAAGAATGTGCATCAGCACTGAGAGATGAATCCGCTAATGATCAAGACGAGATAAATTACTATTTCGCGAAACAACACTATGAGGAGTGTAAAGAGGAATGGGAAGCTTTTGGCGCCAACCGCGGCTTTGAACAGACAGTATCCAAGGCGGAAAAGAGCAACAAGTATTTCTTCCGACCCCACGCTACGAATTGCGTAATACCCCATTTCGCGCAATTCGGAAAGCGGACGGCTCGGTATCCACAGACCCAGCTGAAGTGTGCAGAGGATTTCAAGAACACTGGGGAAAATATTTGGTGACGATCGCTTTATGTCTGACCCCACTGATACTCATGTTGACAGGGATACACAACAAAAACTACTCGATAGCATCACTCGCCGTTTGGATGCTGATGCAGCTGCCGACCTCGAAAATGATCTCACTGTCGAGGAATTCGTAGCGGCAATCAAAACACTAAAGCCCCACTCAGCTCCGGGACCGGATGGGTTTACAAGCGATTTTTACCAACTGGACCCAGAAGTATTTGGCGAAATCCTGTTGGTGGTGTTTAAATACCAGCTTCAGCGTGGAATATTACTCCCACACCAACGATACTCGTCAGTGGCCTTGTTGTTCAAGAAAGGTGAGCGAGACAACCCGGGTAACTTCCGCCCGATAACATTGATGCCGGTGGAGGTTAAAATACTCTCGCGAGTGCTTGTCAATCGACTACGTCCTTTGATGTCCAGGTTAGTACATCCTGACCAAAAAGGATTTATACCTGGACGCTCAATCCACGAACAAATTTTCCTGATGCGAGACTTGCAACATTTGATGACATCCCAGAACCATCGAGGCATTGCCACCTTCCTGGATTTTGCGAAAGCGTATGATCGGGTAAATCGACAATACCTATTTCGCGTGCTCGCACGACAAGGGCTTGGCCCGCGATTTCGTTTGTGGATCGAATTAATGTACGAACACACACAGTGTTCGTTGATGATAAATGGGTGGGCCCAGGATGCTCTATTTCCAGCACGCGGTGTTAAACAAGGGGATCCATTATCGCCGTTTTTGTTTGCACTCTCACTAGAACCACTGGGAAATCTCTTGCGAACAAATCGAGATCTCGGCGTCGACGTAAATGAGACGCTACGGATTCCTGTGGCGTTTTTGCTGATGATACCGTTCTCTTCTCAAAAGGGAAGGCACAATTGGTGAATCAACTGAAGATCGTAGACTGTTACTGCGTGGGATCTGGAGCGCAGCTGAACCACACCAAAAGCGTCATGATGAGTCTGAATAATAAGTGTCCAGCACCACGTTTGGAGCCGCTTCGATCGTTGAAACGAGGCGAAACAACGCGCTACCTTGGCATACCTTTTGGAAATTTGGACACATCTGAAAAACTCGCGACGCAGCTCGATCACAAGATGATTAAACGCTTGCAGATCTGGAAAGGGCGAGCGCGTACTCGGCTTGGTCGAAGACTAATCGCTCAAGTTGAGATTTTGTCTATACTTTGGTACTTCACATCGGCGATGATAATTCCCACGCGATTTATAAAGCGATGGCAAGGAATGGTAAACCGCTACGTTCTCTACAATCGCATTAGTGTCGGAAAAACGGGCGTGAGCATTGTACAAAAAGGACTAGCGACGGCACCGCGAGAAATGGACGGAATCGGAGTCCCTGATGTAGCAACAGTAGTTCGCCGTCAGCACCTACAGCAGCTGCAGCATTTTGTGGTGACCACCAGTTCCAACTCAGACAGCGATGATAACGTGTGGTATCGACCAATGATGCATATAATCCAACTACGCTATAGGGAATTTGCTAGGCCACGATCCAGTGACTTTTGTTTCAAGATCCACCTCGACCAGCGGGTTGGAGAGCAACAATGATGCCACTGTGGTGGCGTCGAACTCTGCGTGATTGAGACAATAAATTGGCCACAACGATCGTCGCTGCAAGTGAGTAGACTCAATAAAGTGCAATTTGCATTGTACAGTCCAATATGGTGGAATAAGTCATCTGAATTCCATCTGTGGCACTCTAGAGAGTTAACACAAACTTCGACGCCATTGGGGTCAGGTACTACCAAGTTTGGCTGCTTATGTCGTGCACTTGCGGAGAAAAAGTTGGACTGTTTTGCCGATTTTCTAGACGAAAATCATTACTGGCCTTCACGGGCCGCGTTCTTCGCCAAAATATGTTCAACACTTCACCCGATACTCGGATCTGAAGTTGTCCTTACGGATGTTTTTCGTCTCTACAGACAGTTGAGAGAAGTCATGTCAAGAATTCTACCTCAATCTCATCCAGGAGAGATCCAAGCGGCAAATGCAACAAACACACCTCCGATTCACGGATTATCTGTGAGTAGTGCCAATATTACTACGCCAAGCGTACGATTCTTTCCAAAACTACGGGAAAAAGACTGGGGTAAGCTACTTGAGCAAGCGCCTGCGCTGGAGCACCATCCACTTGAGGATTTGGGATGCCCACGGCGACGTGTTCACCAAACGCTGTCAAAAGTATTAGCACTGCGAGGACTGCTACTTCCAGTGGCTCATGATGTGAAGTTACGACTATATTGCGGTGATATTACCGTCGGTTCGAGGCTATACTTCTTGAAATAATTCACCGATGTGAACGCCCTGGGTGCCGAGCAATTGAAACAGTACAGCATTGCTTCTTCAAGTGCACATCGCTTGCATCGATGTGGGAACACGTGTACAACCCTGGCGTCGGGCGTTCAGAACTCGATTGACTTGGCGACTTCTGCTCCTCCCCACAGCACAAGACCTGCGAGCAAGTTGGCGTGAAAACCACAAAATTCCTTCTTCTTTGGAGAGTACACACGGCAGCCATCTTCCATGCAACATGGAGACTGCGAAATGACACTCTGTTCAGGGAGGCCCCAACCGGAACTCCAAGCATTTCAGGAATGATGTGCTCCTTCAAAATGCACTGCCAATTCATCTACGAACATGCAGCTGAACTCCATTACGACGAATCGGCAAAACTGTCGATAACTCGTCAATTGGGCTTCGAACCGCCAAAAGACACGAATGCTATCGCTCTAGAGCAACACACCATTTGGATTCATCAACGATAAATCTGATGCTACGAGATAAAGCAGCTTAGACGAGAGATCCGTTAAATTGTTAATCAACTCATTTTAACTAGTGTTATATGTAGCGAGAATTTGTCTGCGTTTGTTCTGCTCGTACTTAATTGAGTGGACTTTGACGGTCGACGACTTTTGAAGATCAAACAGAAGAAGCGCCGCCCATGGCTTGTAGTGGTGCTGTTCACGGCGACCTGGTACCCGGCTCCGACGGTGAGCAGCAAGATGATGGCGAAATGAATGACGACAGCGGCGACGAAGTACCCTGCAACGACGGTGACCACGTTGGCGACGACCTTGATGATCAAGTGCATGAAGTGAAAAACAATGTTATCGCAGCAAAGACAGTGGACATGTACTGGCGAGGAATCAGCCGCTACTTGTCGTGGCTGTATCAAAACAAACGAAATGTGCTTAGCGATGCATTTCTTGCTTTGGTGCCAACTAGTAACCTGCAAAACGATGGAAACGTGGTGTCCCTGTCAAGCGACAGCATTTATCGTATCATCACTGGCAACCCATTGCTACCGCCCATTACATACGATTTGCATCGTGCTGAGGACTTTGAACAATTTCTCGTGTCGTTGAGAAACCAGAAAGGCGGAAAACCTGGAATGTCAGTGTACGATTCTTTGCGATCAAGTCTATTTCACTTATATCGTGGCTATGGACGCACAATGCCCGAAGATTTTGCTGCGGACTTAACACTGTTCTTCAAAGGCTTGAAACGCACCGTAGCTCGTCGAAGTCACGCATCTGGTCAGAAACTTACCGAAGGAAAGGAGCCGTTGTCATTTTCCGTGTTGAGATTGTTGTGTTTGGCAATGATGAAGCATCATACCGACGAGTATACATTCGCTCATACTTTCCTACTTATTAGCTGGAATTTAATGTGTCGAGCTGGCAGTACTGTTGGAATTCACGCTGGCCACATGAGGTGGGATGGTGACGCTATTGCTATTGTATTTGGCCACATGAGGTGGGATGGTGACGCTATTGCTATTGTATTTGGCCACATGAAAAATGGTCAGGAAGGGACGCGACCTCGAGACGCTCGGCATGTATATGCCAATCCGTTCATGCCGAAATTTGCCCTGTGCTGTCGCTAGCAGTGTACGCAGCGGTATGTGGTTTGTCAAACTCGTTGCTGTTTCCTGGTCAAAACCAATACAATCGATTTTCCAAGATATTAAAGCGTATCATGGTTGAACGAGACGTGAAAGTTTTGCTAGAGAGTGAAGGCTTAAGGCCTGACGAGATTGGGGCCCATTCAGCTCGCAAAGGTTCTGCTACATACGTTTCCTCATGCTCAAACGGCGGTCCATCCGCTGCTGCGATTTGTATCCGAGCGGGATGGACGCTTCCTGGAGTACAGAATACATATATTCGCTACGAAGCCGCTGGAGATAGAATTGTGGGTCGGTATGCAGCGGGCTTACCATTTGGGCAAGCCGGCTTTGCTAGTTTACCTCCTTTTTCGAGGATTGCGACGATGAAATACGTCGAGGTATTGAATTGTGTTTTCCAAAGATGCCGAGTCATTTGATTCCTGCCGGGAGTTTTTTCTTGCATCGCTGGTGTATCATCACAATTTTCTTACTGCAACACTTCCTGGCAAGCACTCACCGTATCAAAATGCATTGTTCGGAAACACGAGACTTGTAAATCGGTTGAAAGCCCGGGTAAAATGTCGAATTGCTACACCGACCGATCGGATTAGACCCACGGGTGTTCCTCCACATGTACATTTGTTGGTGGCGCTGCAGCATCAAGCTGATCAATTAGAAAAATTGACGCTGTCAGTGAATGCGCTGGCCCCTACTGTCGTTGCCTTGATGCAAACAGAACTGGCGGCTTATCACGGCTCAATTTCGCCTGCAACACTGGATGCTAGTATATCCCGCGCACTTCGTAACACTGGGATCACCGCGCTGATACAGCACGTTCAAGGAGTCTCGTAGCCGCAAGAACATATCAATCACCAGGAACAACAACAACCCGACCACTCCAATGATCGGCAAAATGCTGATCCTAATGCGTCCTTAGTCACGAGTCTAAATCTGAACAATTCGCGTCTTACTCGCGTGCCAGCCGACTTCGAGATCCCAAGCATGACCTTGGAGTGCGCTTGGGAGCACTGGTGCTGCGGAGACCCGAATCAGCGCTTTGGTCCGTACCGATTTTTACAATGGCAAGATCTATCTAACAGCAAAAAGCGCAAGCGATTGTCCCATTATCGCTGCATGATGATGGAAATCCAATGCAAAATCGCGAAGACTAGCTGGATCGAGCGGCCTACCATCACCGAGGCTCGCAATATGCTAATGATAGCCCTGCTTCAACTTCCTATCAGTGCTGTTACGGCCAAACATCGAGAGCGCCGCACGAGTCTGCTCAAATGGTCTACAGCCCTGCAAGAAATACGACGCAATCGTCGCCAAACAAGCGTTAGTGTAGGTGTAGCTAGCGGCATGCCATGCCTGCAAACAGTTGCTAATCATTGAGTGCTTTGATTTACCTCCTACCTTCGTCTTCTTGTCAGCAACACTCGTCGTGGACTACAACACGCTAACAAGTATGGTGTTGACTTGTGTAGGTGGCGGTAGTTTTGTCTGCGTCAGGCGCAGACAAATTCACAAAGAGGCCGGGCAGTCGCCGGGAATAGCAGCAGTTGTATCGGAAAGCCACCACCCGGCTTGTGATTTTGTCTGCGCCAAACGCAGAAGATAACGCAGAAGTTTTGATACAAAAGCCGACTGCGGCGCATACATATTCAAGAGAATTAGGCTGAATAACGAGTGTTGGGTCTTCATTCTAGTGTATCGTAATGAGTACACCTAATCTTGTAGTAATTTAAGCCACCATAACGGGAGCATTGTTGATTTCCATCCAGGAGATTTTGTATCAAAAATTATCCGGACCACGGACGTACGAACTCCCCGTATCGGTGTGCTTGTATGACAAATGAAGTGGGGACAATGTTAATGGGGGAGTCGAACCTTATAAAATGAGCACAACATTCTAAGCAGAAATGGCCCCAGAACTGAGCAGAAACTACGCTGGAATTGAGGGGGAATTGAGCGGGGATTACATTCAACTTCAAAGGTGATGATCCTAACTAAACTAATTGAATGCCTGCGTTCATTTTAAATAAAAAATAACTAGTCTGCCACCTTCTATGATGACATATCAAAACTAAATCGGATACCCTCAACGCGTCCCGAACTCAGTACGCGTTGAGGTCGCCGGACGACATAGTCTGTGTATTTCACCACGAGCAACATATTAAACTACCAATCCAGCCGGTTTTGTACTATTGCACCTCAATACCAGTCTGTCAAGCGAATACAACCAAATTCGCAAAGCAACGCTACTCAAATCAAATCAAACCAACTGCCTCAACAGGATCGGCGCATATCATTTCGCGACTACAGCAGACGGCTTCTTCCTCGAAGCCAATGCTTACGCGATCATAGCGGGTCGGTGCTTCTTCGTCGCCGATGCAGACACCGCAGGTTCGGCAATGTCTTTTCGAGTTCGGCGCCTCCGCAGGGCATTCGGCACGGGCACTACCGTACGATCGGCTTCAGATGCAGAACGATCTGCCGTCTGCACCGTGTTGCTTGCTTCACCGTTCTCGCTGCGAGTCCTGCGTCTTGGCGTCGGAACCGCGGTGGGGGGCTCTAAACAATCGATAACCGGTGTCACGCCACTCGTGGCGGCAATGTCAGCACCATCATGGTTGGTGTAGCTTGACTCTTCGTTCTCCGACGCAACATCCAGGGGAGGGAGTAAATGAAGCTGGAGTCTTTGGCGGATCTGGATACTCCCAACAGGATTGCCGTACATCAGCTGAAGCGAATGAACCTTCTTGAACCGGTAGCACAGGCCAACGCGGTAGCCTATTGCGTTGAGGGAGGCAGTGCGATTCTTCCAGACAGATAATTGGAAGACGAGTTTGCTGCGTCGTGCGGGGTCCAGTGGTTTGTACTCTGCCAACAACTCGGCAGCATACGGCTCAAGCGACCGGTCGATAAGCTCGATGCGCCAGCGCTTCTCCTCTTCTTCGATAGACAGCACACACATCTCGATCGATATGTTGTCACGCATACGTGGCTTCTCATTGGCGATGAAGGCGCGCACCGCCTCCACATCGGACAATGGAGGACGGGCGTCTTCCGCATCTTGGACCGCCTTTTCCGCCCGAGGGTGTTCAAGCGTGGTCGACATCGTGGAATTTCGGAAATGAGACCGAATAAAAAGATCACTGTGAAGTCCTTATTAGCTACGACGCAGTGGTTACATGCGCGAGGTAATGCCAGCAACGACATCATTTTCGTTGCAGCCGGTACTAGAGTTTTTCGCTGGATCTGTCATCGTCCTTATCTATCAGTGTTGTCGTTCCGGCAACTGCTACATTTGCGTTGGCGAACTCGAATGCTTCAACGACCTCTCTTTCAGCATATCCGATGCGGATTCACTTCCAGCCATTGCCATGTTCACTCGGCGATGGCTCTACTTGTGGTAAGCCGTAGCTTTCAGCTACTCGATCACGTGACAGCGGCTGCATTGAAGGTCCTCTGGAAGCTGTATCGACTAGGCCGCTCGGAGATGGCTGGACCATCCGATCTCCCGTGCACTCGACCATCGCACAACGGCACAATGCTCGTTGGGGTCGCTTACGTGCAACGCTCAACGCTCAGCAACGGCTTTAAATACGGTGAAGCCCTCAGTACTAATCCCTCGCAGTTCTCGAAGAGCAGTTTTGCCGTTCTATCTGTCCTAGCTAGATGCCGAATAGAACAACGCAGCTCTTGCCTGGCCACATAAACCGATCCTGCATTTGTCAATTATCTCCTTCCCCACAACCTATAATGGAGAAACACGCTCCACTGATTCAGCCTTCATTACTTCGCCCATCGGGAACAAGACGTCACAATGTGTCATCCGGTTCGAGACGTAGAAGTGCTTCGGCCGCGCGACAAGCCTGGCTCAGACTGTTTCATCGGTCAAACGAGCTTATCCAACGGAGCAAGCACGCGGCGTCTATTACACTCGATTCATCACCGCGGGACCGGAGCGTCAACAGTTGCCAGCCTCCAGTTGGGGGAGACTACGATGTGGTGGAAATCCAGGGTTGGCCAAGCCAAGTCTCCCCGATTAAGCACTCCTTCTTCTCGGTGGCCCGACCTTACCCAGTCTGCAGACGCTTCATCGGCACTGATGAAGCTTGTGGATGTTTTCGTCGGTGCATCGTCCAGCGCGACGAAAGTGTAATGAGTTCATGCCCAAACCGAGCAATGTGCGAGGTGTGCGCTACATACAATTGTAGTGCGGGCGATGGATGTGGAAACCGGTTTCAGACCAAGTACAACCTTGATATAATCGACACGCGTGCTGGCCTAGGGGTAGTTTGTGATCAGCCGATACCAGCGGGAGCGTTCATTGTTGAGTACGCCGGAGAAATACTGCTAGCACCAGACGCCATGACGCGCGCAGACAGAAGGTATCAGGTGCTTCTGCACGACAAGACCGATTGGCTGCCGCACACGCACTTGTTTGTCGATGCGCGGGATTACGGGAACATTTCAAGGTTCATCAATCACTCCTGTATGCCCAACTGTGCTTTGATCGAATACGCATGGGGCAACACTAGTCGCCTCGGTGTATTCTCGATTGATGCTATCCCAGCCCTTCAAGAGTTAACATTTCGCTACGGAGCACACAACAGAGATTCGTTTACTTGTCAATGCGTCCTCCACCAACATTAGGTGCTAGCATTCCTTTTCTTGCACACGTTTTCATACATAACTCAATAAATTCGCTTTTGTACCGAACTATTGTTCCTGGAGTAACCACTAGCCCGTGTACTGATCCTGCGTTGGATCCGATGGGCCGTCCGTCACTAACTCCAACACCGTTAACAACTACTGGCATACAGAGAACCAACTGGGTTCCTGTGCCGGTGCGTGCCCTGGCCGACACTGCCACCTATTTATTATCCTTTCTCGACAACAACTGTCCTGCCTGCTCTCAACCTTGCAGCCTCAGCACCTCGCGAAGCGAACTCCTGCACGCCTGTCCTTACCACTTGGTACACGCTCGCCCCTTACATCGCAGTACGGAGACTCGAAGACACACTGGTCTCCTCCCGTTCGTTCGGTCCACGCTAGCACCGTTCTGCACAGCCACCGCTGGCATCAACAACACCAACCGTCCTTCCTGCCTGCACGTCACCTTGCAGTCCTTGACAGTATCAATCGCCGCAACGCTGGTCACGGGTCGGTCGACTGTTCCCGCTTCAGTGTCCACCGTCGAGGCTACCACCGTCGTTCTGCTGGGCGCCAACCTGGTCATGCAATCGCGCAAAACGTCGTGGCGTCTCCGGACTAGCCAGAGCTGGTCTGCGTCCTTTGGCGCGCTAGGCGACTTACAAACAGTTTCAATCACCAATCACCAGTGTTTTATACTGTCCATCTCCGTGTTTTATTGGGTGATGTCTAAAAGATGGCTATATCAACCATACTGGAAGCAAGTGTTGACAGATGTACCAGTCTGTTTCTAATTGGTGGTACCGCCAAAGAGTCGCTGATTGGCGAAAAGCGCCACCTACACGCGGAATAGAAAGTATCCATAGAAACGCTTTCGTAACGACTAGAAAAGTAGCGGGACCTTCGATCAAGTGTCGACAAACATACAAAATCTTTGCTAAACGACCCAGGTGGCTGCTCTTCACGGGCGTTTTCTAACGCGGCCGATCAATGACGTGCGATAGGTTCAGGACAAAATACCGTTGACAACGGCGCTACCTTTCCAAGGCACTTTCGTTGGGAGTGTATATATCGATTTTGGTGCACGACACGGCCGGTTACAGCCGCCACCATACAGCCTGCAAGTCAAAGTGAGGTCAATGCTAAAAATGATCCCTAAAAATGCTCAACTTTCACAAAGATCTCCGACGTACCACTACAAGAATCACTAGCTCTCAGCTTCTAGCTGAGAGAACTTCAGAGCCCTGGTAAGAAGTGAATCGCGATCTTCTCGTCTTTTATCTTGAGGGCTTTGAAGTCTTTCAAGGCCTGTTTGAACGTGTCGACGATGGATATCTCTCTCTGCTGCATCTTCTCCTTGAGCTTGGCTTCAGCTTTGTTGAATTTGAGTGCCTCTTGAACTTTTTGCCTTCCGGGGACGTCTTCTTCTCGCCAAGCGCGTTCGTGATGGACGAAAGCGAAAGCGACAGCCTCTCTTCCTCGTCTGGGTCGGCTGCTCCGAGGCCGCGTAGGCGTCTTGCCTCAGTGCTTGGCACCGCCTCGAGTGAACGTGTCAAACTTGGCGATCCCACTTTCAGGGTGTCGATGTCTTCAACACTAGCAGCTGAGATGAGCGGACCGATTGCAAGCATGACAACCGTCGCTACTGCGAAGACGTAGCAGGGTACCGGCAGACCCATAGAGAAGACGTAGAATTGGCTTGTTGCGGAGAGAGCAAGTTTGGAGATGACACCAAGCGAACGGCCAGTTACGGGACAATGCAGTGCATGTGATCGGCTCGCTTTGAGTGATTGCGGGAACAGCTGGACGAAACTCCAATCCAATGCACGAACACCTGGGTCTGACTGGTCTGATCGACTGCGGGGTTTAGCCACTCTCAATCAGGTTACCAATACACTGTACATCGGGCTACGATAGTATAATATACGAGTTATATTGTAACTCGGCTCGTAGAGAGCGTTTGAGATCGCTATTTTGATACGATATAGCTCCAGCACCAGTCGGCTGTACAGTATGACAGCCCACAGCTCAAGCGCAAGCTTAAACTCTCGCTGAAAGTCGATAGCAAAGCATGTGGCATGAATGTGCCTATAATACACTCCTTGACTTTAGGCGCGTCGGTCCAGCAGATCCCTTTGAGTAGACATACAGTTCGGGGTCGGAGAGCTGGAGATGATTCAGATGCCTTACTTGTTTCCTGGTTGTTCTTATGGTTGAGGGGGGCTATTCTGAAATCTGATCTGTTGAATGATGATTGAATTTGAATCCTAGTACCTTTAATACTGTGTTACCTAGCGTGGAAGTTGTTGTACTATATCTGCAGGTAATTGAAGACGGGATGGGGTAGTCGGTGGAACTCCCAGGAAGTTGGCCGAAGTCTATTTGGTAAATTGACAAGAGATCTACTCTCTACTGGGGCCCGGTTTGGAGTCCAGTTGTGCTTGGTTGGCTGGCGCTCCAGTCAACACGGTTGTCGTTATCATCACCACGGCTGTCGTGAGTGTCAACACGTTTGGCGTTATTGAAGTGAACCTAGGACTCGTTATGCACGAGGTCAGCAGCTTGGCAGCGCTGCCGTTAGTAGCTTGGCTGACTGGGTACAGTACGCCTCGCACTAGAATAAGCTCGCTCAAATTGCCTGCCCATACGGCTTTCATGCAAGCGTTTTCATGGTCTTTGAATGCTTTGGCGATGAAGTAGTCGCCCCTGATCAGCGTTTTGAGCTGGGTTTCCGCTTTGGCTTGTTTGAGATCTGCCTGGGCTTTCTTAGCGGCAGCTCGAGCTTGCTCGGCTTCTGCAGCCATCTTTTTAAACGATTCGTACCACCGCCAGACATCTTCTTATTGGGCGAAAACGAAGCCCTTTCTTCTTGGCTCGCTGTTTTGTCGGTGCTAACTGCTTTGAGGCCATCAATAGCTGCATTGTCCACCAAAATCTCTCGCCAAGGCGACCAACAAGTTCATGCGTTTGCCGATATGATATTTCACTTGGTTTTTGTTGCGACAGCTGCCTGTTTGGTGGTCGGTAGCCCACTCTCCTCGGCTGTAAGCGCTGAAGAGACTGCATTCGACCGTGACCAAAGCAACGAAGCCAGACGTCTACAAAGTCACCAGCGTCTGTTAGCGAATTGAATCGGAGCTTACTCGTACGAAATGAAGGGTCATGTAGTGGGTCTCGATAACTCGGAACACACGATAGGAAGCTGGCGCTTCCTGTAACCTGAGTAGTATTGCTTGCTTGTCTTGAGGTAACTTCTAAAGTGTTGATCACGTTGTAGGTGTGCTAAGCTCACTACTGAAGGTCACTCGTCCTCTAACTTCTATGCCAGCTCGGCCTCACGTTCTGTGCGGCCCGATGCAGTGATCAAGGCTCGGTAGAACCAGCCACTACACCGCCCCGTCAAGCCTTGGACACTCCAATAGCTCTTCTTGAAAAACTTGCCTGTCATCCGGAATGTTTACCGCATGAGCGTGAACATCACTCCGGACCTTCACTCTGCAACTGCAACTTGCACTTCAACTTGCAAACCCGGTTGTACGTGAGAGATGCTTTGACAGTGCTTTGTCTGCAGCAGAAGCAGCATACTCACGGATCATGACTGGTATGTCTTTCCAGAGATGCGAGAGACTCCCACGAGTCCTCTATGGGCTCGAGCCCTTTCCATGACACTAGTAGCTCATAGCCCTTCTTGTTCTCGCTCCAGCGATGCTCCATGAGCCCTGCTACCGCTAGCACTATGCCCTGCGAGGCTATGTGCGCCTTGAGCTCTTCAGTCACTTCCAAATCTTTATCTGCATAGTATTTTAGCCTAGAGGAATGCACGTCCGTCTCTGCATCAGTAACTAGGTGCCTCACGACAAACGAGTGCTCATCGGCTTGCAATATCTGATACGGCCCAATCCAGGTCACTAGTAACTTGTCTTGATGTTTCTGATCCACTCGTGATCTCAGCACGTAATCTCCAACAGTGAAATTAGCTTTTCTTGCGTGGCTCTGCATGGCTTTGTTGCGTCTCGTTTGCTGTTCGCGCTTCACTCGTACAGCTCTGTGCATGGCGTGAACGCTGTCACGCAATTGCTGCAACTTCTGCTCGATCAACTCGGGCTGTCTCGTTATCTCCAACACCTTCTTCTGGTTAGGATCCACACAAAAATATAGCCGAGATGGTAGTGGCAGCGCACAGAAAAGTTCAACTGGTGCTTTGTTCCCCAGCGATGGTAACGGTGTGTGGTTTAGGCTGGCTCGTAGCAAAGGCAAGAAGAATATCCAATCCCGAATATCTACCTTGTACTCGAGGAACAAAACGCAACACTTGGATAATGTCACGATTTACTCGCTCAATGCTGCCATTCAGCCAAGGACTGTATGCCACTGTGAACTTCTGCTGACACTTCAATCGCTTGCTAACTTCGGCCACAACCGCGTTCTTGAAGTGGCTCCCTTGGTCACTGATCCAGACCGGCGGGATGCCAAATCTGCTGTGCCAGGAGAGGATAGCATCAACTGCAACAGTGCTGGTAGGTGTAGCACATGGTACTAAGTCGCAGTAGTGCGTTGCTTCGTCCTTAAGAACTAAAAGATACTTGTCCGGGCCGAACGATTCTCCCACCGAAAGAAAATCCCAATGAAGAGCACCATTACGCTCGTGGCACCGGAAAGTCTCGCTCCATGGGCGCCGCACAACCTTACCACCTTTGACGTATTGGCAAAGCAGACACTTGGCCAGAAATCTATCCACAAATGCTCGAAGTTTGTCCACATGAAAGTATCGTTTCAACAGCTCCATCGTAGCTGGTCGGCCGCGGTGACCTTGAGCTCCGCAATGAGCAACCGTCGTCGTTGAAGCAACGTTGTGTCCGTCGTTGGTATCCAAAACTTCCTTTTCGGTACTATCCTGCCGTTCTCTTTGTCAGAAAATCTGGCAGCACCGAGCCTAGATACTGTTCTTGAGCATTCACTATTTCTGCCGTAGTCGGAAAAGCAAAATCCGGGCCACCAAAAGGTCGAATAGCAGTCGGGCTAGTCGTGCTCGCTGATTCAGTTGTTACCGTCCGCACACCATGTTGCTGTCGGTTCTTCAGGGTCCTATCTACCTCCCTCCACGACTTTGGCACGATGCACTCGGTCGTTTTGCCGCTTGGCGTTGTCTTCGCTTGCTTCGGGTCGTCGGAGTCCTATCTTCCTCTCCTCGCCGTCTTTTGCGCAGTACAACAGCCTTCAGCGACGCCGCACTGTCAACTTTATGATTTCCGCCCACCTCGACACCATATCAGCCCACACGTTGCTGACACCGTCGATATGTTCGATTTGGTGCTTGTACTCCATGATCTTGAAAGCCCAACGTAAGAGCTTTCCTCTTATATGCTTTTTCACCTCTTTTGCAGGCGCAAAGACGAATATAAGGTTTCTGTGATCACAAAATAATCTGAATCCTTGTGGTCGCAGTAAGAGATAACTAAGCTGATCGCAGGCACACACTATGGGAAAGGCCTCTTTTTCGATCACGCTCCAGTTTCGTTTAGTTCCAGTGAACGTGCCACTCAAGCATACCAGTAACTCGTGAGCTTGCTCGGCAATGGTTGCTCGGTCCTTCCAGTTTGTTACTTGGGTCACGATGACAGCCCAACCAATATCGGACGCATCGGTAAACACACAGAGTTCTGCTTCTGGACTTGGAAACGCTAGGCTTGCTGATGCTGCTAGCTTACTCTTGAGATCTGCAAACGCATACAGCTCCTCAGCGCCGAGTTCAACATTGATCCCTGAAGGGACTCGTTTGGTTCTCCTTGAAGCTGATGCTAGTGCCTCATCAAGTCTTGCCTGCAACGGTTGCGCCACTCTGGCAAAGTCGATAACACTGCTACGCATCCAGTTAGCGACGCAGAGAAATTGCTGGAGCTCTCCAGCGTTTTTAGGGCACGGCAAGCCGATCAAAGCTTGAATTCTGCTCGGGTCGTGAGCTACACCTTCACCAGTAATTATTTTGCCGCACCACTTGACCCTCTTCTCGAAAAGACTTGACTTCTTCACGCTTAGCTTAAAACCAAACTCGTCAAGCAGCTCAAAGAGTCTTTCGAGCTGTACCAAATAGGTCTTCACGTCAGTAGCGTATAAAAGTAAATCATCTATCCACACGAGCAAGTTCTTGTACATCAATCCGTGCAGACACTTTTCAATCGTAGCTTGAAAGAAAAGGGCACCATCACAACTTCCTTGCGGCACGCGATTAGGCGTGTAGATTTTGCGATGGGTCATATAGGACAAGACTTCCTGGCTGGCCTTGTCGACCGCAAGCTGCCAATAACCCTTAATAAAGTCGAAAAGTCCAAAACACTTGACATCTTTCACCACTTCTAAATCCACTTGAACGTTCGGCATCACACCTGCTGTTCCTTCCACTTGCGCATTGACAGGTTTGTAGTCCGTCGTCTGCCTGTATTCGTTCGCACCCGACTTCCTCACTGGCAGGGCCGGACACGCCCACCTGCTGTTGGGATTCTCGTAAATCCATCCCAACTTCTCCAGCTTGGCGTTGAATTCGTCCATGAACTGTCTGATAGCTGGCGGATACTTTCTAGCTTTGCACTTGTACGATTTAGCTCCTTGCTTCAACCTTATCTTCATCGACGTCACTTTCGCGGGCGGATCGTCGCTCAGGTCGAGCCTCCAAAGGTCGAAACGCGTCGCTATTCTGTGCAGCTCCATCAGGTACTCCGATGGGAAACCATTGCTAGCAGCTTTTTCCACCAACACACGAACCGCTGCCTCCACATCAGCCGCTAGCGGCGTCGAGAAATTAACTTCGGGTTCGTCACCATCATCATCTGCGTCGTCATCTCCCTTTCGGCATGCCAGCATTTCTAACTGGCGCCCCACGTCAATGCCCAACGCCTCCAACATCTCATTCCCAAGCAGGAATTCATCCATGTCTCCTGGAATTACCAAACATTCAACCGGGGAATTAACCACCACTGGCCCTGCTGCCGTACGAAGCTTGACACGCAAATTCGCTACTTTCTTGACTTCCATTGCTCCACTTGCCGTTGTGCATGGAATAGGTGTCGCTACTTCCACGCATTCGACTGCCGGGCACACTTCTCGTAGTCTTTGAAATACACCTTCACTTATACTTGTTTGATCAGCGCCGCTATCGTGCCGGAGGGGTACGCTAAGTACTCCTTCGAGAATCACCTCGCCGCCCTCAGGTGGCAGGCACTCTCTAATCCTGCACAATCTAACCTCTTCTGCGCTTGCCTTGGCGTCCATCCTGACGGGCTTTAAATTCTTCCCTCTTTTTGCTCGGATTGCTTCTTTGCCTGCATCTGTGGCGGTGGGGCAGTCGACGAAACCATGGCCTTCGCCACAATGAAAACACTTCTTGTCTGGGTAAAGTTTCACACCCTTGCGCGATCCAGCGTCCTGCTGCGACGATTCAGCCGCCCGCTTCTTCGACCTTCCGACAAATTTTGTAGTCATATCTTGAGAGCTTGTCCGACTCGGCTTGCCGTTGAAGCTCTTCTTGGTCTCTTTGCTCTTTAGTCGCTTGACTGCTCGGTTCTGTTTCTCGAGGTCTAACGCCAATGTGTCCACCACTGCGTACAACTTCCTGGTGCTGGTTTTTGCATCGACACTTCGGTACTCGAGCTCGTTGCGAACTTTTTCCGTAGCTCTGTCAGCAAGAAATTAACTAGCACCTTGCATTTGCGCTTAGCACCTTCTTCCTGAGCGAAAAGATCAGACACTCCGTTGCGCTTAATTATCTCGTTGGCGCGGTGAAAGTAGGCCGTGACCCGAGCATCCACATCAGAGATCGAGAAGTCAAACTTGAGCTCTTCGTTGAAAAGATCTGCCTTGTCTGGCAGCTCCTTGTTCTTAAAGCTTGCCGTGATCTCGCTGATCTTGCCCATCAAGAAATCATCGGTCAAGTCGCCCTCATCTACATCCCAACGAATCTCACAGAGCGCCTCTAACAGTGACGCATCGAACGAATCTCGGACCGAAACGAGGACAGCGTCGAGGTCTTCGCGCGCATTCCTGCATCTTGTCTCCGTCACAGCCACGTACTCCTTCCTGAGCTTTAACCACTCGATCAGCGCGTCGTGCGAGATGTCAGTGATTTTCGGGGCATTGATGACGGCAAAGATCGGCTGGGGAACGCGCTGTACTGGGGCTTGACTTTGAGCCGACGGCGTGTTTGTCCTGTTTCGCTCTCCTTGACTATTGAGGTCTCCTGCCGACGCTTGGGCATTTCGTGTCTTCCATTGCGTGGCAGTCATCTTTTCCGTGTTCAATTACGACCTTCGCAATTAAAGAATTCTTTGTAGTGGGTCTCGATAACTCGGAACACACGATAGGGAAGTTGGCGCTTCCTGTAACCTGAGTAGTATTGCTTGCTTGTCTTGAGGTAACTTCTAAAGTGTTGATCACGTTGTAGGTGTGTTAAGCTCACTACTGAAGGTCACTCGTCCTCTAACTTCTATGCCAGCTCGGTCTCACGTTCTGTGCGGCCGGATGCAGTGGTCAAGGCTTGGTAGAACCAGCCACTACACAGTGGCGATGACGAAAAGGCAGAATTGTACCGCAGGAGGTTTGAGAGAATTCTGGAATGATCACCAGGTGCTGATAGGTCTTTTGTTATCGTCGCCACCGTCTGTTCGCAACGGATTTGAGCTCCCTTCCACACTTCTTGAAAGTGTCGCCTATAACATAAGACACGGAGCTTCAAACACCGATTCGCTGCAGCAGAGCCAGCTGGGCCCCGCTCCGCTACCAGTATTGATACGTTTGTTGTTCAGTACACGTAGATAGCAAACCTAGGATCTTGTGTCCAGTAAGACAATGAGTACGGCAAGAAGGCCATCTGTAGAACAACGCAGCTTGTAGACTTGTTTCCACGGCCATAATCACCTACATAATACGCTTCCCACTCTCCACCCAAGTCTCTTGAGCGAGCTTATTCTAGTGCGAGGCGTACTATACCCAGCCAGCCAAGCTACTAACGGCAGCGCTGCCAAGCTGCTGGCCTCGTGCATAACGAGTCCAAGGCTCACTGCAATAACGCCAAACGTGTTGACACTCGCGACAGCCGTGGTGATGATAACGACAACCGTGTTGACTGGAGCGCCAGCCAACCAAGCACAACTGGACTCCAAACCGGGCGCCAGCAGAGAGTAGATCACTTGTCAATTTACCAAATAGACTTCAGCCAACTTGCTGGGAGTTCCACCGACTACCCCATCCTGTCTTCAGTTACCCCCCTCACCCAACCATAAGAACAACCAGGAAACAAGTTAAGCATCTGAATTAACTCCAGCTCTCCGAACTGTATGTCTACTCAAAGGGATCTGCCGGACCGACGGTATCATCGCGCTTAAAGTCAAGGAGTGTATTACAGGTACATTCATGCCACATGCTTTGCTATCGACTTTCAGCGAGAGTTTAAGCTTGCGCTGGAGCTGTGAGCTGTCATACTGTACAACCGACTGGTACTGGAGCTACACCATATCAAAACAGCGACCTCAAACTCTCTCTACGAGCCGAGTTACAATATAACTCGTATATTATACTATCGTGGCCGGTCGATGTACGGGTAACCTGGTTGAGAGTGACTGACTGCAAACTGTAAACCCTGCAGTTTATCAGATCAGTCAGACCAGATGTTCGTGCATTGGATTGGAGTTTCGTCCAGCTGTTCCCGCAATCACTTAAAGCGAGCCGATCACATGCACTGCATTGTCCCGTAACTGGCCGTTCGCTTGGTGTCATCTCCAAACTTTCTCTCTCCGCAACAAGCCAATTCTACGTCTTCTCCATGGGTCTGCCGGTACCCTGCTACGTCTTCGCAGTAGCGACGGTTGTCATGCTTGCAATCGGTCCGCTCGTCTCAGCTGCTAGTGTTGAAGACATCGACACCCTGAAAGTGGGATCGCCAAGTTTGACACGTTCACTCGAGGCGGTGCCAAGCACTGAGGCAAGACATCTACGCGGCCTCAAAGCAGCCGATCCAGACGAGGAAGAGAGGCTGTCGCTTTCGCTTTCGTCCATCAAGAACCCGCTTGGCGTGAAGAAGACACCACCTGAAGTCAAACAAGCTCAAGAGGCTCTCAAATTCAACAAAGCTGAAGCCAAGCTCAAGGAGAAGATGCAGCAGAGAGAGATCCATCGTCAACGCGTTCAAACAGGCCGACATAAAATAATCAACAGGATCTCCACCAAGATGTTGAAGGACGGGGCGTTCGAGAAGGAGGTGTTTCAGGCCTTGGAGAACGCTAGGGTCAATCCCGACACCTTGAACGCGCTCAGAGCGCGGCACGGGCGTATGTAAAACCGTGCTGAAAAATGTCAAAGGGATTGGGTTTGGTCGGAACGAGTTTGTAGTCGAAGTAGGCGAGTTCTGAAAGTGATCCCGAACTCGAAGTTTGGACAGAGCGAGTTCTGAGTGTTTAGGCGTCCGTACTGTTGCAGTACGATGGAGAAGATGCTGGTAACACTGACTGCACAACATTTAACTCGTTCTCCAACATCCTACGAACAACGCGCTTCCTCTTCCAGCAAGTAGCGTCGCCATTGTTGAAATGATTTGATTAACCAGTTAACGGGTTCTCTCGTCTGGAAGGTGTAGCTTAGACAATCTATCTAATCAAGAATCCATTCGCAGAATTCAGCTAAACTCGCGGGATCCAAATACTCTGCGGCCGTTCTAGAAGAATGTCCTTCGGAGGATCAAACCCCAATTGCCGGACTAGTTCTGCAATCGCTGAGAAATCGCAATGAAGATCCGTCGCATGCTGGTAAAAGCAACAGCCGCCAGCTTAGAGATGGTCGGAAGACTGACGACCACGGAGCCCACACTTGGCGCCACATTTCTTTCAAGGCTGGGCACGTATAAAAGCAGTGCTCCACCGTTTCGATAGCTTGACACGTAGGACGAACACCTTGCTGAATATTTGGGTCCAGTGATGTTAGAAAGTAAAGCCGCGAGCCCACAGTCAAATCACCAAAGTACAGGCGCAGCATTATGTCATGGACCACAGGTAAGAGAAACCCACGAAGTGATAGGAAGCTCGACAATGTTTGATGAACGCGTTGTCTAGGGCACCCTAAATCTTCCATCGGATGATGGTCCATATCTGGTACTTTTTGAAGGAGTTTTGTCCAATCTTGAAGTCGCAAGTATGGGAAGAAGCGCTTTTGGCTCAGTTGGAACCAATCCATTAACGTTTACTCCAAATACTGGTGGTGTGTTTGAAATTGCCACAACTCGAATACCCCCAGCTTCAGGATCCGGTAGAATACGATAAAAACTTGCGTCAACTGATGATAAAGCCGAAATCTATCGTGCAGAACAATTTGGGATCCACGGGTAGGATGAAGCGCTGAACATACTTTAGTGAAAAAGTAGTGGACGACGGCCAACAGCGATTACCATCCAGGAAGTCTGCAAAACACCAAAATTGGTGTTCTGCAAGTGCGCGGCATAAATTGCGAAATTTTATGGCTCCTGCGCCAAGCGGCTTCGAGAATCTGGTGGCTCCGCGGGCGTACAAAAATGAAACGCTGGTACCTTGCTCCACCATATCGGACTAGATAGCACGAATTGCAACGTACTGGTTCTACTTTGGTGTAGAGACGTTCGACTTGGCCATTGAATACGGTTCCACTCCTTCAAAACATGCCGCCACCACAAGGGGAGCATTGTAGTCCTCCATCCTGCTGGCTTCGGAGGTTCTTGGAGCAGAAAATCACCCGAAGCAGGTCGCGCGAATTTGCCATATCGTCGTTGGAGCATTGCCAATAGTGGGCGATACCATACATCATCATCTCTAGGAGTAGCAGCGCTAATCGTAGCTACAATTTTCTGCAGAAGTTGGAAGTGCTGACGCTGGATAATCATCTTCACGACAGGAACCCCAATACCATCCGCTTCCCGTGGTCGTGCAGCTAATCCTTTCTTAACAATACTTATTCCTGCTTTCCCAACGCTCACTCGGTTGTACAATACATATCGATTAACAATTCCTTGCCAGCGATTTATAAACCGAGTTGGAATCGTCACGGTGGCTGTAAAATACCAGAGTAGTGATAAAATCTCTGCTTGTGCAATCAGTCTTCGCCCAAGCAGGGTTCTTGCTCTACCTTGCCAAAGCTTCAACTGTGTTATCAACTTTTGTCCAGTTGATTCGCAAGCACTGTGGAGATATCAAAATTGCCGAATGGAATACCGAGATAACGCGTTGTTTCACCGCGTACTAGAGTGCGTAGTGGTTCAATGGTCGGTGCTGAGTACCTGTTGTTAAGACTCATTATCACGCTTTTAGCTTGGTTCAGTTGGGCCCCAGAGCCTGCGCAATACGTCTCCACAAGTTGGAGTTGTTCTTTTAGCTGACGTTTTCCTTTTGCGAATAACACTGTGTCATCAGCGAAGAAGGCTACTGGTATGCCTAAATCTTGATCTACGCGAACTCCTAGGTTCCAATGTGCTCGTAAGAGATTGCCGAGCGGTTCCAGGGAGAGAGCGAATAGATACGGGGATAATGGGTCACCCTGCTTAACCCCTCGACCAGGTGTCAAGGAGTCTTGAGCCCATCCATTTATCATGAGCGAACACTCAGATTCTGTATACATCAGCTTGATCCATGACAGGAAGCGCGCTCCAAAACCTTGGCGTTCAAGTACACGGAAAAGGTATTGGCGATTCACTCTGTCGTAGGCTTTAGCAAAATCCAAAAATGTTGCTAGTCCTTTGTGGTTTTGAGATGTCATCAAATACTGGAGATCGCGAACTAACATTATTTGCTGATCTATTCGCCGCCCTGGTATAAAACCTTTTGATCAGGATGTACCAACTTTGTCATCAACGGGCGGAGGCGATTTACAAGTACTCGCGACAAAATCTTGACTTCTACAGGCATTAATGTTATGGGGCGAAAGTTTCCAGGATCCGATCGTTCCCCTTTTTAAAGAGCAGTGCCACCGACGAATACCGTTGGTGGGGCAACAGAATCCCGCTTTCTGCTTGGTATCGGAAAACTTCCAAGAGAATTGCACCAAATAAATCTGGATCGAGACGAAAAAATCACTTGTAAATCCATCTGGCCCGGGGCCGAGTGCGACTTCAACTTCTTGATAGCCTTCGCAAATTCTTCAGCAGTTAGATCTTCATCAAGTTCATCGGCTACCTCAGAGTTTAGTCGCCTATCAATTGTATCGAGGAGTATGTTTTGAGACTCCACATCAATGCTACTATCATTGGCTTCAGTCTGTACTCGAGGGTCACCAAAAATTCTGGCCCAGTGCTCGTTAAATCCATGGCAAATATCGTACCACAGGTAATCCTCGTTCCCACCTGCCTTGTCAAGAACCCTCTTCAACGACTCGTTGATGGGGATATCCTTGTCCGATTTCCCTTTCCAAATGTCCTTCTTCCAGGCCTTATGGGCGTTCTTGAAAATCTCGCCGATACCTTTATCACTTTGCATCTGCTTCAGGAGCTTGGTTTCTGCCTTGGCCCGTTTAATCGTTGCTCGAGCTTGTTTGGCGGCAGCTCGGGCTTGCTTGGCTTCTGCAGTCATCTTTTTAAAGCGTTCGCGCCATCACCAAACAGATTCTTGACGGACGAAAGAGAAACTCTTTCTTCTTGGTTCCCTTCGGTAGAGTTGTTCGTAGGCGTCTGGCTTTGTTGTTTGGATCGAGCCCGACGCGAAGTCCCAGTCTCTTCAACACTTGCAGCCGAGGAGAGCGAACTACTGATCGCCAGAAGGAGAACTGTAACGACGAAGACCAAGTGGAATATCGGCAGGCGCATGGAGGAAGCTTAAGCGTTGCCCGAAGAGCGAGTTTGGAAATGATGACAAGTATTGACGGACAGTGTAGTGGCAGTGTTCGCCAGCGTTGGTTGTGAACATGTGTCCGTGCATTAGATTTGAGTTTTCTTTGTCTCTGGTGCTCGATACTGGAACAAAATGTCGCCAAGCTCTATTGCCGATCCCAATTCTAAGAGGATTTTGATTACCGGTAGGGCAGGCCGACGTTCGTATACCGTAGAGGTATCCATTTACCGAGGGATTTCCCGCAACACCACCAAGGAGGGCTTCTTCACCACTGATTTGGACTAGCTCACCTCACCACTGATACGGGCTAAATCACCAATGCTCCAATGCAGGATGTTGGGCACCTGAAAATCGCTGTATTGTCAAAATAGCTAGCGACGTATTGCCAAAATAGCTATCGTTTTGGAGTGCTCATTGCAAAAGAAACTACCACCCCGCGACGAATACCTTCAAGAGCCTCTCGTCAATGGACGCCGACAGTCATCCCAGCGACAGACCCCCTGGCCTCGTAGCATTGATCAAACGAATCGGCCAAAAGAGTCTTTCAGCCGGTGATTTCATTTCGTACTACGTACCGTGTACCACAATCGCACCGCAATGGCTTCGACGAGCTCAAGTTCTTCGCGTTGTTCCTCGCGATCGGTATCAATACACTTGGACACTCATGATAAGATCGATCCTATCATCAACGTCATCCGGTGGGATGCCGATAGCAGTGGATTAGTGAATTCAACAACGCAGAGTGGATGGCGAAGTATTCAAACATTCGATCTGGTAGCTAGCGAAATTGCAGGTCCAACTCGAAGTGACGTCTTAAGTGATGCGATGCGTAATGTGGTTGATGAGGCGATATCAGCTACGATTGCATGTATACGCTCCAGCCAAGCCTCTCATCGAGATCGTGAAGCTGAATCTGGTGAAGATAAAATAGGTGAGGATTCATCAGAAGTTGGGGATAGCACGTGTGACACCAATTCTGAAGCCGATACCAACACCAAAACTGACCGTAGTTCGGGCTCACAACGCGACAGTGCGTGTCCAAATGAAGAGTTAATACACGCAGACAGAGCTGATGTACTTGAACAAGACGACACCCCTCTCACCAAGTGGATGAAACCTTGACAAATCCCGCGATCCAAGAGAACGGAGACATTCGAACGCTTGCCCCTCCTCAGGTACAATTACATTTACTGTTCGACCCGTGTTTCTCATAGCTAACGTTAATGATACTGCGTTAATTTCGTAATTACAACAGGCAGTACGCCCTTCATGGACTCGTATTTGGCGAAGTGACGAAAACACTGGAGGCACATCGAATATTTCTTGGGAGGCTTACTTAAACACGCTCCCATCGCATTGCCGGCGCCATAGCCAGAAAAGCAAGTGTTCGCTTGACCATTTAGCTCGCGATGAGGACTTGCTTCATGTCAAAGATCACTTCATGAGGAGGGTCGTTACGATCTGTACGTCAAGGCAATGCAATGCGGGTTGTTCGTGTCGTTATAAAGTCCATGCTTGCGAAGAAACTAATTTTGCAGAGATGTTCATCACTCGCGAGCACAACCATGACAGTTCGCGCGATAGTGCCCCAGCCTCGCCAAAACTCACAGCGGAGATGAAGACATATTTACGTTCGATGCTTGAGGAAAATGCTTCAGTCGTGCCAAATAAACTGTTTGGGCTACTCAGCAAAAAAAATGCAGGAGGGGCATTTTCTAAACTAGCTCCGCGCCTGAAACAAGTTGCTGGCTTCGTAAAGCGTTGGAAGAAGAACAACCGAAGCGATTCCATGCGGCCTGTCATTGATATTTGCTCTCAAAACATGCATCGATCTGGTGTACCGATTTCACGAGATCCTGACAAATTAATAGTACTTTGCGATGCGGTATGCAGCGGAGGAGAAATGCAGCCGCATTTGGGCAATGGGTCTGCAACCTCACCTTTTCGAATCGCTCTTACATGCTTTTCTCTATTGAGCGCTTACGTTAAAGTGCAAGGTTTACAAGACTGTAACACTATTTTGCACTTGGATAACACGCACAACATGGTAGACAAACACTATCCTGTGTTCGTGATTGGTTTTTCCGATCGCCGAGGATCTTATTTCCCGATCATGTATTGTTGTACATCCCAACGCAAAGAAGATGATATTGCATGGCTGCTGCGCGAGTTAAAGGAAGTCATGAGGGATGCATTTGACTGCGTGTTCAAGCCCGAGTTTGTTATGACGGACTGTGATGACGCACATTACAATGCGATTAGAGCGGAGCTCCCCGACACCAACATATTAATGTGTTGGTTCCACGTTTTGCAAAACGTGAAGAACCACACACGTGGACTTCAACCACGTCTTATTGGCATGCTTTTTACCGACTTCAACGCGATGCACTTTGCTCGAACAAGAGATGAGTATATAAAGCTCAGGGACCATGCTCTCGCCAAATGGACTACCGAAGGCAGAACGAACACACCTTTTCGCAAAATTAGTTTGCATTTGAAGAAACAATGGATAACCAACTCTAGGTTTTCGAACTGGTAAGCTTACCTTACCAAACCCGGGGCTGCAGCAACTAACAATCCTGTCGAAACCTACCATCGAACACTCAAACTCGTCAATGATTCTTCAAAAGCTACGCCTACTGAACTTGTGAATCGACTGGATACATCTCGATTGGCTTTTATCAACGACCGTGCTCCATTTCACACGACACCAGCTGCATCGTACCGCCTTCGAGTCTTATACAACGGATATGGTAAGCGCGGGGAACTCAGAGCTGAAACACAGCCCCAATCAGGAGACACTCGTACAGCGTTGGTTTTTCACAAGGCTGAGGCAATAGAAAACCTCGAGGCGGAATCCGACGAAAAGGATGACGAGATTAAAAACCCTGATGATGTGAACAAACCAATAAAGTCTCCTCATATCCGGCGCATGCAATGGTTTGGAATGCCTCGGTGTGGATGGACTGTGGATATTGGAAACAAAGCTTGTGGGTGTCGATACTTCTTTAAGTACGGGATTTGTGTACATGTTATTCACGCAACGGTGACAGCGGGAGTACCATGTCCTGGTATGCCCGATCTTGAACCTCGATTTGTTCTTGCATCCTCGAGGCGTACTAAAGCATAGGAAAAAAGAAGCGGAAACCTCAAAGGCATGCCAATTCCAACCCGCAAACTCAAGATACGCCCGCTGTATTGGAACCTATTGCAGATGCCTCACCTCCCGGAGGACGAAGATACAACGAACGAAGCTACAATGTGACTGGCTGCGTGGCTTACGAGGCAGATTTGTCATTCTCTCCAGACTACGAAGACGAAGAACCGTTTGAACAATGTAGGAATATAGTAGTCGATGCAGAGATCGGTGGGTTGAGTGATTGGCGCGACTCGGGAAGCGCTGACAATGACACTAACCCACATGCCCCACTGGTACCACAGCCATTGAGCTATGTGACACTGTTGAATACCAGTTGCAGCCAACCCGCTGTGCATCCGAGTGGCGCTGACACCGCTTCACATAGCCCAAGTACAGTCCCTCGAGCGTCTTGTGCCCAAACAAAGAGACGCAGATACTAGGTACAAACACCACGTGGAGAAATCTTCTCCTGAGGCGGAGTGGTAATATAGTACAATAATTCATTCGATGAGCGATAAGTGATTCCCCTGCAGTAACAGCGTTGCTTCGTGGGTTCGTACACAGATGTCTAGATGCAGCAGTACGCTCGGCTCTGAGGACTTGTAGGTGGTCAACCACACCTTCAGCACAAGTTGTGTAGTCAGGTACAAATGAAGATAATATTGAATCGCGCTATTGCAGGATTGAACAATACTTCGAGTCGTGAACCCTTTTGGTGAAAAAGCCCTTCCTGGTGGTGACTGCAGTCTGTACACGTGGTGGTAACGGCCAGCTGGCAGTTTTGGTGATTTAGCCCATGCCCGTGGTGCTGCGGTCCAAATCAGTGGTACTTACCACCTTTACTGGAACAGAATGTCGCCAAGCTCTATTGCCGATCCCAATTCTAAGAGCATTTTGATTAGGGCAGGTCGACGTTCGTATACCGTAGAGGTATCCATTTACCTAGTATGTTGGTTTACTACGATAGCCAGATTTTTCCGAGACCTCCATCAAGTAGCGTGTGTAGAAGTCGTTGTATTGTACGTCTTGCTGCTGGCAATGCTGAGGTGTAGGAGTCGTCATCCTGCTCGCTTCGGCTGTTTTCAAGGCTCGAAACATCCTTCTTGAAAATTGGTTGATCGGAAGGAAACCGCCGTCCTCCAAATTTTGTTGGGCGTCTTTGAAGGCTCGCTATCTTGATCCCTTTGGCGCTGTGTCAGGCGAAATAGTGCCTCCAGGGCCTTGACGGTTGAAGCTGATCCAGTCGATAGAAAGACAACCGTGGCGACAACAAACCGATCGACGCATGAGCTGTGCCAAATAAATAAAGTCGCTCTCAGTTAGAAAGTGAATGCTGGCGAACTACCCCACGGTACAAATGGTGAAGTTGGTATAAATGGCAAGGCTATGATGTCTACGAGAACGTTGTGCCCGAGAGCCCCGAGAATTTGTCTTGCTACAATACAGTATTTGCAACTTCTCAGCACCGACTAGGAGGTTGTGGGGAGAGTCCATTGAAACTCAGTTCGTCGAAGAAGACGACGGTGACGTCCTCGACCACCACTTCGAATAATTGCTCGGACACGCTAATAGCGTTTGGAGAAGGGGAGGGGCTGTCTGAACTGCAAAAGCTTTGCTTACTGCCCACCACAAAAACACTTGATTCGTCCATCATCGATTTGAGCAAGAGTTTCGTATTGAATGGGCGGAACGAAGTCCTCCGTCGTTCACCTATCCGGGCCGGATAGTGTCCGGCGAAGCCCCTGTTCTAATAGTCCGTTTTGAGCAATCCTCGTAGCTTCAAGGACCACTGCACCTTGCGCATGAGCTCTGTGTCCTGCCTCCCTTGTCGAGGATCCTCTTGAGATTTTGGGCGACGATCATCCGCTGAACCTCATCCCTTGTCTTGCGGCTTTTGCCCACATCTTTAACGGCCTGTTTGAACGTGTTGGCAATGAATTCGTCGTTCACCAGGTTCTCCTTGAGTGTGGCTTGAGCTTCGGCGAATTTGAGTGCCTCTTGAGCTTGTTTGATTTCAGGTGGTGTCTTCTTCACGCCAAGCGCGTTCTTGATGGACTAAAACGACAGCATCATTTCCTCGTCAGGATCGGCTGCTTTCAGGCCGCGTAAATGTCTTGATTCGTTTGGAACAGCGTCGAGGGGGCGTGTCAAACTGGGTCCCAGTTCCAGGGTGTCGATAGCTCCAGGCCGATTGTCAGCAAGACAACTGTCGCTGCTGCACGTAGAGGGGCACCGGTAGACGCATGGCGTAGAAGAACTTGCTTATTGCTGAGAGAAAGTTTGGAAATGACAACAAGTTTACGGGTCAATGCAGTTGATGGGATCGGCTCGATATCGTTGATTGCGGGAACAGCTGGACGAAACTCCAATCCAATGCACGAACATCTGGTCTGACTGATCTGATAAACTGCAGGGTTTACAGTTTGCAGTCAGTCACTCTCAACCAGGTTGCCCGTACATCGACCGGCAACGATAGTCCAATATACGAGTTATATTGTAATTCGGCTCGTAGAGAGCGTTTGAGGTCGCTGTTTTGATATGGTGTAGCTCCAGTACCAGTCGGTTGTACAGTATGACAGCCACAGCTCAAGCGCAGCTTAAACTCTCGCTGAAAGTCGATAGCAAAGCGTGTGGTATGAATGTGACTGTAATACACTCCTTGACTTTAGGCGCGATGATGCCGTCGGTCCGGCAGATCCCTTTGAGTAGACATACAGTTGCAAGGAATATATCTCAGACTAGTCGTGGACTGTCTGAATAGCATGCCCGAAGCTCCCGACCGGAAACTGTCGTCCGTTTTCAAGCGGCCCAAGACAAGAGAACCAACGGTGCTTCATCGATTGAAGCTGCATCAAGGAGACTAATAACTAATCGCTAAATGGACTTCCTTCCTCTCTCACTAGACACACAGTTCGGAGAGCTGGAGGAGGGGGCAATGTGCTTGAGATGTGCTCTTCAACGTGGCGTATTCCCTTCCAATATGGAATCCTGCCGCCGACATTTGGACTGACAGTCGGAAAAACATCTCGTTTCTTCCCAAATCTAAAATCCCAAGACTGGGACAAACTGTTGCGGCCTGATAGATGCGTGCAACCACACCCCATGAAAGTGCTTGCCTGTCCGCAACAACAGATCCATACTACATTACAACAGATACTAGCCCTCCGCCAGTTTCTTGTTCCTGTTGTCCACGATGTGATGCTGAGAATATCCTTTGGAGACCTCATTGTCGGATCAAGGTTGTTCTTCCTCAAGTCGTTAAATCCTACGATTCAACAGTGTGTGAGACGACCATGTGTGTGATGATGCCAAGGCATCGTCCAGCGATTGTGGCAACAGATCGCAACGACAGAAGCTCTTCCAACCCTCGGCAGCTGAAGCTGCAGGAACAGACTGCAGCAGAGCCTCGAGAGCCGGGTGCTAGTATTGTTTAGCAGATCCTCGCTCGGATATGGCTGCTAGAGTTTACGCCAAGGATGTTCTCCCTGGATTGCCTGCACGGCAAGTGGGGGCATGCCGACGGCCGAGTAGTTCTAACTAGCTCACTCTTAAAAACACCTCGTGGCGTTCAATACACGTTGAACGTTTAGGGAGTTCCAGCTCCCAAGGATCGACTTCCGTCTGGAACGACTCAATGTGCTGCGATAGAAACAGTAGAGCACTGTTTCTTCTCGTGCCCAGCTCTGACGCAAATGTGGGCCCCATTGTGGTCCCCATGGCATAAGGCTTTCGCGACGGAGTTGGATTGGCGATTGCTATTTTTCCTAAACCACGAGACCTGAATAAGGAGCGGAGGCAGAACCAAAAGGTGGTCCTGCTACTGTGGCGAGTCCACACTGCGATCGCGTTCCACGCTACGTGGAGGTTGAGAAACGACATACTATTCCGTGAAACTACAGTTGAAGTACCAAGCGTCCAAAATGTGAAGTCCTCTTTTCGACGACACTGTTCATCAATCACCATTCAGCGGAGCTTGGGATTGACGACAAAATTGTAACTTCTGTTCTGGAGAAGTTAGGCTTTGACCCACCTGCGCCGCGAAACACGCTACCAGCAAGTCACGTTTGGATTCCACGAAACTAAGCAGCAGAACGACTAAGTAGTATACGATCGTAGCTAGAAAAACGGTTTATCCGACTGGTTAATCAACTTAAATTTCTCTTCCAATATGGAATCCAGAAGTCCCACCAAAACGCGGAGATATTCTACAGTTGTCTGGTACACCCCCATTCCGAGCAATAGCACAACAGAGAGGGCCATGTTATAGCATACCGGTATGTGTAGTATTGATGCCAACTGCTTCCGATTCCCTTGTTTGCAGTATTTCAATGAAATCACCGCCACCAGTTTGAAAACCCGGCGCAAGTCTGCTTGACCTCTGTCAACGTGAAGGGGTCGTTCCACTACAAGCACGACGAAAACGGAAATCTACTCTCTTCTAGGTCCAGAACTATCGCTCCCTTGGTTTCATCGCTGGGCGCTATGTCTTTCATGTTGGAAGCCGAACCGCTGCAGCAAATACGACGGCAATGGTGACCGCAAACATAAAACAATAAAACAACCGACGCATGGCTGTACAACATCTGTGAGAAAAGAAGGCGCTTGAGACGCTCAAGTTGAGAGCAAGTTCGGAGGTGAATTCTATAATATGTACCTAAACAGACTGCCCCGTCCATTTTCAAGATTGCGACTTGGCAAGAACCGTAAACGTATGATGCCGACAGCTGCTGATGCACCAAGTTGCCCAGTCGATCAAGAAAAACACCCCGTCGATAAACGTATTGCTGCAACATTCGCGCCGATGGCTACAGTCGGGACCCGTCATACGCAGATTGTGTTATGCTTCGCAGACATCTGAATAGCGATTTAGTGAATATATTAGCTGGGAGATGGCGTCATTTCCAAACTCAGTGTCCGAGGCAACGAGCACACCCTCGCCTTGTGGGTCTACCGATGTCGCGCTTCGTCTTCGCGATTGCAACGGTTGTCTTTCTGGTGATGAGTGTTTCGCTCTCCTCGATTGCAAGCGTTGAAGGCATTGCAGCTTCAAGTTTGACGCAAACCGACGCAAGACGCCTCCAAGCGACTGGACCCGTCAACAACGAAGGGAGCCAGGAAGAAAGGTTCTTGATTTCGTCCATCAAAACGTTGTTTGGTGGTGGCGCGAACGGATTAAAGAAGCCGCACGCGGAACCCAAGCAAGTTCGAGCTGCCGTCAAGAAAACTCGAGCCGAACTCAAGCAGGCCAAAGCAGAAATCTATTGCATATTCACCTTGAGACGACAAATCCACTAAACAGTTAATCAATTCAATTTCCTTCCTTAGATACTTCATGTACACGTGGAGAGTTCACCGGGCCCTACTGTAGTGGCTTTAGACCTTGCAGCTTGAGAAGTCGACTTGGGCGCTTGCTGGTAAATCGAAATCTGTATTGAGCGCAGCCTTTGCTGCTTAAGCGTTGGTTTCTGTTGGTTTCTGTTAGTTTCGCCTAGCTGCGCTTCTTTGGATATGCAGTGTGCCTTCGTGAGATCTGTACGATCTCACGGTCCTTTGCTTGTTGTTGTTGCTTGCTTGGATATGTCTGCTGGTACTTGCTGGAGTATCACTACACCTACACGGGTCGGTAGCAGATGCCTAGGAATTTCTTGAGATTGTCGTGAGAACTCGACGGAGCCACCAGGTCCGCCGTGTCTTTGGTGTTGCAGCTGAAATGCTGGAGGAGCCACCAAATCCTCCGCACCTTGATGGAAACTCTTCGAGCGCATGGGGTCACCAGTCCCATGCGCTTTGGTGCTTGTCCTGAGCATTACTACTATTTTTTGGTTTTGCAGGGCACTAGCGTTTGCACAGACTTCACTAGAGCCCACCAACACTTGAACGATTGTGGATTTGCTGGCCACTGTAGTAGGCTGCGGCTCATTGCCGCGCCCAGTTGCTCAAGCTTCGCCTGTCGTCTTCCTGGACTGCCCAGAGGGGCAGGTAAGACGCGATGATGGGGAAAGAGTTTGTGGTACGGGAGGCCTCGAGGAGACTCTCGTCCGCAGTTTGGGATTTACCCGCAAGAGACCTAAGCAGCTACCATAGTATATGTTGGTGCTTTGGGAGTTCCAGCTCCCACGTTGGTGCTCAGTGTGTCTTGGAATCCTCGACCTACTACAGTCACCCAGAGTAGAATATGTTGGACTCTGGTCAAGGCGGTGGAAAGAGATATTCATTGTCGAGTGACACCAGCAACCGATTGACGAGCGACATGAATGGGTTGGTTCCTTCACAACAGTTTCTTGTTCTACGCTCGGTTGGCTTTCACAGTGAGGGTCGAGGCCTTCATTCCACGTAAGCAGCAAGACGACAGCGATTCAAAACGTTTTCTACAGACCTCTCCTCCGATTCGTGCTGCCGAGAACTTCGCGTCAATAGAAAATAAAACAACATTCAGTAGCTTCATGCTACGATACCAGGAGAACGCGGTGTTCAACACACACCCAAGCACAGCATTTATTTGACATCGACTGCATAGGTCCCTACACTACACGGTGACCAGAGTCGCCAAGATACGTCGAGTAGCGGCGGTAAAACCTTTCATACGTCTTGCTGTTGGCAATATTCAGGGTGTAGAAGACGTCGTTCTGGCTCACTTTGGACTTTCGCAACGCCCCAAACACCTTGTACAGATAGTCATCGCTCTCACCCGCCTTGTCAAGAACCCTCTTCAACGACTCGTTGATGGGGATATCCTTGTCCGATTTCCCTTTCCAAATGTCCTTCTTCCAGGCCTTATGGGCGTTCTTGAAAATCTCGCCGATACCTTTATCACTTTGCATCTGCTTCAGGAGCTTGGTTTCTGCCTTGGCCCGTTTAATCGTTGCTCGAGCTTGTTTGGCGGCAGCTCGGGCTTGCTTGGCTTCTGCAGTCATCTTTTAAAGCGTTCGCGCCATCACCAAACAGATTCTTGACGGACGAAAGAGAAACTCTTTCTTCTTGGTTCCCTTCGGTAGAGTTGTTCGTAGGCGTCTGGCTTTGTTGTTTGGATCGAGCCCGACGCGAAGTCCCAGTCTCTTCAACACTTGCAGCCGAGGAGAGCGAACTACTGATCGCCAGAAGGAGAACTGTAACGACGAAGACCAAGTGGAATATCGGCAGGCGCATGGAGGAAGCTTAAGCGTTGCCCGAAGAGCGAGTTTGGAAATGATGACAAGTATTGACGGACAGTGTAGTGGCAGTGTTCGCCAGCGTTGGTTGCGAACATGTGTCCGTGCATTAGATTTGAGTTTTCTTTGTCTCTGGTGCTCGATACTGGAACAGAATGTCGCCAAGCTCTATTGCCGATCCCAATTCCAAGAGCATTTTGATTAGGGCAGGTCGACGTTCGTATACCGTAAAGGTAGACATTTACCTAGTATGTTGGTTTACTACGATAGCCAGATTTTTTCCGGGACCTCCGTCAAGTAGCGCGCGTAGAAGTCGTTGTATTGTACGTCTTGCTGCTGGCAATGCTGGGGTGTAGGAGTCGTCATCCTGCTCGCTTCGGCTGTTTTCAAGGCTCGAAACATCCTTCTTGAAAATTGGTTGATCGGAAGGAAACCGCCGTCCTCCAAATTTTGTTGGGCGTCTTTGAAGGCTCGCTATCTTGATCCCTTTGGCGCTGTGTCAGGCGAAATAGTGCCTCCAGGGCCTTGACGGTTGAAGCTGATCCAGTCGATAGAAAGACAACCGTGGCGACAACAAACCGATCGACGCATGAGCTGTGCCAAATAAATAAAGTCGCTCTCAGTTAGAAAGTGAATGCTGGCGAACTACCCCACGGTACAAATGGTGAAGTTGGTATAAATGGCAAGATTATGATGTCTACGAGAACGTTGTGCCCGAGAGCCCCGAGAATTTGTCTTGCTACAATACAGTATTTGCAACTTCTCAGCACCGACTAGAAGGTTGTGGGGAGAGTCCATTGAAACTCAGTTCGTCGAAGAAGACGACGGTGACGTCCTCGACCACCACTTCGAATTATTGCTCGGACACGCTAATAGCGTTTGGAGAAGGGGAGGGGGCTGTCTGAACTGCAAAAAGCTTTGCTTACTGCCCACCACAAAAACACTTGATTCGTCCATCATCGATTTGAGCAAGAGTTTCGTATTGAATGGGCGGAACGAAGTCCTCCGTCGTTCACCTATCCGGGCCGGATAGTGTCCGGCGAAGCCCCTGTTCTAATAGTCCGTTTTGAGCAATCCTCGTAGCTTCAAGGACCACTGCACCTTGCGCATGAGCTCTGTGTCCTGCCTCCCTTGTCGAGGATCCTCTTGAGATTTTGGGCGACGATCATCCGCTGAACCTCATCCCTTGTCTTGCGGCTTTTGCCCACATCTTTAACGGCCTGTTTGAACGTGTTGGCAATGAATTCGTCGTTCACCAGGTTCTCCTTGAGTGTGGCTTGAGCTTCGGCGAATTTGAGTGCCTCTTGAGCTTGTTTGATTTCAGGTGGTGTCTTCTTCACGCCAAGCGCGTTCTTGATGGACTAAAACGACAGCCTCTCTTCCTCGTCTGGGTCGGCTGCTTTGAGGCCGCGTAGATGTCTTGCCTCAGTGCTTGGCACCGCCTCGAGTGAGCGTGTCAAACTGGGTCCCAGTTCCAGGGTGTCGATAGCTCCAGGCCGATTGTCAGCAAGACAACTGTCGCTGCTGCGAAGACGTAGCGGGGGTACCGGTAGACCCATGGAGAAGACGTAGAATTGGCTTGTTGCGGAGAGAGAAAGTTTAGAGATGATCCTCCTTGGCGCACAGTGTCGCCTCGTACGCCTGCACCTTGTCCTTTGATAGTGTCAAAGACTTACCTCTCGCATTCTGGAATAAGCTCAGCATCGTCGCAGCCCCTGCACCAGCAACATCCTCAAGACCACTATCGGCAACTCTGTCGCTGCATGCGGCATTCCTGGTCGGAAAGCGAGCTACTGTCGCTGCTGCCTCGGCGACAAAATTGTTTCCTCTCATCCCTGATATCCTGGTATATTTGATGCCAACACGATCCACCGACTCGATTCCCTAGTCAAAGTATACAAAAGTTGATATCACTGTCTGATCCCATACTTGATGCCGCTGCGGCACAAAAGTGATAGTTTATATCGAAATTTGTATGGGGTCCTAGAGCAAAAACATGGGGAATTGCCGTCTGAAACAGTGATTTCCATGTGGAAGTTGGGCTGGACAAAACTTTGACCGCAAAACTCGCTTTCACTGCGACTACGATGCTAATCAGCACCCTAGTGATGAAAATAAGTCTTTTTTGTTGCTTTATTGTTGCTCCAGCCGAGCAAAATGTCTGACTTCAGGCAAAAGTGCCATCACGTCCCTGTCAACGCGACGTTCGAGAGGATCTTTGACAAGGTGGGTGAGAGCGATGACTATCTGTACAAGGTGTTTGCGGCGTTTCAAATTCCAAAGTGAGTCAGGACGACGTCTTCTACACACTGAACGTTGCTAGGAGCAAGACGTACGACAACTTTATCATCGCTACTCAACGTACCTGAGTTGGTTCTTTCAGAACACGTTCTCATGCTACGCTTGGTTGGCTTACACAATGAGAATTGAGGCTTACAGATCGCAAGTAGCATGGCGACAGCGATTCAAAGTGTTTTCTTCAAGTATGTCTTCCGATTTGGCTGCCAAGAACCTTACATCAGCGAGGTCCAGTAAAAAATACTGTCGGTTATTACTTTTCTGTCTTGACGTCGTGACCGACACAATACGCTTTTGACAGCGACTGCGATTCCTTACGCTACAGCGTCCCAATAAAAGAGCCCAGTTGATCATCAATCGGCCGTTGCACTCGACAAGCTTGTTTTTCTTCTTGCTGATAAACTTGACCAGCAAATTCAATGGTCAGGTGTTACGGAAGACACTGCATTTTCCCGACAAAAACAAATTCTTTCGCCAAAACAGCGAGAATGAACAACAATCCTGCACTCACTTCAATAACGTCGCTTTCCAAGCGGTGAAGACTTTACGACTTTCCAGATCGATGTAACAAAAACTTACAGCGCAGCTGCACAAGACCCAACAATCAACTAGAGACGAAGGTCACAGCAAATAAGCATAGCCTTCAGCTGTATCAGGACGTTATTAGTTAGGATTAACAGAGGATAGAGAGAAACCTCCAAGACGTTAACGCGGTAGTTGCCATCTTGGCACGTCTTGTTGTAAACAGGTTTGGTCCAGTTTAAAAACTTTGTAAGCCTCCGCTTTCTTATGCTCCGCTCTACGTTTTACCCAGTACACTGGCGTCGTCTTGCAGTAGAATTTTGAGCTCCAGACCTGTTTTCGCCTGGCTGGCTTCTGTCCACGCAAGAAATCGGCGCTCTCTCTCTTCATCAACATATTGAGGATTTCCTTGAGAGAGTGCGACCCATCATGTGATGAATTTCTTACGCCACTCCACGTGCTTCGAAGGTACGTTCAGAAGTGAATAGTACACGACTGCGAGCAGCACTGATTTGGATCTACAGTGTAGATTCCGACTCAGGTGATCAATTCGCGTGAGGAATACAGAAAATCCTCGACCAACTCGTCGTCGGCAAGCCTGTAGTGCGAGGCGTGCCCAGCCACGCCAAGCTAACGGCAGCGCTGCCAAGCTGCTGGCCTCGTGCACAATGAGTTCTAGATTCACTGCAATAACGCCAAGCATGTTGACACTCACGACAGCCGTATTGATGATAACGACAACGGTGTTGACGATAACGACAACCGTGTTGACGATAACGACAACGGTGTTGACGATAACGACAACCGTGTTGACGATAACGACAACCGTGTTGACGATAACGACAACCGTGTTGACTGGAGCGCCAGCCAACCAAGCACATCTGGACCCCAAGCCGGACTCCAGCAGAGAGTAGATCACTTGTCAATGTACCAAATAGACTTCGGCCGACTTCCTGGGAGCTCCGCCGACTCCCATCGTGTCTTCAATTAGTACCTTCAAAACCGCGGAACGATACGGGAACGATACGAGTGGACGTGTCGTCCGATATGCACATCCACAGAGTGTCATGCTCGTGGCTGTGAATTCCCAAACTCAAATCGAACAGATGCTCGCGACGATAACACAATGGTCAGGTTGATGGTAAACACCTCGGCGATCACTCCGGAATTCGATCTCAAGTTTACAAGCAGTTGACCTTTTGTCTTCTCCATGCGTCAATCCTACTGCATTTTTGCCGTCACCGTTGTTGTCGTTCTGGCTTGCAGCAGTCCACTTTCCGCGGCTGCAAGCACCGACAAGACCGAGACGAGATTTCTACGTCGTCTCGAAACAAGCGACCAAGACAATGAAAACCAAGAAGAAAGGCTTTCATTTTCGTCGATCACGACTATCTTTAGAGGCGGTGCGAATACAGCGAAGAAGACCTCGGCGGAAGCTTAGCAAGCTCGAGCTGCCGCTGAGCAAGCTCAAACAGCGCTCAAACAGGCTAACGCAGAAGCCAAGCTCCTGAAGCAGATGCAACGTGACGACTTCATCGTCAACACATTCAAGAACGACCTCAAAGCTTACAGAAAAGCTGTGGGGGCAGGCAGGGCAGATAAGATGCCAGTTGGCGAGAATGTTAGCAGGATTGTTGCTCAAGCCGAAAAGAATGCTGACTATCTGTACAAGGTGTTCAGGGCTTTGAAGAAGGGCGGAATGTCCGAGGACGACGTGTTCGTAACCCTCAACGTTGCGAACACCAAAGTGTACGATTCGTTCTACTATAGCTACGCGAGGTTCCTCAGCATGTCGGCGAACTAGGGTGAGGCAGCGTGAGTGTCAGTCGCGTATACTACTAGAAATGAATATTCAGTTTATTTTCTCATACGTAAATGGCTGTGGCAGAAACTCTTGGAGATACTCCACGTATCGACTGTGAATGCTCTTGTACGTCTTGGAGTTCGCGATGTTTAAAGTATTGTAGAGGTCCTTCTCACCGACCCTGGCTTTCTTCAATGCCCCGAACATTTTCTCGAGAAACTTGTCGTTGTTATTCGTCTGGGCGAGTATCTTCGCGAAGGTTTCGTCGACGAGATCTGTTCCCCACTCTCCACCGCCTTCTTCCTGGCATCTTCAGCGATTCTATATCTCTTAGCAATATAGTCGTCGCTATCGATGAGTATCTGGAACCTAGAGTCTTCTCTGGTCTGCTTGAAGGCTGTCTCTGCTTTCTTGGCGGCAACTTCGGCCTGCTTGATTTCTTCAGGCGACTTTTTCCCGGTTTCAAACAAATACTTGAGCCAAGACGGCACTCTCTCTTCCTTCGTGGTGTGCTCGGCGTCGCGTTTTTCGAGGCCTCGTAGGAGTCCGTTGTGTTGTGCCTCGCCGAGCCCGTTGATCTCGTCGTGGTCTCGATCCTTGTAGCCGACGAGGAGGAACTTGCACACACCACCAGAATGACTGTGGCAACCGTTGACAAGCAGTAGGAGGGGCGCATCAGATGAGAGACTAAAGTCTTAATAGTAAAGGAGCGGGTTCTGTTGGTGACGTTTTCTTTGCCGATCTCAATGATAGTTCGTTTCATACAGTGAGGTGGCTCAGCCACTGGCTGGCGAAGGTGCAGCGGAGGTGACAACTCAGGTGTTGCCGTACCGATAGCAGTCGTCATGAGGCGCGGCGCGACATGGTGGAGCCGAGGGAATCTGACTTTACCGACCTCTTCTTTTACTGACCCTTCTTGACTGGTACACACTGTACCAGATTGTGGATTCGTGTGGTGGACACCACATGTTGCCATTTTCTGGAGCGAGTATCCGACGGCGAATCAGCCGAAGTTCTGCCGACGGCGGCGCAGCAATGCGATGAAGGGGAGCGCAGCTCCATTCACTTTTACGCCGCGCAGGACTCAGCACTGTGCGCAGTCTAGTTGGTGGCAAGTGGCCACAGACTGCGACTACCAAGTGACACGAAAGCAGAACGGTTACGGCGCTGCTGAGTAGCATGGCATGACGGAGCGACGAGACGAGGCGATCGCTCAGGGGCTGACTCTTGCCTTTGTTGGTGGAGATGGAGAGTAGACTACGTCTGCTTGTATGCCGACGGTGGAGGAACACACGTGGGGAGCAGATTTCATTCGACTTTGACCCAGCAGTTCTAGAGTTGCTTTGTTTTGAGCAACAGCTCGAACTGGATGGCGAGTGCTGTACCAACCAACTACGTATCGACAGATGTGACCCAAAGCCCAAGATATACGAGTGCGCTTCTCGACGATTGGTGTGGAGAGAAACTAAGGACCGGGAGTAATGGTGGCCGATGGACGGCAGTACGCTACAGTATGTGCGGCGTCCAGGCCATGGTTATCCTTAAGAAGCGCAGCCCAGATCCAAGCAAACTGCAGGTACCACGTAGAAGTCTGCAGCTCCGGCGAGCTCCCAGTAGCCTGCTATCTCCGAGCCACTTCTACGACTCGGACGACTAACATCATCAAGAGCAAGGCAGTCGCCCGACGGCGCAAGAGAGACCCCAAGCTTCCTATCCAAAGCTGCAGCTGTTGAGCCGGATAAGTTTGCTTGAAACCGCACAAGATCTCGTGTGGATGCCGTGAGGAATGCAACGTAGCGCAGCGATCGAACTCGTGGTGCCAAGGAGAACTCGACTCGGCGGTGGATTCGTCAAGCAGAGCAAGTCGAGTGCTATGCGACATCGTGGTGAATATCGAGAGGAGAAGTATTTGCCAGCCTGCCGTGCAGTTGCAACTAGGTCCGGTGTTGCGGTTGCAGTCGAGATTTGCGCCAATGGACGGCGTGGACATCGGTCTCCGATCGTGGATTGGCTGAAACCCTTTGGATCGCTCTAGGAGGGATGACCTCCAGTCAATCCCACTGCAAGTGAAGCGCCACCTGGCCGCTCGGACAACGCTACCAAGAGTTCCTGTTGTCGATCACGGAGCTCGGAAATTCGCGTCTGCATGGATTGGATGCAACACGTTATCTGGTCCGGGAAACCACAGCGTTTGGCTAGTCGAGATTGCCGTGAGCCGCAGCTCTTGGCCACCTCGCCATCTCGAACTTGCTGTTTGTATTGGCGCTGGTCAAAGAAACGCCACGCCGGAAGGGGCGCACGCGATGTCGCCCCGCCGCGAGGTTTTACGGAAAAACCTCGGGTCACTAGCGACCAATCTCTCGGGTGAGCTGCCGGAGCTGGAGCTGCTCGCGTGTCATTTCTGCGGAAGAACCGGAGCTGAGAAGAGGTCCAAGCCAAGAGAGAGAGAGAGAGATGGAGTCTGCTGACCAGCGCAAGTGCCACAACTGCGGCCAGGCGGGCCACCTGCGTCGCGACTGCCCCGAGGCACCGTCCCAGGAGGGCGGCTTCGGCGGCTTCAGCGGCGCCGCCTGCTTCAACTGCGGCAAGGTGGGCCACCTCAAGCGCGACTGCCCTACGGGCGGCAACCGCGTGTGCCACAACTGCGGCCAGGCCGGCCACTTCCGCCGCGACTGCCCCGAGGAGGTGCAGCCCCCAAGTGCCACAACTGCGGCGAGACTGGCCACCTGCGTCGTGACTGCCCCCAGGAGCTGCACGAGTCGCGCAAGTGCCACCACTGCGGCCAGACCGGCCACCTGCGCCGCGACTGCCCTGACGACAGCGGCCCGAGCGAGGACAAGTGCTACCAGTGCGGCGAGACGGCCCACTGGGCCCGCAACTGCCCCGGCGCCAAGGCCTAAGTAGGTCAAGGACGCCTATCGAGCTGCGAGAAGGAGAGAGGAGGGAGCGAGACGAGAGAGAGAGGTATAGATGTGTGACGACGCGCGGAACTGCCCGCTTTGTACTAGTATTATCCCGAGGAGAGTTCGGCCTTTCGTGGTGGCGAGACGCGGTAGTGAAGGTGCGAGAAGAGAGAGAAGGAGCTGCTGCCCCCACCGGCAGACGCTCGGATTTCTTATTAACCCCTAGTAAACTACAACGATACCTGTCTGTGCGTGTTGCTGGATCGTCACGTTCCTGATGGAGAGGAAGCGGCGTGTGATGAGGGGCAATACCGCTGTAGTTGGAGGATTGGCATAGCAATGCTATGAAGTCATTCTGGTGATGCGTCCACCATGACAATGGTCGCCATCATTTGCAGTGAAGGGGAAAAGATTCCTAGATGCATACTAGTACTGCAGTACGATAGAAGCGTGGGAAGGAGACCTGTTGAACGCGGGTATACTACCAAATACATCTCGAAATCCTCGAGCGTGCTGCCTCGCTGTCTCGTTAATTTTTCTTCATCTTTCTCCTTCGTACTTGCTTTTCCTCATCTCTTGTCTGTCGCTCGCCGAAGCGAACGGATCGGCTTCCTTCCGCGTCGTCTCTCTTCGGCGGCGACGCGCTACGATTGTTTCGCATTAAATGCTGCCGCCCGCGCCGCCAGTTTTCGGTCGCGCTCGTCCATCATGCGGTCCCAGTCGGTCAGCAGCTCCAGCTTGCTCTGTAAAATGGAACAGGTAACCACCAGAATGGACAAGAGAGGTTAAATCAGCTAAACCAGGCGGTTAATACGAGCAACAGGGGCGCACCTGCATGTTGTTGCGCGCCTGCCACTTGTTGACGGCGCCGTAGCCCACGCCCATGAGCGAGAAGGCGACGGAGATGACGACGAGGCCCGGCAGTACTTGGTACGGCATCCTGTTCGCTAGACGATGCGATCGAGAGGCTGAGGTCGTTTGTTATTATTATATATACCAGGGAGTCATTAAGCTGTTGTGACACACTAAATACGATCCTGGTAGTCAATTAGCATTGTATCACTTCCTGCTCTTGCCAGCGAGCTGCTGCACTTGGATCTCCACGGAGGACGCCTCCAGCACGCAGGGGAAGTCGGTCAAGGAGAAAGGATCCAGCAGCACGTCATCGTCCATACACAGTTGCTACAGTAAACGTCTTTAGACAGAAGTTAAACTGTGTAGCCATGGTTGCAGCCAGTTACCGTCTCCTCTTGCTTGAGCGCGTATTCGTCTTCCAGGAACGCCTTCAGCACGGCAATAGTATGACCCTTCTTGAACTGCAAAGCAGTTAGTACAGTAAGTACATATATCTCGAAAGAGCCTACCTCGCGCGACACTGTCGAGTCGTCCGGCAGGACAAAGGTGATCTAGAACCAGTGTAAGATGAATACAAAAGCTATTTAGCACCTTAAACTACGGCACCTGGATGGGCTCCTCTTGCAGCGCCATGACGTGGTCGAACTTGCTCTCCTCTCCATGCCTGACATCGTCGTCTTTACTGCCGGCACTCAGCAAGCCCAGATCGAGCGCGGGCTGCGGCATGGTCGATGCGTCTCTTCAAGATTGCTGACACAATTGGTGTTTTCAAAATACTCCAGGGCTTAAGCATGCAAAACGTTGGCAAGTCGCTTTCCAAGCAGGAATGCGGCCTCCAGCGACGGCGTTGTCGGTGCCAGTCTCGAGGATGTTGCTGGTGCGGGGCGGCGACAATGCCGAGTTTGTTCCAGACCACGCTGGGCCGATCGCTGACGCTATCGAAGGCCAAGGTGCAGACTTGCGAGGCAAAACTGTGCGTCGAGGACGCCGACAAGGACGTCTTCTGTCGGTCGGAGGCTGATGAATTTATGACAGAAAAAACGCACTCAAGAAAGTGAGAGTAGAAATAAAACTCAACAACCAACTGCAAGACGACACATACATTGTCAAAGTACTCCATCATGCGAACAGGAGCAATGTTTTGATCTGCTTGGTATCGTTCGTCTACTATCGAAACCTTGTTTCTCTCGATTAAACGACTGGTTGTTCATTATTATTTTTATTAATATTACTAAATCTGTTTGTTTTGCATGTCGTAGAGACTTCACTAGAACCCACCAACACTCGAACGATTGTGGGTTTGCTGGTCACCCCAAGTAGAATATGTTGGACATTGGTGATAAATAAGAGAAGTATTCATTGTCGAATGATACTAGCAAACGAGCGACAGGACTGGGTTAGTTCCTTCAAAACAGTTTTTATTCTACGCTCGGTTGATTTGCACAGGCTTTCAGTCCACGTAAGCAGCAAGACGACAGCGATTCAAAACGTTTTCTACAGAC
>JAAVTH010000470.1:0-140849 GCA_011947325.1 Phytophthora macrochlamydospora
TGTGGCAATTGCGCCGAATTAATTAGACCGGTTTAGCTGGGAAACGGGCTTTCGAAAAAGTGGCTTAGGACTGTTGCGAATTACTGTGTTGTTAGGACAAGCCCAGAGGAAGTCATTCTTCATCACCGTCGTCGTCATCAGAGCCAGCCCACCGCTGGAAAGTCAGCACGAACTCTTGGAAGGTGATGGTACCGTCTTGGTCGAAGTCCAGCTCCTTTATCCGTTCGGCTCGAATGGTCTGTGACGACAGACCACTTGACATGCGCTCCATCTTATTAGGAGAACCGCCACCGCCAGTCGGGTGCTGCCGCATCTGTTCCAGCACTTCTGAGGTCTGGATCGTTCCGCTGGCGTCGTCGTCAATGAGAACATACGCGGTGACCATCAGATCCAGAGCTTTCGCGATCAGCTTGGACGAATTTCCATCGGATTCCGTTGGAGGATGATCTGGAGCAGTGACCAAGGTGACGTCTTCTGGAGCATGCACGAGCGAGTCCTTGATCGAGTCGAAGTTGGTGATGAGACCGAGCAAGTGGGCAATAGCGAGCGACACAACGAACTCGTTGTGGCTCAACGAGTTGTCGCGCACCATGTCCGACTCGTAGAAGATTTCCGACAAGTCGGACTCTTTGATCTGCGCTCCAAGTGCGTTCAAAGCAGCCTTGAGGCCTTCAAAGTCCAGGCCATCTTTTTTCTGAACATTTGCAAAACAATTGATGAGATCAAGTTCAGCAATGGAGACGATGGTGCCTCAACGCAAACGTACGTCGGCAAATTGGCGGTAAATCGAGCGCAGCGTGGAGAAGGCATCCCGAACCAAGGAAAACTGGAGCACGATGCGTTCGAAGTGCGTGGCCCGACCTTTCTTGGGGTCTGCGCGTCGTGTCAAATTGACTTGGCGTAATGTGGCGATGATGCGAGCATCGATGGAAGTTGTTTGTTTGTTGGATTCGCGTCGGCCGGTGCTAGCAGCTTTCGGCACTATTGTGGTGACCACGCTGGGCTGACGTGAACTGGGGTTCCTTGCCGAGATGGGGCTTCTCCCGATCGCGCACTTTCAGCCGAGCTTAACTTGGTCACGCCTCCGCCCATGTTTGCCCGAGTCGATCAGCAGAGACTCGACTTGAGACTCAAAAGTGTGAGGAGATTAACGGTGGTATGTCCGCTCGTCCTCGGCGCATGCAGCAGATATTAAAGTCGAATGACAAGAGCGTCCTCGACGCATAGTCCGACAGTATTTATAGGGGTTTTCGGCAACTGCTAGTGGGATAGTGGAAATAGCCTTCATCTAGACGTTTCTTGAGGTCAATTGTTATGAAACAGCGTCTTGATGCCCTAGTTCCCTGGCATTATAGGCGCGAAACCTGGCGCTTTGATCGCTTTCGGAGCGTACTCGGATCCTCATCGATGACGAGGTCGGTCGCGGTGCTGGAGTATCGGTCCCAGTATGTGAACCGGTCTCGATGTTTTCGTTGAGCACGGCTTGTAACGCTGTTGGCCCACCACGTGCAACGATGGCTTCCTTCAAACTTGCTGTAAAGCGATCAACGCAACTGTGTTAGTTGTCCAAAGAGTTTGCCAACGGTAATTGACGTACCTTCAGACGAGATGTTGGACACGACCCAAACTGCATTCGCCTGAATGCCCACACTCTTGGAGCTCAGCAACCTTACCAGTACGTCGATAGCAGAACTCAATTCAACAACTGCTGCTGCATCGCTGACTCCACTTGAAGTCATTAAAGCTACCCCAAGTAACGCCAACTGAACAAGTTGCTCGTCTTGAGCGATGCTGGCACCGTCGGGTAACTTAACAACTTCCAGCAAGGCATCAAGGGCACCACACCGATTCATTTGCGATCGACACTGAGTCGATGATGCAAAGTTCACAAGCAGGAACAGTGTGTTCAGTCGAATAGCAGCGCTGCTGATATCAGTTGCTTGTGGGCTTCGTAAAATCTTGACGAGCGTCTCTACACTGCTAACCAAAGCTTCTTCCGGACAGAGTTCTGTCACTTGACCCGCACGAGTCATGGCACACAGCGCTTTCAATGCTTCTGCAAGCACATGCACTTGATACGAAGTGGACGAGTGAGAGTTTGAGGTAGCAACCACCACTTGTAGAACCACGTCGTAGGTCGTTGGAGTCAACTTGGTCTTCAGCACCTCGTCTATCAGAAGCATATTCAAGAACGAAAGAACCACGAGTAGTAGTTTGTTCTTATTGCGTGTTCGTTCCGTCGCTTGGCCAGTTGTCAAGCCCGCAGATACTGTTGACCGAACTTCGTCCGAGATTGCCCTCACAAGACTCAGCAAAGCATGAGACCCACCTTGTTCCTCTGACCCAAGCAGCAAGTCACGCACTTCGATCGGATTCGGGTGATCGTCGACAAACTCGGAGACCACAACGAACGCTTGTAGTTTGACACCTGGATCCATCGCCCCTAACAACTCGAGCGCAACACGAACACCATCTTTGCTCAGCATAATCTGACGCACGTTAATATCGTCATCGTCACCTCGGCGGCGTTGCTGTTGGCTCTGAGGTCGACGCTGTTGCCGTTGCTGTGCTTGGTGGTGACGATTTTTCTCAGTCTTCAGAATGGCAACCAAAACAGCTAATCCATTGGTGACAGTGCGCTGCGCCTCGGGTACAGGCGCGTTGCGTCTGATGTTTTCTACAACCTGCTCAATGATAGATTGCAACGTCTCGGCATCCACTTCTGCGACTCCAACAATCCGACTCATAGCTCCGAGAGCTCTGCGTTGTGTGGTGGCTTGTTCGTACGTAGATAATTGATCGCACAATGTTTCCAACATCCCGTGAGCCGCTAGCTTGGGCAACAGCTCTTCATCGTCAGATAAACGACTGGCTACCCAAACAGCGTTGCTGTGTACCTCAAACTCACTTGATGGTTCTTTTTGAACGTGTTCAGTTTGCTGCTTTGCGACGACCAGGAAATCCCGAAGCTTCGGAAGCAAATTCGAGGACACCACACGTCGGCTGACGATCTGACTCCGCGAACACATTTTGGCGAGAAGAGCAAGCACGCACGATTCAATTTCTTGACGGCGCGCTGTTGCAGCTAGTGGCGAGTAGAGAATTTGAGCCAGCACGGGAACAGTAGCGTACCGTACCAGTGCATCCAGGCATAGCGTAAATGAACACAAATGTGCTAAAGCTTGCAGTGCATGCAAAACAACTGGCAAGTGCACTGACTCCAGTGACTCAATCAACAACGAGATGTTCTCCGGAGATACCAGCGATGCTCGAAAATCTTCGTGAGCAGCAATCTTTGCGATCAAATGCGCTGCGTGGGCTTGAGTACCGGCAGTATCCACCGGAGGTGACATAGTAGCACTGAGCGATTGCCTTCTCCCACTTGGTTCAGCAGCCGCAATGGGACTTGCTGCCAATGCGCCAAAGAGTACTGCTGCAATCCCTGGAGCCTCGCCAATTTTAAACAATACTTCATCGTGTGTCCGGGCAGCCCGAGAGAGGCAAACCTTCTGCTAGTCTGAAAGTCGTCGCCCTCTTTGAATCTCGCCACGTTTGCGAAGTAGAGCGTTGCTGCGAATTTGTGTCGCATCCGCATTCACGCAGAAGGATCGGTATAGCGTCCAGGTTAAACATCGCAGTTATCGCTGGATCTAATTCGGCTAGTGAACCAAGAAGTTCCCAACTGCAGCGTGCCTGAAGCTCGGATGATGTAAATGCATGAATGTGCCACAAAATTTGCTGTATAGCACGCTCGTATGCCGTGCAAGCTGCTCTACCAGCGTCACCAGCACGTTGCAGCAACACTAGAACGCATAGCAGCAGTCTTGCTCGAACACTTAGTAGCAATCCATTGTCGATTTGGGCGTACAAAAACTTGAGGATATCATTTAACAGGTCATCAGTGCTAGCCGTCACATCAGCGTTCATAGGAGGAGAGTTCACCACCATTTCCACAAGAGTCAAAAACAACTCCATTGATCTGGTGCCTGGGTCGTTTCGCGTGTCATCCCCGCAAAAAGTGGTTGTAAGCGGCGCGAAGAACGCGCGTAATGACCCAGCGTGCCTGCACAAATCAGTGAAGCAGTCACCACTGTTTGTTGCAAGCCAATGTTGGACGGCTAACACCTGCTCAATCAGTGGCAAATTCGTAGCTGCTTCATGTGCCCTTGCATCACCTGACGATAGATGTCGATCCACTAGTACAAACGCGTTGTAGAGCCATCTCTCGTCGATCTTTCCAACAGCAGCTCTATCCATATTGACACTTCGTGCATTCTCATCTAGTTTGGAACGTACCATAGTTGCCAGTCCAAGAACTTGAGCAATTTGAGGAAGTGTTAGCCGCGGCTGCTCTTGGAAATCATTATCCTCATCCCCTCGTTGCCTGGCGAAAGCGGCCGCCAGTAACGCATTGAAATCCCATCGTGCAAGGTACAATTCTCCAAAACCACTATCGTGGATTAACTCTGGCGATGTCTTCAAGCCTGCTAATTTGACCAGTGCCACCAAAGAGTCACTAGCGATCGCGAACGAGAGTTCGTCTGCAGATTGACTTTCGTCTGTTGGTTCCTCTTGATTCCGGTCAGATGCCCCCACAGCAGCTTGAGCCTGTTCACAGTCAGCAACGAGATGGGTCATGAACGAATCAATAGCATGTTCCTTTGTTGGCGCATGCGTTAGGGAATATCGGTCCAAGAAACGAAGTAAATATCCCAATCGTTCGCGTCTTTCAGAAGTTGTCCGAGCAGAATTAAATTGAGCAAGCGCCTGAGCAAACTCTTCATTCAGATCGGAGCTGTAGCCCAGCATACCCAAAAGCGCCACTGGCAACGCCTTATCTTCAGCAGAAATGAAGGGGTTGTTTTCAACCGCACTACGAATCCCAGCAGCTTTCATTTCTTCCACAAAATGGCCAGTGCCGGCTAAGAGAAGCAATAGTTGGAGAACCAAGTGTCTTGAGCGGTTCGCATCACTTTCTGGAGAGTGAAAAATCTGCAGTAGTCTTGGTAGCAATGCAGTCGTGCCTTTAAACGAAGTGCATCCGTCGATTACAAACGTTTCGCCCCATTTCTCACGAGCATCCATCAGAGCTTGTAGAGCACCTTCAATTACTCGTGGTGTTAGTGCTCCATCCTCACAATTCAGAATTGCCAGGCATCTTGCGCAGAGATCCTTCCTCTGCTCTGTCATCGCGTCCTCTTCATTTTGACTTTTTGGGAGATTTGCCAATACAGACACCATTCTACAAGCATTTCGCAGGACTTCCTCTTCAGGGTGGCCAATCGCTTCCACCCAGCTCAACCAATCCTTTAGCAGACATAACCACACTCTCTCCGGCGCCTGTGCAATAAACAATTCTGCAAGTGCCGTGCTGGTGGGGCTGCAACTTTCAACAATGCAGGTCCACAGCATAACATTTTCCGATCTGAAATTATTGGTCTTTTCTTTACTTGCGTTCATCATGCAAATACCATCGTGAATTAACAAAATTTGTTGAAGGAGAACTGCTAGCGTACGACGTGAATCTCCATCTGAACGAAGCATATCGGACATAGCTTTTCTCATAGCCGACTTTGGGGGATGGCCGCAATGCACAAACGCCAAGTAAACACTTAGTGCCCTTTTCAAAGACGGGTTAGCACTATCATCTCCGTCGTACGATGCCAAGAGAGCTGGCAATTTCGCGAGGAAGCGCTGACCTACGACAAAGTTCCGAGCGATTGAGACGTACAGCACGTGCGTCAGCACGACCGCTAGATCGGAGGAATCGTTACCAGGTTGTGTGAAAACAATCAGCAATTGTTCAAGGATGTGATTGTCGCCAACAGATTCACGAGCACAAGCCGGATCATTCTGAAAAGCAGAAACCACGACTCGCTCTGCTAATTCATGGTGCAACCGAGTAGGACTCACAAGAAGTACTGTGAGCAGTTCTGCAAGTAGATTGGGTGGCAACGGGAAATAAAATTTCGTTTCCAAACTGTCGGATTTTGATAATGAAAACGCTCCACGAAGAACGCGAAGTGCTGGGAGCTGTTTCTTTGGGATTTGGTGTGCTGCTACGCGGGATTGAAGTAGTGGCACCAAGTCTAACAACTTGTCAGGCTTCCAATGTGATGTGTTTTGCTCGTTAGCAACATCCAATAAGTTTGCTAATAGCTTAATACCACGTGATGATTCCGCAGAGATCGTCTCTTCGTCAATTGCAGCACCTTCTTCCATAACATTTTGCGCAACATTTTGACTGATGCTTTTACATATGAGACTGACAAGTTCCACCGACGAATTGCTTGCTAGGTCATTGCATCCAGCTGTACTCGTTAGATAAAGCAGCTGCAATGCGTCGCGAGAAAGTGACGAATTTGTACCAAGGACTTTCGTTCCAACATCTTCGTGATTAAGCATTTCTTCAAGCAGCTTCACCAGCGATGCGCTTTTGGCCAAGTCAGCTCGAAGCGCTTGATTCGCCTTCGCTAACGCAACCAAACCAGAGAGTGCTAGGCGTCTTTTTAGTGGAAGCGCCTGCTTATTACTTGACCACACAACATCTTTTTCTTCAGCTAGCACGCACGACAAGAAATGTGCTGGCAATTTTGATGCTGTGAGTCCGGACGCTACTGTTATCCCAGCAGTCGCTAAATTTGTGAGAATCTGCACGGTTGTTTGCCCACCTTGCATGTCTTCATCTTGCTGCTGTTGGATACTCAGAGCCAATAGCGGAATGTGTCCGTCTGCTTCCACGATGCGTTCGGGTCCGTGTAATGCACGGGATAATTCTGTCAGCAGCGTGCAGCTTAATGCAAGTCGTTGGTCAGTACTATTCCACGTAGTCGGCTTTTCGTTGGGCCCACCACGAGAGTCCACCCACTGCTGTACAAAATACACAAGCCTACCCACACAGCCAGGTGCATTTAACAGAATTGCTTGAACCTCGGTATCACCTCTGCTTAGATCGAGGAGTAGCGCCAGAATCAGGTTTTGGACTTTCACGGTATTTGCTTTGCACAGAGCAGCAACAAGCGCGGGTATACCATCTGCAACGATCACCGCAACGCGTACATCACGTTGTTTCAGAATCGCGAGTAGCAATTGTGCGGCGGGAACAGCGACTTCGTCATTTGGTGACCCAACGAGCGTAATGAGAGCTGGGATGTCTTCACCACGGTTGAATAGAGTTGCGTACGGCGATGCCATTTCTCCATTCCCGACAAAAGCTCTAATCAGCTCGACAACGAAGCGCCCTATTGAAGGGTTAGTATCCGCTACTGGTAACCACCGATCAAGGGGTAGCAACTGAGGAAGCACGGCTCCTTTTCCGCGCGATAATATTTCAACTGATGTCTTGCACACGGCAGTACTACTTCCATACGGACAGCCAAACACGTTGAACAAAATTGCCATCAACATCTCGCACCATTCACCGGTGAGCTTTGCGGGACCGCTTTCGCCGTTAAGTAGGTAGCAGATTTGAGGAAGCAGCTCGATAAAGCGAATATGCGTCAAAGCAACGGTTGACATCTTCACCAAAACCCGAAGTGGCAGCATCAACCGCTCTGGAGCTTCTTCCGACTCGGTTTTCGATGCTGTCACGAATAAAATACTCATCTTCTCTACAATACCAAATAATTTGGGAACAACTTGAGCCACATCGTACGCCAGAACAACTCCTTCTTCGGATGAAAAAATTACGAGAAGCATGGCACAAGCATCGTCAAAAACCCGACGATCGAGCAGTGTAGCTGCATCCTCCTTTTCAAGCAAATGACCTGAACTGCTCACGGCAAGATCCGCCAAAATGAGAATACCATCCATCCCACAGAGCCCGGGTAGCGTTGGCATGTTCGACGCCATCAGCGCCAATATAGGAGTTATCCTAGCTTGTAATGGTCTCGCCTCGCTCTGCAATAGCGCTTTAAACCTGGCAATTGTGCGGTCCGAGGAAAACAGCAATTCAGTCTCCTCACCATGCAGCTTTGCTAGGGTTAGCATGCAGCGAAGCGCTTCATCCAGTAAGTGACGGTCATGAAGTAGCACCAAATTATTCAGTGCACGAGGCACATGAAGGGTGAGCTTGCTCACTAAGTGCAGATGAAAATGACATGAAGCGTCGACAAACCCGTAAAATGTGCACGATGATTCCGAATTGCATCTGCCAGTCAGCCTTCGCGCGTTCTGCTGCTTGTGCAGCCTTGGCAACGACTTCTTCCGGTGTGTCATCGGCACAGACAGATATTTTCCGGATATGCACGAGACTCTCGGGTCTGCTAGGAAGCCTTTTGTCGCCGAAATGATGCAATGCAGAAGCGACCAGATCCATGAGACCTCGTGGACCCTCCCTCGACGAAATGCGGCTGCTAGATCGTTGTGTCCTGTAAGGGCACTCAAGCACCCGTATGCATCCCGTAGCTCAATCACTGGGGTAGATGGGGGTCTTGAGCGTATACTTGCATCCACTCGGCTAGATGCAGCAGAATTACGCCCCAACGCTCTGCTGGAATATCATCTTTCGTGTTGTCGTCCATACTAATTGTATCAATTGATGTCTTAACGTTGTCTTCATTTGGTTCTTGGGATGCCCATGCTTGCATTTTGAGCAGGCGTGCAAGAAGCTTCAGCGCAGGAAGACGAATCCCAGGCTCTACAGCTTCTAACAACGCCGCAACCGGCGTGCACACGCGCTTTCTAATCAGTTGATTAACCACATTTTCGGCTTCCGGTTCTTCCTCGGTAGCGGTGGTAAAAATCGACAATATGTCTGCAGTGACTGATGATGGAAGACTCAAATACTCCGGAGAACGAAGTCCACACGCTATGAGCAAATCAACGCCACTAGTATCTTGCCAAATCCAAGAGCGAACGTGTTTTGCCGTCTTCTGGACTTTACTTCGTATCTGGGCTGGATCACTATCGACTGAGGAAGGAAGACGCAGTGTTGAAAGCAATGCTAGCGTGCAAATGCTGGTAGTTACGCCTTCTGGTTTCACGTGTTCATCGTGTGCAAAATCAACTTGAGCCAGCAGACGTGACACAGCAGGTTGTTCAAGCTGCAAACAAGGAGCATGACCGAAAAACGCCAAATACCCAAGCGTATCTGTTGCCATGAGTTGCACAATTTCCAGTCGATCGTCATAATTGGCGTGAGCCGGCTGCGTCAGACACAATAGCTTGCCGATGAGCGGCACTCCATCAAGCCCCGCTATAGCTTGTGCTACACTTTCTTCTGTGACAAGGCGTTGGATGGATCGCATTACGTGCATGAGCTTTAACGTAGTGTCATCACTAATGGGAACGTTGGGACAATCTAAACACGACAGCAAAAACGGAAGTGGCTGAATGGTGCCGCCTGTGATCAGCAGCACGTGCGCTCTAGAGGCTGGTGAAGTCTCCATAACGTCTGCAAACACTCGCAAAGCCAATAACAGAAGACGCGGAAGTTGTTGCGTCGACGGCGATACCAAGAATCGAAACAGAGGAACCACCAACTCTGGTGCTGCGTTGAGGTATGGGACGATCATTGGCAATGGAGATAATCCGGCAAGAGCTTCGGCTAGTTTTCCTCGCTCAACATCAGGCAGTTCTTTCGTCCCCAATCCAAGCGCTTTCAAGATCAAGAAAACCCACCACCTTGTACAAAAATGTCCCGGTTTGGATCTTGTGCCGCCAGAGTGCGAACGATTGCTGCTAACGACACCCCATACGCTAATACAAGAGTATCGCCTTCAGCTGGAAATTGTGTTGGTGTATTTCCTGATGCCACAGCATACCAAAGCTCCATGTACTCGATAAAGACCCCAACGCCAGCTTCTTCTGTGACAACTTGCTCGTCATAGGAGTTCGGAAGCAATTGACGCAACACATCAATGCACTCCCAAGCGAGCTGGGACATCCTAATTCGAGAAGTAATTGGCATATCATTCACAGCTTCGCCTTCGTCTTGAGATGATACTTCCACCAAAAGACCAAAGCGCAACAGAGCAACCAACACACTAGTAAATTCCAATTCTGACAGCCGAGTTATAACCTGCTCGCCAAGGACCTTACACAGTCTCGCGGCGATCTGAACAGCATGCAGGCGACGATTTTCAAGAGTCTTCGCACCGTTATCCATATTAACAACGGGCTGCGGCAAGCTTGGGTCAGTTTGCCCTGAGTACGGTAAAGGTAAGGCGGTAATTTCGCACATACATCATTTTCATGCAGAATCACCGCGATCTTGCGTGTGCCGGCGATATGACCCAGCAGTCTCAACGCCGTGTCATCATTTTCACCGAGACTACCGTCTTCCAGCCGTAGCTCTGAATCATTCGATTAAGTGCTTCCCCGCTATCTTCTAGAGAGATCGTAGTCTTGTGCTCCTCAACGGTGACAAGAACCACAAATATGCGCAGCACGTTTCGAATTGTCTTCGCGCTGGTGTCGCTATGGACGAAGCATGCTCGTAGCAGCGTGACTGTTTTTTCGGTAGGAAGAACTTGAGAGAGTCGTCTGCTAACAATGCCAACACCAGCCGACTTAGATTCTTGCCAAGGGCTTGAGGATGAAGTTGTAAGAGCGGTGTCAGTACATCAGCAATAATCTCTTCGCCTTTGAGGGTTTGACGCACGCGCGGAAATTGTGCTAACGTGCCTAGTAGACGTATCGCTCGATCTAGTACACCATCATGAACCACGTGGACAGGTTTTCGAAGAATTCCGTGCACGAGCGAGGCTGGGACATCGAGTGATAATAGCTTCATTGGGTTATCCGCTCGAGCTGCCAGCTTGGACAACACGTAGGCCGCAGCTTCTACAACCGCGAGACTTGTAGAGGTCAACAATTTGCCAAAGCAGGTAGGACACCACGCTCTGTGGCCGCGTCTTGCAAAATATGGTTCCTCTTCAGCCAACAAGCTAGTGTGTAGCATGCACAACGAGCAACCAGTTCGCTGCTGTGGCTAAGGGATTGGCACAAAACACCAACCGCTAAAGTATCCACCTGTTCACCGGTACGATAAGGATCAGCACAATTGCTGAGCACCAGCAACGTCTGCTCCAGGACAGCAGTCTGCAGGCTCGGGAACGCGCTAAAATCTAGAGTTTGTAAGGTATTTTCGAACTCGACGTCACGTGTTTCGCCGCTTTTGAGATGACTACCACGCTTTTGGGGGAATGACCAGAAACTGTGGTGTCCATTTCATTGTCATCCATCTCAACTTGCAGATCGACCATATTGTGTGTGTTGTTAACCTCTGGAGACGCTTGAAGCTGTCTCGTGTTGTCATCTCCACTCTCCTTCATCAGACCTACGATTTCATTTTGCGAGAGATAGTCTTGAACTGGTATGGATAATGCGGATACGGTAAGTTGAAGCAGAAGAGATAACGATCCTGCGGATTGGTCCTTCGATCCAGCGATGCGTGGAGCAATCGCAGAGGCGAAAGATAAATTGGCGAGACAAGTGATCGTCAACTCCACAATTTCCAACTCGTCAGCCCCACTGGCGCCTCCAAGTCAAGCCGTAGCCGCTCCAGCAGTGCACTCACGCACTCAACAAGACCGAATCGAGCTTTGTTGAACGACTCGCGGGTAAGATGCCGGACGACGAGGAGCGCAGCACGTGCGATACGAGGATTGACATGTGCAAGCATTTTTACTACCGACAATACGTCTACACAGCGCGATAATTCTAGTGCTTGGGCTGGCATCGGAGCTAGCTCACCAAGCACCAGCATCGCACTCTCCACAATCGTACCATTGGATCCTTTCAGCAGTGCAGTCAATTCCGCAACAACAGGACTCTCACACTGCAGCAAGAAGCGCTTGTTGGCATCGTTGCCCACAACTAGAACTGACAAAGCCCTAGCAGCACCTTTGGCAATTTCAAGGGTTTCATGGTGAACGAGAGCTAGCAATTTATCGAAACATACTTTCCCACCGAGCTTGACCTTGTTGCCAGCATGTGACCCAAGCTTTACGACAGCAAGTAGCGCGTTTTCCAGCACGTGAAGTCGCTGGGATGATAATCGATCCACAAGAGGAGCGGCCGCTCCAGCCGCACCTAGCCGAACTTTGTTGCCTTCGTGGCGTGTCACGACGTGTGCCACAAACAACGCTGAGTACCGTTGCAACCCATGAAGATCAGACTGCAGACCAGAGATAATCCCTGCGAGCAGTGCATCGCCTCCTTCATTAGTGATAGAACCGCGGTTCTCTGGAATTTGGGCAAGATAAGCCAGCAACTGAGCAGTTGGAACTCGTACACGACCACTTGGGTGTTGCAACAGTTTCGTGAGAAGCGGAACTAGCCCAGCACTCACCAACTTTCGTTGATTTGTACTGCTAGCCAAGGCCCCCATTGCTAGTGCTCGTGTCCAGGTTCCGCACAATCTTTCATCATTCGTATCATCAACTCTGACAATCCTCAGCAATTGTGTAGATCCATCGCACTCAAGTAACTCCAGCTTGCAAGCGAGAGCAGCAGATTCAGATCCTTCGCAAAGTGCTGCAAGAGCTTGAAGTCCTTTAATCTGCAATTTTTGACGCGCGTTCGAGTCTTCATGCGGCTCAATAACTTCTTGAGCTGAGGTCACGAGTGCTACCAAAAATCGTGTAGTTCCCAGTTGCTGAAATTGCTTGCGATTGCCGTCGTGACGGTGCACCAGGTTGTGCACTAAACCACACGCCCGTCGTCGTACTGAGCTTTCGCATCGCTGTTGTAGTGCTCGCATGACCACGGCAGCCCCATTAGAGTTAAACACAAATTGCGGAACGGCAGGGCGTTCACACGCAAGTCGTTGTAGCAAGTGCAGGCTGGCCCGAGCCACGGGTGCAAGTGCTGAATCCGCATGCCGCAGTGCAAAATCGACGATCTTCGGCGTAGCTACGACGCTTCTTGCTGGGGCTTCGCCACCCATAGGCGTATCGATCTCAATTTCATCGTCAATTTCAGCTTGGACTTCGATGTCGGTAGGTGATCGTGCAGCACTACAAACCCAAGCGAGAGCATCAAGAGCTTCGGCAAGGAGTTTGGCGTTGAGTGCCGTAGACGGTGATTGTAATAGCTGGAGATGAGCGTCTAGTAGTCGACTCTCGACAACCAAATGCTGGATGGCTGCGTCCTTCCGAGCCAGCAGCCCAAGAAATCGCAGCACATGACGTTGAGGTATTGTTCGTCTTCCTGTAGAAATGCGCTCCAATTCACGCAGAAGCTGCTGTATCGCGTTGAGTACGGTGGGCACCGCCAATGTGCGACGCAAACCTGGTGTCTTGGAGCAAGCGAGCTCACTCATCGTGTCAATTGCAAGCCTAGCGATCGGATCGCAAGGATGCGGGAATAGAGCCGCAATGCATAAAAACTGTGGAGCCGCTACGATAGACTGTTGGGTGATCTCACAGGACGATGTTCGGAAGACGCTACGCATGACCCTGTACAAAGGCTGGTAGTTCGATGATACATAGCGTTTTTCAACGCTGTCTTGGCCGCCGTCATCGTCCTCTTGAATCAAACTCGTTGTTTCTTCGTGGACATTTGAGGATTGATCATTTATGCTTCGATGCAACAGCTGAAGCAAACTTGGCACAGCTTCTGGAATCTGCGCGAAAGCTACGCGTTTATCTTCGAACTGGAAAAGATTTCCCCACACTCGACAAGCAGCAACTGCAACCGTCAGATTAACTGTGGTAGGGCTTGGAGCCGCTAACAACTTCACGAGGTGGCGCTGCGCTGCTCTTGAAGGAATATCGCGCGAATTCAGCCTCTTGAATAACCTCCGCAGCAGTGTAGCAGCTAGCAACTGGATCTTGGTGTTGCTCGATGCTTGCAGCAGATTTGCTATTCGATCCGGGTCGCTGGCGAATAGTTTCTCCAGCGCTTGTTTGTTTTTGCACGCTGTGAGTCGGACCAGGAAGCCTAACATTTGTTCATGCAATGCCTCAAGATTGAGTCGCGTCGCGACACTAAGTGACTGATCCACAAAGAACGTAGTGTCGCTCATTGCTCTAGTAAGCTGTGGTGAATGTGCCACCAAAGCCGCTAGCAGCGGTGCAAGACCCAACAAATATTCCGGTTGATGGTTCTGGAATAGCGCTTCAAGTACTTGCAACGCTTCTGGCGTCGTCTCCACAAGTTTGCAAAACAGCAAGTTGCTACCAGGTGTATCGATTTCTCTTGTTGGGCTTTCGCTCGCTCCGCATCCACAGTCTTCATCGCAGCCACAGCATTCAAGAAATAACACCAGAAGAGTAGGCAGAAATTTTGAACTAGCACCTCGCAGATACCCCAGCATACATGATACACTCTCAGCTTCACACATGTGTTCTTTGACGTGACGTGCAGTGCAGAGCGCTGAAAGGAGCTTGAGTGCGTAGGTAGACCCCACGCGTAATCTTGAAAACGCACGAGCATACACGTGCGGTAAGAAATCAGTGCTTTGCATTCCAGTACATGCCGTATCTGTCTTGGTGCGCAAAGGCTCGGATGACGAACGTAACTCTGGCTTCACTAATACTCCAGCTCGAGAAACTAACGCTTCACTCATGACAGTGGCCAATGCAAAGATCGCGAGCCGAGCTACTTTTTCATCGTGTGAGGGACCAGCAGCTAGTGATAGTATCATCAATTGCTTCAAATTCTGTGGTGCATCCACTTGAAACAGCAAGAGTCGAACACGGTCATTGGCATGCAATGCTACGATACCAAGTGCATATGCGGTTGCTGCCAACACATCGGGGGATCCTCCCACCAACAGTTTCGCCAAAATACCCAAGTTAGTCTGCGTACAGATCGAAGCGTGGAAAAGCCCAGACTTGGCGAGACTCGCGAATAAAAACTGGTAGCACTTGCTGCAGCTGATCGTTTGGCTGCTCCACGAAGCGTCTCGAGCATTTTTGCTAGTGTTGTTGTAGTTTGCTCATGCGGGAAAATTGTGTCTGCTTCATCAGCAATTAATGACAACGCAAAGATGATAGCATCGACGTTGGGGTTGTTGGGCGTCATGAGACGCAGGAAAATGTCGATACAACCAAGGCGCAATATTTCCGCCAGGTTCTCGGCTGCATGCCAAAGACATGTACGATTAATACGACGGAGGAAATTTTAAAATCTCTACTTGCATACCGTTGGGAAGGGAAAGGCCGATGCAAATTACAGCGGTCTTGGCTACTGCTGTGTGCTTCGAGTGTACAAGTTCGAGGAGGATTGACAACAATTTACAAGCAGATACTTCGGTTTTAACAGCACCTGCAGTTCAAAGAACAACATGAGACGCGGCGTTCAAGGATGAGTAAGTATGCGTGCATACTTTGACGCAACGTGAGTCGCAGAACCTTCAGAGCTGCTAGCACCAACTCCAATCGTTCCCCTTTTGCCAGCGAAGCTAGCCTAGCAATGAGTCCAGCCTCACAAAATGACAGCACCACATTTGCTGTTCAAAACAGTGTAAGCTGCTAGACGACAGTTGAAATCTCCACGACACACGTACAGTTGCCAGCACACAGTGCAAAAATGACCTCCAGCGCAAGATGCACACTCTGCTCGTCTTGACTGTCCAGCAACGCCATCAGCTTTGCCATCCCCCGATAGCCAGAAAAATCTTGGCCACAGATTCTGCAACAGCAACGTTGAAATCAGTGATAGTGATTCACAACATGGACGCGTCAAACTCTCCACCTCTGTGAATGACTCGAGACAGCAACGCAAGTCCAGCACTCCTTGCAATTGGATCCACGCAATCGGCCAATGCCACCAGCGGCGATATCCAATTGTCGTCCAGCAAGCCAGGGATCAACATCAATGCTTCCCCTGCAGTCTAATCAAAAACAAGCAGTGAATTCATCGCCACAGACCCTGAAGCTGTCAAGTGCTTACCAGCTTCTTGAGCGGATCTCGCGGTGCCGGATTGCGTTTGCTTGGACTTCGGGCTCTGGGGCTGATTCCGTCTCCATCTACAGCGAACGCATCGCCTGAAGCCTGCCCCTCCCACCATGGAGCAGTGAGCCAAAGAGTCTTCTCTACACGATGCAAGTACTGGTACACATCGGCCTGTTCCGAGTCTGCCTGTAGGCTTTGCGACCCGAAAAGCGCGTCCAGCGACTGTGAAGCGCCCATTTTTGGTCGGCTCGATCTCCTCGTGCCATAAATTCAAGAGTCGCGACTGCTGCAGATTTTCAGCTTCTTTTTGGAAGTGTCGACAATGAGCCACAGGTGCTCGTGCGGCAAAATCATGAGGTCTTGCATTCCGCCTTGGCCGAAGACGTAATTGATGATAAGTTTTACTTACGGGCCCAGAAAATCAGCAGCGGTCAGGCGGTTGACGAAGCAACCGAGCAGTTCAAGGTTGCGAAGTGAAGCCTGTGGCCGTGGTTCTTTGTCTGGAGCCTGACTTATCCTCGCGGGGTTCTCCTTCCCCATGTGCAGTGGCAGCAGGCCTTGGAAGGCGGTAATGGCAAAAATGTACCCCCGTTTTGAGAGGAGATACACATATTTGACGGAGCTTTCCGACCTCATTGACATTTGAACGGGGAGGATCCGTCGATTTTCGCTCTCCATTGCAACCAGGAGCTCGGACTCCGAGCCTCGGAGCTCAACACAACTTCAGATACCAAGGCTCAGAGTGACCAGGTCTTCTACATCAGTCAGCGCAACGTCGTGTGCTTTTTCGCAGGGTCTGGCGGAAGCGTACCAGCAAAAAGGTGGCCATCATTACCAAGATGGCTTCACTCGCTTCGAGTCAGACGCAATATTTTGACCTGGCGTTTATTGCTCTCCTTACTGCTGCTCGTCTTCCGTCCAGCCGCCTGCCCTCGCGCGCGCCTTCAACGGCAGATTTCCTCCGCCCTACTGTGTCATGGGTGTCTGCTGCGCTTCGCAAGAGCAGCCAGCCGAGCTCGCGTCTTCTCTACAGGAACTGCGCCATCCAGCGGAAGCCATCAGCGTAGCCCATCCGACGCACCACCGAGCACATGTAGAGCTCGATGGGGCGGATGCTGGCGTCCTTGTCGCCACGGGCCTCCTTACCGTACGTCTCGTACAGACCCAGGGCGGAGCGCAGCTCATCCTCCGAGGCGGCGCGCGGCACGTCGATCTTGTTGCCCAGCACCAGGAACGGCACGTTGGCCAGCTCGTCGTAGCCCAGCAGCGTGTCCAGCTCGCGCTTGGACTCGGGGAAGCGCTCGCGGTCCAGCGCGTCCACCACGAAGACCACGCCGTCCACGGTAGCGAAGTAGTCCCGCCACAGTCTGCGCGCGGTCTCGTGGCCACCCAGGTCGAAGGTGCGCAGACGCAGCTTGCCGATGATCAGCTCCTCCGAGTCTGCAGATCGAAAAAAGTTTAAATAAAATAAAGAATAAAGGTCAAGACCTTCCCTTCTTCACGTACTGGGATGCAGAGTCGGCTCGTGGACAGCCACGCGGTCATCCTTGAGCATGTGCAACAGCGTCGTCTTGCCGGCGTTGTCCAGACCCAGGAACAGGATCTTGGCATTCTTATGGTACAGACCTGCAGGCGATTAAATAAACAAAAAAGTTAAATAAAAACATCCTAGGCTCAGCAGAGATGGATCTTGACGGATCGAGCGCCTTCAAGACTGTAGCTGGAAGCCACGCATGTTGTCTGCGACGAAGAGATAGATAGGATGCTTACCCAGGTAGCCCAGCACGTTGTAGAACCAGTCGAAGACAAACATGGCTTTTATATATCTGTAGGGGCTCTCCTTCCTCGTGACCGCAAAACCGAAATGGGGGCAATCCTTCTTCGAGTCGTCTATGTAACAGATGGCAGTCTGCTATCTGTCATGCCACTAAATTCTAGCTTTTACAAACCCTGCTATTAACCTTCAACGTACAGACCCGCCAAATTGCTTAAACAACGCTCCACGTATGCTGCTCTGATTCGCGGATACTATAATTCGTGCCTTGCCGCCAGCAGCAGCATCAGAATCTCCAGCATGAGACGACGCGGCGTGGGCATCGGCGCCGTGCGCAAGAAGCAGGAGCAGGCCAAGCACTTCAACGAGGTGGGCGAGCAGCTCGTGGAGGCGAACTTGACCCACGTGTCGGCGCAGCTGGAGCTCTTCCGCTCCAACCTGCAGCAGTTCGCCGTCAAGTACAAGAGCAACATCAAGAAGGACCCCGACTTCCGTCGCAAGTTCCAGGTCATGTGCGCCAAGATCGGTGTGGACCCTCTGGCCAGCAAGAAAGGCTTCTGGTCCGAGTTGCTGGACGTGGGCGACTTTTACTACGAGCTGGCGGTGCAGATCATCGAAGTGTGTATCATCACGAGGTGGGGGGATATTTGATGTAACCCTGAGAAGGAGGGAGCATTTACTGACGTTGCAAGTGGCTTGTTGCAGACCGAAGAATGGCGGTTTGATCGGGATGAGTGACCTGCTGCGGCTGCTGCAGAAGAAGCGGAGTCCGGCCATGCAGACGGTGACGGACGATGACGTCAAGAGAGCAGTTCAGAAGCTCAGTGTCCTGGGGGAGGGGTTCCAACTCATTGACATGGAGGAGAGAACTATGGTACGGGGATCACCTAGGATACGGCTTTTGAATGAGTGGGCTAATCCGTGTTGCGGCTAGATTGTGACAGTACCGGTGGTGCTCAGTCCCGACCACTCGACGATTCTGGCGCTCGCGCAGACGACGGGGAATGGTGACCGTGAGTATTTTGGCGAGGGAGCTGCAGTGGGACAAAAAGCGGAGCATGCTGGCGCTGAATGTGCTGTTGCGTGAAGGAATGACATGGATCGACGAGCAGGTGCAGTTGCAGCGAAGTTGAGTTGGTTTGAGAAAGGTTCTGATGCCTTGCTTTGCTGTGCTTTTACTGTAGACGAGCGAGACAGCGTACTTCTTCCCGAGTATCACGCTCTCCGGCACCTACACATAGAGCACCATTTACAGCACCGTGCTGTAGTGCAAAAGGGCCGTGAAGAACATGCAAGCTGATGTCATTCGTCGTCTATTTTTTCGTACTTAAAAGGTTAGCGTGGCTTTGACTCGAAGGAGCGAGCGAGATGGGGAAGGCTCGCTTCGTGTGCGAGTACTGCAACAAGTCCTTTGAGGACTCGCAGGAGGCTCGCCAGCGACACAACCGCGGCCGAAACCACAAAGCCAACGTCAAGCTCTGGTACGACAGCTTTGCAGGTACGACACATAGCTAGAACCAACGCTGCCAGTCGGCTAATATACATTCGACTTCAGCACAAGAACAGCACGCAGCTGCTGCTGGTTCAGGTTCAGACAATGGTCTGCACCAAGCATCAGCGGCTCAGTCCCAATGGACTCTTGTCAATGGTCAACAGCGGACCCAGCCGGCACTTACGCTGCAGAATTTGCCGCCGTCCATGGTACCAGCCCCACCCGAGGCGTTCTTCTACTGTAGAGCAGATTGGGGGTGAGCTGCATCGGCTACATCTACGCAAAACAGGACATGATCTGCATTATACTTTCGCACATTCGATGCTAGCCAGATGGACAGTTTCCTTCGAGGCGGACAGTTCATTTCTTGTGTGTTTTGACAGGGGACCCCCAATCTACCCGCCCTGGATCCACGGGTGCATCGCGATCTGCTCTACTGTCAGGCGCCGCGACGGATCATCCACGATCAACATTTTCATCAGCAGGTCACGGACGCTCATCGAGACGTGGTCCATGCCCCACGAGTCCAGCATGTCGCTCAGCAAGCCCTGCGCAATCATCTGGAAGCGCGGGTCCGCGTCGTCCGGACGCTCGAAAGGCGGTGCTCCTGTTACCATAATGAACAGCATGACGCCCGTCGACCAAATATCCGCCGAGAAGCCGTTGAACGGCACTTGGTTGCGATAGATCTGCGCGGTAAACACGTTGGATCAGTCTCCAATTCCCGTCGCGATGAATGATAGAAACAAACTCACCTCTGGAGGCATGTAAAAGATTTTCCTACAGCGCCAGCAGGAGGCAGCGAATACGTCATGCCATGCGCGTCGACTGGAATACCAATGGAGAGGCCGAAGTCGATGATCTGCACACAAAAATGATCGAGCAAGTGAGTTATCTAATTGACAATTTCCCCAGCTTCGTACACACGCACGCACCTTTGAGGTATCGCCGTCCAGCAAAACATTTTCTAGCGACATATCACGGTGGCAAATGTAGCGACTCTGCAGGTAAGAAAGTCCCGCGAGCACCTGTGTGAACCAATGACGGCACTCGGGCTCTTCCATGGCGCCACCACTCTCCACGACGGAGAACAATTCGCCGCCGTTGCAAAATGGCAGCACCGCGTAGATAAAATCAGCGTCATGCAGGCATTCGAGCTAAAAAGCAATAGACAAACCGTAAGTTCACGAGCACTAGAGGAATATGGTAACAAAACTTACCAGAGTGAGCACATTTTCGTGTCCAGGGACAGACAGATACTGCTGCGCAGCAAGTTCCACCAGCGGATTCTCTTGTAGATTGCCTTCCTCTATAATAGCCTGCATTTCAAGAAAAAAAACGAGTTAGCTTTTTCTGGAGCAGCTATTCGCACCAAGAAACATCAGTCACTTGTACCTTGCTCATGACTTTGATCGCCACTTCAAACTGCGTGCGCACAAAAGTCCCGTTGGGCGTCATCTGCAGCCTCACAGCGTGCTTGACCTTGCCGTAGATACACTTCCGCAGCGTACGCACAAACTCGTACACCGCTCCCGAGCCGGAAAAATCGCAAGCACCATGCCCACGCCTTCGACGGGGCACCGTCTGAGCTCTGCGTTCATGAAGCGCACTTCCTGCGGGATGGGGAGCTCAGTCCATTGGTGTCAAACTCCTCGCTGCCCGTGCGGAAGACATCGTCCGATGGGTTAATGCCCAGTGCCTGTAGCTGCTGCTGCAGCTCCGCTGACACTTCCTGCATGTCTGGCTCTTGATGTGGCGGGGTGGCGGTTCTGGAAGTTGTTCGGCCGCTACTTCTTCACAGGTTTCGTCGCTAGTGGAATCGCTGCCAGCCTGCTTCTCACTGGTGGTCTTGAGCTCAGACTCGCTATTGGAGCGGTCTGCGAGAGTCCTGGTGGAGCGGCTGAGAGCCTCTGCAGTGGCCGGTTCTCTGTTTGTGGCTTGAGCTGGCTCGGTGGCTGCTCGCGCGCGGTTGCTCTTGGACTTGCTCTTGCTTTTGCCACCTAGAAGACCCCAGCCCAGGACCGGAAGCGGTCGAACGCGCGAGGGCGCTGGCTACGGAGGCGCTCGTCGCGTTCGTGTTGGCCTGTCGTCCTCTCAGAGGACCAGGTCAGCGACGACACGACGGAGGGGAGCAGACGGAAGTCTTTGACTCACTGCTCGAGCTGCAGATGGCGGTGACTGACTGGAGTTGCTGCGGGGCACTTCGCTGCAGTCCACAGCAATCGGAAAAGAGACGGGGAAGGGGAGACCGACAACGAGGCAACGAGGGGCAGGAGGAACACCGACGCCTTGAGCGGGGGCTGGCGCTGGACGACGTTTTTCTGACTGCTTTCGAAATCGGTGCCTTGTATAGTGAAGCGTATAGTGGAGGAATTTGGAACAGCAAATGTGTATACTTACAGATGCGTTCGTTTGTCGAAGGTTTGCTGGGCTCACGCGAACGTGCAGAAGCTGGAGCTGTAGGTGAAGAACCCTACCAGTGTACTCGGTCGTCGATGTCGAGGTACTTGTACTCGTTCGACGCGGAATTGCTCAATCGAGTCGCAGGTTCTTCGAGCACATCGGCCGTGAGCCGAACCCGCACAACCTCGATCTCCTGAACATCGTCATGGGCCTCGGTGCCGTGTACGAGCGATTGCCACGCCTCCGTTTGAGACGAGCTTTATCAGGGTCGTCGGACAGGTCACTGAAAGACGCGCTGCTTCGAGCTTCTCAAACTCGCCCTAGAAACCATCAAGCTTGTGCGAGTACCAAATGCGCTTTTCCCACTACGACACCCACTCGGCCACTTCGTGTTTCGAGGAAACGCAGTCTCGATCTACTCGTGGACGGAAGTCGTCACCATCGGCTTTACCCTCTCGATAAAACATTGTACTCCATCCATGCGCCGTCTGCAGCGAGCACTCACACGCCAACTTCGTGCTATTCCAGTTCCATAACTTGCTCATGAAATCAGCAATACGTTCGTTCTCATCAAGGTAGTAGAGCCCGAACAACATCTCGTTGATTCTTGTAAACTGCCTCGAGTCCAATTCAGTCATGCAAGCATTAATCGCGTAGCAGATCTCCGAACAGTCACGAGTCACGCGTTTGGGCATCATGCGCTGTCGAACCTTGTCCGTTCAACTGGCAGTGCTCTCAATTCAAAGCTGTCTGGACGAGGTGGCTGCAGAGTGCTGGAAGACTTCTGACGGCCGGGAGGTCTGTTCGGCAGACCCAACGGGATTGCGAGCAGCCTGGTGGTTCTTTTTCGTGCTGCTGCTGTTCGTGAGCGTCTCAACAGGGTGTTTGAAATCGGACTGGTGGCCATGCGACTCACAGGAGGATCCAGTCGCAGCAGGTCATCTTGAGAGCGGCCTGGCTCACAAGGAAGACACGTCGTGGACGCAGCCACTGCTCCGTCGCGAGGATATCAAGATGCAGCAAGAAGAACAACAAGCGCTGCCATCCCCGCAGAAACCAGTCTACAGATATCTGTAGCAACGCATCAAGCAACAATTAATCATTCTCCACTCAATCCAATACAGCAGGCGAGCCCGCATTTTTGCATGCTGCGGCGCCCCGCTCGAGATCTATTTACCGAGTGATCAATTGGCCTCCTGGTTGTCTTCCCTGCGGTCCTCGTCCGCCGGAATCTCGCCGTTCGGGTTCGCGTAACTGAGCTGTGCATACAGCGCAGCTTCAGCGGCCGATGCAGTACTGCCGTCCGTAGCAAACTGGGTGTCTGTGTTCGGGTACGACGCCAGAGCACCGCCGCCTCCTTCAATACGCTGGCGCTTTGCCGCCGGCATCTGGTACTGCTCCGGGTAGTCAAACTCCGCGTCCTCTGTTGTAGCTGCGCCCTTCGCCTTAACCATCGCCACGATGGCGTCTCGATCAGCTCGCTCGCCAGCCTCCTTGGCCACTGGGTTGGGGTCGTCAAACGCCCATCGAACATTGAGCACCTCATCACTCTGCAGCGACTGGTTGCCCATGGCCTCCTTGGCGAACTCGGCACTTGTGTGATGGCGGAACCGCACAAAGCAAATGGCCTTACGGTGGATCACGTTGATGTTCTCCACCTCCCCCACTCGCCAAACTGCTTCCAGAGCTCGTCTTCCTGCGCTTTAATCGCGTCTTTGCCGTCCACACTCTTCAGGCCGCCGACGTAGAGCGTCCGCGAGTTCCTTGTGAAGTTGCCCACCCCTGCCATATCATCTCGATCCGTCGCGTGTCGTTCCCGTCCGAAGCAGTCGTGCATCACGCCGATCCTGGTTTCGTCCGCCACCGACGGCAGGCGATGGTAGTAGCTGCAGTCGGCTCCTCTGGCGCACATGCCGCGAGCAAAATGAACGCAGAAGTAGCGGTTAGCCTTGTTCACCACGTCGGCCTTGGTCTTGCCAGCGTCCAGCTGCAAATTGCATCTCGTAGTTGCTGGCTCCTTGCCCCTGGAGTCGCTCCAGTGGTCCCCCACGTACTTGTCGTACCAGATATTGTACTCGTAGGCGCCTTCCAACTGCGAGTTGGCTGTGGGCATCGTATCCAGCTGCTTCCTGGCCGGCCGACTCATCCACTTCTTGTTCAGTTCTTCATACCTGCTATTCTCATCGGCTCCAGCCTTGCCGCGGCCGAACCAGCCCGTAGCTGCAAGAAACAAACAGTGTAATGCATGAGTAACCCATGCCGATATCTTCTCTCTCTCTAGCGACGTACAATGCGGCGCCGCGCCCATTTCCGCGGGTCGCTCCCATTGCGTCTGATTGGTCTGCGTGTTGTAGTAGTAGATCTTGTTGCTGGCCGGGTCCAGCGCCTCGCGCCACGAGTGCGCGTCCCCTTGGCTGTCCACCACCAGCGCGTCCGGCCGCGTAACCTTTGGCGCCTTGCAGCGGAAGCAGCGCTGTCTGCGCGCGTAGTTCTCGTGCTGGCAGTCCTCGCACACCCAGTTCTTCTCGTATACGGCGTAGGCCGCCCCACGTCGCCCAGCGTCCCCACCGCCGTCACATCCCGCGGCAACCCCGACATCGCCGCTTGGAACTGCGTAACCCCGACTTACAAAACTACAACCTATCATACGACATTTTTACCGTTTCTCGCGACCTCTTCCGAAACCGTCAATGACTTCGCCCATCACCTCCCCTGGAGCTGCTTTGGCGCACTGCAAGGCTGCTTGGGGCGAGGCCTGGCAACCTCAGCTCCTGCCGTACGCTTCGTCCAATGCGCTGGCCGTGGCGCTTCAGCTGCTGCTGATGCTGATGCTGATTACGTGGCTGGCGAGCGTCGTGACCCGCAACGTGGGCTTTGTGGATCGCTTGTGGTCCATTACTCCCGTGCTCTTCGCCTGGCACGTGGCTCTCCACGCCTACAACGTCGACGGCGACTGGAACGCTCGGTTGGTGCTGATGAGTACTCTGGTTACGCTCTGGGGAAGCCGCCTCACGTTCAACTTTTGGCGCAAAGGCGGCTATAAGCTCAGCGAGGAGGACTACCGCTGGGCTGTCATCCGCAGCCAAGTGCACTGGACAGTCTTCGAGGTCTTTAACGTGGTGTTTATCGCCGGATATCAGCACGTCCTGTTAATGCTGCTGGTGGCGCCGAGTTACGCTGCTTACTACCACCGGAACGAAGCGCTCAATACGGTGGACGCAGTGGCCTCACTGCTGTTCCTGCTCTGCTTGGCACTGGAGACGACGGCGGACCAGCAACAGTGGAACTTTTACACCAAGAAACACGAGCTGATGCAGCAGAAGAAGCCGCTGAGCGGGGACTTCAAGGCTGGTTTCAATCGCAGCGGCCTGTTCCGCTTCAGTCGCCACCCCAACTTCTTCGGAGAGATGTCGCTCTGGTGGGCATTCTACCTCTTCAGTGTCGCTGCGGGCGAAGATGGCGTGAACCTGTCGAGTATCGGCACGATCCTGTTGACGATGCTGTTCCAGGGCTCCACGCCGTTCACCGAGTCCATCACGGCCTCCAAATACCCAGAGTACAAGCTGTATCAGCAGCAAGTGTCGGCTTTAATCCCGTGGTTCTCGGACAAGATCGACAACGACGCGCACCAAGAGTAGAGTTGGTGGACACTCGTCCGATACGTGGACAATTTTGATGCCATTTGGTTTTGTTACGAAAGCTGCATAACATGTTCAATAGAACTCGGAAACACGGTGGCCAGAGTAATTGGAAGTATCTAATGGAACATGCAAGAGCATTTTGGTTGTGGAAGTCGGGGACCACAACAACAACAAGAACCAAATTCAAGTTCGTTTCCTTTTGCGTTTGTGCGGTAACTTTCGGTGTTTTTAATAAAAACGTGTAGAAAACGGTCCATTTTTATCTTGCAGTTTGTATGCCTCTACAGTCGTACGTGACATTTTCGCAGCATCGCCGTTGCCAAACGGCGTCATGGTCGCAGGACGCTGCGTTTGCTCGGCTCTGGTGTCGCTCGTAGCAGCGCTCTCACTCTCTTCGCCGTTGCATGTTATAGCTCAACTGGATGTTCTGTCGGATGCCGAAGCTCCAGCTGCGCCGACGTCCCTAGCGCCCTCAGGAACTCCATCTATCGTCGCGTCATCGACACCCACTAGTGTAACCCAGATTCCGCCGCTTTACGACAAGCGCCAGCAGGTTTTCAGTGTGGACGGCAGTCTAGATGGCTCTTTGAACGAAGTGGACGCTGTGGTAACCGCTGCAGACCTCTCAATCGATCAGGTGGAGGAACATCTCCATATTGTGCAGCAGCTAGAACTCTCTGTGAACCGGAGTCTGCAGGACATGGGGAGCAGGGACAGTCTGTCCAAGTACACAAGAGACCAAGCTGCAGAGAGACAGAAGCTCCGAGCAGAGCTGCTCAGCGTGCAGGCTAATCTCAAAAGACTTGCGTTGGGATTAAACGGAACGCTGCTGGAGCTGGAACACGTGGAGCAAGAGGAGCAGATCCAGTCCAAGAAACTGAAGGAGGTGCTAGCTCATCAGGAAGAGGAGCAGCGAGAGCATAAGCTGGAGGAGACAGGGCAGAAGGAAGTGGACTATGAAACAGGACATTTAAAGAACACGACGGGGCTGAATGCCGAGCAGCTGAAGAAGCTGGAGGCGGTGGAGAAGAAGGCAGACCCGGCAGTGCTGCATTACGATATGGATCTGCTGGCACAAGTGGCGGTGCTGCTTGGCGTGTCGGCGATCGGAGGGATTATTGCTACGTACTTTAACATCCCCCGCATGCAGGCTATCTCCTTGGAGGTGCGCTGGTTGGGCCATCATGCCTTGGGGTTGTGAGGTTGTACAAGGAAGTGGAGACAATCTCTCTGTTTGGTTCAGTTTTCCTGTTGTTCGGACACGGTGCTGCGTACTCACCACAGGAGCCGGAAGATATCTTCCGAAAGTATTTTGTGGGAGGTGTGGCATATATCGTGTCCACTGTGATTTTAGTCGCCGTTGTGGCCGTCCAAATCGGCTGGACATCGTCTTTGGTTGAAGGACTTAGCATCGGTGTAGGCGTTTGCTTCTCGACTACTGCGCCACTCTATGAGCACATCCGCGCGAACAAGATCCAGGACTCCTCCTACGGACGCACTGTGACGTCGATTATTGCTATCCAGGATTTGTTGATGAGTTTTGCATTGGGCACACCTGAGTGGTTCTCAGTGCGTTCAGTCGGTTGGATCGGAATTGCCATGGTGCGCTCTGTCATCGCTTACGCAGTCGTCGTGGGCATGACCATAGCGCTTCATCAGTACGTGGTGCCCCCTTTGCTGCGCTTTCTGACTGCTATGGAAGAAGTGCATAATGCTCCACTAGTTCTGTTGGGAGTGGTGTCGGTGTGCTTGTTCATGGCTCTGTTTTCCGAGATGATTGGGCTTTCGCTGGAATGTGGTGCGTTCTTGGCTGGTTTGGCCTTTGTGCATGTATCGGCAAATGCCAAGGCGGCCTTTACTTCGATTCGAGTGATGGAGAATTTGTTTGGTAGCATGTTTTTCGCCTGTGTGGGGATGATCCTGCACCCAATGTTCCTGATCAGAAACGCTGGAGAAATCCTATCGATGGTGTTGCTGATAGTTGGGATCAAGACGCTGTCGATGGCAGGCGTGATGACCTTCTTCCGAATCAGTCCGAAGAAAGCGTTTCTCGCAGCGGTGGGTTTGTGCCAGATTGGCGAGCTGGCTCTGATTTTCATGATCAAGGCCCACGCATCCAAGCTTGTGTCGCGACGGACATATTTGCTATTCGTTGCTGCCATCTCGGTCTTCCTCGCGTGCTCGTCGATTTTCAACCGCAAGGTCGTGCTTGCCCGACGGAAGAGTATTTACCAATTACCTTCTGTAGCTCGTGGCAGACGAGCTGAGCGACATCGGAATTCGAGCGATGTTTTCGATCTTCGGATCGGCAGTCCTCGCGATCATGCAGGGTCAAGCAACGCCTTCATGGATTCCGGCGGGGAAGAAGACGTTGGATCCCCATCGTCGAGGATGCGGCGTCAGACGTCAAAACCTTTTTCTCATTGAGCTAGCGAAGTAGATCGAAGTAGAAGACTCGAGTCTTGTTAACGCGGCTTTCTTTTAAAAGTGATCGACCTCGACACTAATCGTTAAAAGCTGTACTCATTTTCATTCATCCTGGTTGTTGCCTACCACAGCTTCCTTCGCTGTGGTCTTGACATCTTCGTCGTCGAGCTCCGGTCGACTGCTGCGTTCGCTCTCAGTGTCCGTCTTCGAGGTCGCCTCCTCTTCACTGCGTTGTTTCCTTTGCTCTGAATCCGCGATTGTCGATGTCGAGCTAGTTCCGCGGGTTTTATCGACCAAATTTTGAGGCGGTGGTGGCGGCATGGAAGTCGTCGTCATCAAGCGCGGAGGCTGCGTCTGGGCTGGTTGTTCAAGTGGTAACGTCGCTTGCTGGAGCAAGTACATGAAGCCATCTCGCACACCTTCGTTGGTGAATTCCAAGTGCAGCTCTCGGAATCGAGTGCACACCGACAGCACACACGCTGGGTCCACCGCTCGCTTGGCAGTATTGGGCAAGTTGGTAGCATGACCGGCAAAGAACGGCGCGTTGTCACCGACAAGCATTTGACGAATGTCGTGCAGCTTGATCGAATCGTCCAGCGGTGACGTTGCCGACGATGTGATCTCTTGGCTGTCTGAGCCCGTAGATGGCGCTCGAATTCGCAGAGCTGTCACTGCTGCGGGCGACACGGGAGATGCCGGAGTGCTTTCCGCCTGTCGAGACGGGAAGTTAAGCGTGAATCCTCCACTTGCTGTACGCTCAGTCTTCACTCCACGCTCTCGGCGAAGTGAACGCCACCACATTTTCTTCTCATTGATCGCCTCAGACGTGCTGCTCGTCGTACTTGCCGAGCTACTCGAGCTGTCCACTGAACGTGGTGTTGAGGCGCCGGCGCTCAGGTCGTGATCAATAGGAGAGCCGACAAGACCGCCGTTCGGGATTCGGTTCGAGTTCGGTTTCGGCGCGTGCAGATCTGGCTGGCTACTGCTGTTGTGGTGCTCTTTCGTACCAATACCGAACAAACTGGTAAAACTGCGAGCGTTCTGGTAGCGCAGCAAGCCACGTTTGAACAATTTCGGTTGCCAGCTGAGGACTTTGCCGTCGGTTGATAAGCGGAGTTTCGTTCGATGTGGCAGTCCGTTGCGTCCATACTTAATCGCCTCAAAGCCGCCCATGACAAGTTTCTTACGGATCGCTGAGGCAGCCTGTTGGCGACGAGTGAGGTATGCAAGCCGCCGACGCTCTTCACCTTCGCGGCGAACACGTTCCAGAGTGATTCGACCTGCGTTGATCCAGGGATGGCAACGAAGATCCGCCATGGACGGTCTCTCTTTCGGGTCCACGTGCAGCATCTTGGAAATGAGCGTCTTCACGTCAGGGTGAATCGCAGCCCAATCCTTGGACGGATAGCGAACATTGAATCGGTGTGTTCGCAACTGAGCGAGTTTCATTGGGAACGGTGGGTAACCACACAGCATGATGTACGCCACCACTCCAAGAGAGAACACGTCGACCTCAAGTCCGTAGGAACGTCCGTCCAGGATTTCTGGGGCGGCATAGCCCGGCGTTCCACACGAATCGGTAGCTTGCTCGTCTGGGTGGTTCAGTTGTCTAGCAAAGCCAAAGTCGCAGAGCTTCACGTCATCACCGGAGAGCAGCACGTTTTCAGGTTTGACATCTCGATGGATGATGCTGTTGGCGTGACAGTAGTGCAGCGCCTCCACCAATGCAGCAGTGACCTTCTGCGCTTCACGCTCTGGGAACTTGCCCTGCTTGACGATGCGATCAAATAGATCGCCCCCTTCAGCCAGCTCCGTCACCAAGTAGCACTTGGCGTCGTCCTCGATAACCTCATACAGCCGCATGATGTTGATGTGGCTGACACTGGCCAGCACACGGACTTCGTGCGAAAGTGCCGAGCGATCCACATCGGAAAGACTGAGCTTGTCGACGATCTTGCAGGCATAGAAACCCCTTTCTTGCGGTGTGTCACCTGCTTCACCGTCGAGTACGATCCTTCGCCCAAGTGTCGAGTGATGGCGTAGTGCTGGTGGAAATCCAAGAAGCTCTTTTCTCCCTTGCGGAACGTCACTCGGGGCAACGGGGCCGACAACATTTGTGGCGGGTCTGCGTTGGACGCTGTTCGAGACGAAGGAGCGGTGCTATTGCTGCTGTCGTCGCTGCTGCATCGAGAGGTTCGAGGGCGAGTCTTGGCTGCTTCCGTCACACTGTGACTTCCAGGGCGCTGCGGCGGCGAGTGAATCGAAGAGATCGAGGCTTTGCCTTCCGGTTCCTCTGGGCCTTTTCCCTTGTCGTCATGGTCTGCGCTCGTGCTGGGATCTTCCAGTTCTAGAGCCAAGTTGTTGTTCCCAGCTCGAGGTGGCTCCGGAGCCAACAAGTCGGTCGCGGAGGGCTTTCCCATCTCTTCGAAAGGGGCGTACACGACCTCCTCCTCGTGCTCTTTATTGTTGCTGCTACTGCTGAAGCTGCTGGCGAATCCTTTCTTTCCACCATTTTGGCTGGAGATCTGCGGGGACATGGCGAGACCCGTGGGCGTCGCGGGGCGGTTCCAGCCCAGAATCTGGCGAACTTTCATGCGGGGCCGGGCGTGATCTCGGCAGGGACTGCTGCACAACACAAGTGGTCGGGCTCTCCTCCAAGACACCGGGCAAACGTCATAACCAACCTTAGCGGCGTCTTGGAAAGTGCGCAGCGGATCGGAAACCAAACAGGTAACGAGCGAGCGGTGACGGAAACGGACGCGGTCTCCTAGCGACGACACGCCAGCGAGGGACCCGTATTTATAATAGCGGCGGCAACGTTCCCGTGGTAGCTACTGCTCGCTGCGATGATGCAGAACTGTGGTCAGGCCCAGGAGCTTCCCCGAAAACGGGATGCCGCCGGGATGCCGCCGGACTGCCGAGTCGTTTCGCTTAGTAATTTCCTTCCTCGGTTTGCTGTCGTTTCACACGCCACCTCGGCATTTTTCGTGTTTGAATAAGAAGTTCTAGCGCATTGAGAATCTCCACGAGCAGCGTGGTGGTCAAAATGTTGGCCAGTTGGTTTCCGCTTGTTCGTCGTACGTAGCACTTGTTAACGCAGCCATCTTGTCTTTTAGCCTCGAGTCGAGTAGTGCACGCTCGACCAAAGAAGAGGAAAGCTGTGCACACTCAGATCGTTGAAAGCCGCCTCGTACCGAGCGAATTCGTCGTGGGTCTTGGACACCCCGCAGGATAACGGCACCTCCTCCAAATAGGGCAGCACGTCAACTAGAACCAGTTCCTGCCGCTCCTTCGCAGCGAGTACGCGGTCTCCATACGCCGAAAAGCTGCGTCAGAAACGAAGAATGACATCAGTGAGTTCGGCTTTTCGCCCACGCAGCATTTTTTACATCTTCACCTATTGCCAATAACGACGACGTCCTGTATCGCAGAGCCCCAATTGCACGCTAGCACGTTTTGATACAGCGCTTTCCCACAGTGCGGCATAAAGAACACTGTTTTGCCCTGCACTCTCCGCTTGCCATGCTCGTTCTCCTGGAGAATTTTCAACTGGAAGCTCCCTGCAATGGCAACGTCGCTCTACAGAACAGAAACCCGTTAGTTCCGTTGCATTAAACGTCCTGAGTGTTGCGTCCACCTTGTTCATTGCTGGATCGAAGATCTCGGCACTCTGGTGTTCTCCAAGAGCTTCAGTCAAGGCCACTAGCAAGCCCAGTTGGTGCACCGCATTGGACGACGCACAAAAACTGCCCAGACCGTACCCAACGAGGGTCACATGGTTACCAGCATCGACTGGAGCTTTGTGGTCATCTCCGCCTTGCGCCTTCAGCTCAAACTGCTTTCCAATCACTTGCAGCGCATCCTGGAGCAGCTTGGAGACTGCCAACACGTCAGCGATGGCTCGCACTCGGCGAGTTATTAGCTTCTGCTTGTGCTGTGAAACCTCCGCCACAGGCTCCACCACTTCTTCACGAGCTGCAGTCGATGACGTCGCAGTAACGCGAGGCTTGCCGCGTCGTCGGGACACGAGCTGCCACTCCTCCGCCATTGACGCGGGAAATTTGAACTTGTACCAATTGAAATGGTACTATTAGGAGTGATGGTCGGTAAGTTGAAGATGTATATTCCATGTAATGTAGTTATCCTTACTCGACGTCTCCGCGCTCGACATCGCCAGGAGCTGAATAGCGTCGAGCGGTGGCGTAGGAGACGACTCCGTCCTCATCGACGACGTAGGGATCACCCCGCGCCGTCGGTGTCATCGTCGTTACGGTTGCGACTGAAGCACAGGCAGCCATTGCAGTTGCAGTAGCCGAAGCTTGCCGTGGGGCAAAACATGGCGGCCACGAACATGATGCCGGCTAAAAGAAGGCGGCGCACGTGAGCACGATCAGATCCACGTAGAAGTACACGACGCCGCTCATGTACTCGTCCGGGGTCAAGATGCTATACATGCTACTGGCGTCGTACGAGAACCAGACGATGAGCACCAGCTCCAGCGCCAGCGAGTACCCCAACGCCCGCAGCGTTACGAAGCTGTCACCACCGCCTACAATCCCGTACAGTATGAACGACAATATGGCCGCCACGACAAACGCTATGCAGCCGGAAAACAGCGAAGACCGAAGCACGACCTCACCCTCATTGCCTGCCGCTTGGCCCGTACTTGGTCCAGTCGGTATCGAGTCCCCTTGGTAGCGGTAGGAAAGTCCTGCCAGCGCGATCATGACGAGCACGGCGACGAACGTGAACCCGCAGCAGAATAGGCCTGCGGGTGTTTCCAACCAGGTCTGCACTGCTGCCACGAGGAGGCTCAGCACGAAGCTGAAGGCTGTCACCATGGCGTAGTTGAGCGGGAACCGAGTGCGCACGAGATAAACCGCTGACAGCGACACGATCGAACCAACCAGGGGCCCCAACAAATCGATAGTCCTTTTGAACCTGCTCACGATGAATTCATTCAGCGTCGAGTTTAGGGTGAGTGCGGCCACGAGCACCGTAAGCAGCATCAGTTGCATCCCGAAAATCGACAGCATCTTTCGTCTGAAAGCGATCTGCATGGACACCGGCAGCATGGCGATGGTGCCGGGGGCGTAAGCCTTTCGGGACCGGTTGTCGTTTTCATCGTCGCTGCGGACCCAGAGCTCGTACCGCCGTCGCCAGTACGACCGCGGTCGAGGCCGTCGTTCGGGTTGTCGGGATCCTGCTCCCCATGTACCAGCCTCTGTCTGACCAAGGTCGACAGCAACTCTTGCCGAAGGACTTCGATTCGGCGGGTTCATCACGAAGGTAGGCACTTGTGTCGTCTGCGTGGCAATGTGAATTGCAGGCAGCTCAGGCGGCCAGGTCGGAGTGATGACCGACGACGGGGTCAACGCTCAGAATAGGCCGACAACATGTTTTTACAGTCAAATACTTTTTCTGGGTGGCCCTGTTGGCCTATATTTGACACGACCGAGGTTTCGCGAAGTTGATGCCTCAGCAAGATGGTACCAAAATCATTTTCAGGGTAAGATCATTTAGCTTGGAAAGCGGCTTTGGGGGCTGCTTAATAAGAAAAGCGTTCGCTTTCTTCTCCAACCAGAACTTCAAGCCAATGTTGGTGTTGGCGGTGGTTCTGTCGCCAATATCCACATTGTTAGACGCCCTTTTCGCGATTCACCGCATTTAGGATGTGAACTAGTATGCATTTCCGAATCTTGGAGAGAACCATACAAACAATTGAGCCCGACCCGATATTTTGTTGCCGCGCTGTCGGCCCCGTATTTCAGTACAAACGGAGTCATCGACTGTTGTTTGGGGGTAAACTCAATACTGAAATGAGCCCTCAAAAATCAAGTGACATCTCCACCATCTTTCAGTCCCATGCCCCTCCGCCAGCACTGCTTCGCGTGAGCTCGGAATGGGCAGCGTCGCATATCTTTCTTCACGGTATTTCTTTCTCGATACAATGCACAGACTTGCTCTTGTCAATGAGCATGCCGGCGCCAACAACCGCACAGAGCTTTGCCGCACCGGCATCCTGATTAGCTTCGCTCGAAGCTGCCGATTCATACGTCTCGCTTTGGTAGAACGACATAATGTTGGGGCGAAGAACTTGGTGCCATTGCTTGAATTCTCGGTACTAGGAAATGCCATTATGCGGGGGTCCACAGCGTACAGCATCCACTCGTAACCAAGGATCAGGAAACCTTGCCATAAAAATCCCCAGCCGCCTCAAGCAACAGCCACGAGTCGCCACATTTGTCAACGCCATCTGCTCTATACTGCAGAGCGCCTCGGTCTAGGTGGCGAAGGAAGCTCTTCATCTGCATATTCAGTCCCAAACCGTGCAAAAAGTGGCGGAGGAATTTCCACGAATCACAACGTTCAGTTTGAAATCGGCGCAAGCAGTGCGCACTCGCCTTGCTGCGTGTTCTTGCCTCGGCTTCCTGCAGTTACACGAGCCCCGCAAACAGTCAGACCGCGAGAGAAGCAGCGCCGGCCCATGCCCTTCCCGTCCTCTCGGTGCGCCCCTGCATCCTTCAACAATATACAACCCTGTACACTAAATAACATTTTGTTGCAGCATTCCTGGGCCTGGGGCCAGGTCGACGGCCAAGTCGTCCTTCCTGACACCTCCCACAGCAGGGTTCGGGGCTTCCAGGACGGGTATCGCGGCTCCAACAACAAGCTCCGGCCTCGCTAGGCCCAACAGGTCCCCAGCACAACCCCAGAAGACGTCCAAGAAGCTGCAGTTCCCTGCTCATCAACAGAATAACCAGGCTGCAGCAGAGGAGGAAATCCAGGCTCCGCCAGTGAAAATCGTGCAGCTTCCAGTCCCAGAGGCCCCCAAAGCCTCGCCCTTCGACTCTAGTGAAGAACCAGCCACCCAGTCGGACAATATCCGCGTGCTGCTGCGCATCAGGCCGTCCACTGGCCGAGACCAGAAGAAATGTCTGGAGGTGGCGCCCGACCAACGAGGAGTGACGCTGGCGCCCTCCTCTCAGCAGGAAAAGAGGTTTGGCTTCGATAAAGTGTTTGAGGAGAACTGTCCGCAGGACGATATTTTCCAGGATGCGGGACTGGCGGCCGTTGAGAATACCATCCAGGGATACAACGGAAGCATTTTCGCCTATGGACAGACGGGGTCCGGAAAGACGTTCACGATGCTGGGTGGAGCTACCGCCAACGTACATGAGCTGAGAATGTCGCCGATGCGAGGACTCACGCCGCGTATTTTGGATTACTTGTTCCAACGCCTTGCAGCGCTGTCGAGGGAGCGCAATGTTGCGTTTTACAATGGGGATGAGCAGGAGCGAGCATTGCAATATACGTTGGCGTGCTCGTATCTTGAGATTTATAACGAGAAGATTTTCGACTTGCTAGAACCGAGTGGGTCGCAGGCTGCCCAACAACCGAAAAGTCTGCGTGAAGACCGAAACAAGGAAATGTACGTGGACCAACTGCGGGAAATTGATGTGGGCAGTGAAGAAGAGGCGTTGACGCTGCTACAGCTCGGCTCCCAGAACCGGCATATCTCGGCGACAGATATGAACCGCGAAAGTTCCCGGTCTCACGCTGTTTTCTCGATTAAGTTGGTTTTGGAGGAACGTACGTCGGCAGGCGTTCGTCGCACGCGTCGATCATGCCTGCATTTGGTGGACCTAGCAGGCAGCGAAAAGCAACGACAGACCCGAGTTCACGGCAAACGATTAAAGGAGGCCGCACAGATTAACAAATCGCTGTCCGCCCTAGGGAATGTTATTATGGCTCTTGTGGATGTAAGCAACGGTCAGAAAAGGCACGTCCACTACCGAGACTCCAAACTTACGTTTCTTCTACGCGATGCGCTGGGTGGCAACGCCATTACGAGTATCGTTGCCACCATCGCTCCCGAAGAGAAATACTTTACCGAAACGTTGAGTACTCTGAAGTTTGCACAGCGCGCGAAGTTCATCAAGAACAACGCTGTGCAGAACGAGGACGCTGATTCCCTTGTGCCGGTGCTGAAGCACCAGATTGAAAAGCTTCACCAAGAAATTGCGGCTTTGCGGAGCAGTATCGGTGCTTCTGGCTCTTCAACCGGCAGTTCAAGTGACGTTGACTCTTCAAAGGAGGAACACTTGATGCGACTGCGTGTAATTGCAGAGGCAGAAGCGGAAGCACGAGCGCAGGAGGCAAAGAAACAGAATAGATGGGAGCCGGCTTTGGAAATGATGCAGAAACTGCTAAGCGCAAGCGGCGCCTTGGCGGCAGCAGACCTGGTCGAGGAGGGGAAGAGCCTCAACAACTCGAGCATGACGCGATTGTAGTTCGCTGCGACCGTCTTGAGATGCTACTCTACCGCATGATTTGCCGTTTTGAAGAGTACAAAGAGGTCACGTTTGATCCCGATCGGTACAAATATGGGCGACATTCTCGCCAACTAAAGCCAAGCAAACTGCAGGCTCCACGGATGTCAATGTTACCAGCTCCAAAGCGATATACGAATCGCTATCATCATGTTGACAACCAGGAGCACTCTGCTGACGACGATGAAGCTGCTGCAGCACTTGCAGCTTCAGAGAAGCGCGAACGTGAGCTGAAAAAGAAAGTCAACGAGCAGCAGCACCGCATTGATGAACTGCTTCGGCGGTCTGAAGAGGCCGAAGCCGAGAATGACCTCATCCGCCGTGAACTCTGCGAGTTGCTAGAGTGGAAGGCATTCGTCGAAGAAGAACGCCGACGTATGAGCGACGCTGTTCGGTTGGAAGCCGTGCAAGATATTGAAGGAGAGGAGCAGCAAGCTAAAGTCGACGAAATTTCGACTTTGCCGAGCGAAGAAGTGCAGGAGATGCAGGAGCTTCTGAACGTATACCGTTCACTGTACGATGAAGTCACAGAGCTCGTACATACAAAGAGACCCGTACTGTGCAGTCCACCTAGCCCGAAGTCCGGCTCCTCGGTTCTGACGGAGGACAACTCGCTGAGTTATGACGAGGACGACATCAACGATGACTGTAACTCCGTCGATGGGTTCGAGCCTAGTGAAGATGGTGACGGGGGTGTTAGCGACACATACCGCGAGATTCGGCGCGTCAATATGCTCAGTTCGCGCCTTGAGCAGAAACTTGATCGCTACCAAGATGCGATCCAGCGTCTGGAGAAGGAGCTGCAAACGACGCAGGAGGACCTCGAAACCTCGAATACTGCCGCTAAATTTGCAGAGTACAAACTTCAGGATCTACGTGCCTTGGCTGCGGACGATGAGGCTAAGCAACGTCAAGCCGAACATGAGCTCCGCAGGCAATTGGGGAGTTGGAGCTCACGGTTCGCTCGCAGCGTGATGAAATGGCCAGAGTATTAGAAGAAAAGGCAGCTGAGGACACGCGCGCTCTAGAGCACGAGCAAGAAGTCGCCAGACGAGAAGTAGAGCGTTTGGAAGACAGTCTTCGTAACAGCAGCGACTCCTAGACGGCGATATTGAAAAACAGCAACTGGAAGGCGCATTACAAGCTGCGCAAAGAAGGATTGAGGATTTGGAACGGGAAGTGAAATCGGCGCAATCGGCTTCGGCGACATCGGAACTACCCGAGACCGGCAGCAACGAACCCCCGTCAAACTGCAGACTTTACTAGACCACGCTTTGGCGGACAACGCAAAGCTCCTCGAAACGGTGCGTGACCTCCAAGGTAAGCGGCAGCGTAGTGGCGCCAACCTCCAGTTATTATCTTCATTACTGGTGGCGGCAGCTGGGGATAAGAAGGACTCGGACACTCCAAGTGACGACAACAAGGAACGCGTTAACGAATTGACGCGCTTGCGGCATGAAATCGCCACTCTTAGACTACAACGGAGCGGGTCCACCGGCAGTACCGATTTCAGCGCGTCGGACGTAGATGGCGCGGCCCTCGCTAAAGTACGTAAGTGGCAGTCTCTTCATGGGCTCAATGCGCCTGCACTTGGTCCTGTTCTGGAGTCTAATGCTGGCGTGTTGAGCCTGTGCTGGGCTGTGCTGTGTGGTGATTTCTTTTGTAGTAGTCCGCAGCTGGTCATGGGGTGCTGACGACTCCTCTGGTGCTTCTGCCTCTGCCTCTGGACGCCGCCCTCTTGCGGTTCCATTCGCATTTTGTCCCTCGATTTTCATAGCCCGACGAGACCATCCAGCGATTGGCACTGGAGCGATCGACGCTTCGAGCAAGACTACACCGAGCACACCAGACGATAGCACGACTGGAACAAGAAGTTCGGCGCACTCGCAATAGCGCGGCTGTGAGCAGCACCAACGGTGCACTTTCGACAGAGTTCCTCTGTGGTATTTGAGTGTGTTTCGAAGGTGGTTATGACGACGAGAGCAAGTGTATGAACGAACAAGGGGTGCGTGTTGTTTTTGGTAGTAAGTCAAGTAAGTGTGGTGAATCGAAGGAAGACGACCCTGCTTCGCTGGAAAGGAAACACTATTTTGTCATGTTATTGTATCGCTACAGATTGCACCTACAGAGCGTATCGAAGAACGCTGTGCGGAGAGAGCGTTCGGCGCTTGTAGAAGAGTACATATGCAGCGTCCGTAACGACATCACCCGGTGCGATTTCTGACACTTTCTCATCGTCAAAGCGGAACCACAAATCAGGGCACTGGACGTCTCCGTTGGCGTCTTTTGCAGTGAATAGTGCCGTGCTCTCTGGGAAATCGGCATCGTATCTGCAGTACGCTGTGTAATGGCCCCGTGTAAGCCCACCGACGTGGTTAGCTACAGCATACAGATCGTACACGGATGCCGCTTCATCAACTTGGTGGCCCATCCAACGCGAGAAGTCGAGTCCCTTGAGAGGGAAGTCCACTAGCGCCCGAACTTTTGTTTGTGTTGGTTTTCGAGATACTGAAAACGCTTGAGCTGCACCATAACAAGATCAGGAAGCCGCCAGATAGCGGAACGACGTGAACCTGCGCGAGGCACACCACACCGCTCGCAGACCCAACGATCTTCTAAAGAAATGGCCTCCTCGCGCATCAGAGCGTCCATACACTTCGCCAGCGGCACAGCGTGATGTGGGGGACTGTTGTCATCAAGCGACGACGAATTCTCCTCAGACTCCTTCGGTTCTTGATGTCGCGAGTCAAATGTTTCAAGGTCTTTACGCAAGTCCACGTCGGTTTTCGCAGCCTCCGCCACGTCGAAAGGGATGTCGTCACGTACAAGCAGTTCACGACTGGAGTATTCGTTCTGGTCAATCCAGTCCAGTGCGAGGACACTGCGTGTCGAGAAGTGCTGAAGCAGGGCGCTCGAGTCATACGGAAGCGGTTCGCCAGGATCACTCGCTAAATCCTCCAAGTTTACGATGCGGACCCTGTAGGGCAGATTCGTTTGACACGACTCGCCAACCCCTCCTCGCCATTGCTATTTTGCTGTTGCGATCCGTCAGTTCCATTCGAATTGGCGTCCCACTCGTCGAACCCTCGCCAGAAGCGAGCTGTCTGCAACAGGAGTGCCTGGTGCATATCCTGCACTGTCTTGTCCGAAGCAATGGTCACAAACAGTGGCGTGCCGAAAACGTTCAATGATTGCGGCTCGTACGTATCTGAACCCTCCAGTTTTCGGCTCCTTGGTAGCTTACCAGTCGAATGATCACCACTGGGTTGTCCTTCATCTGATTTTCTAGAAGGCGACGCGAATCGATGCACAACTTGTACCTCAAACACCTCCGTAGACTTTGGTTTACGCGTATGCGATGCTGTCAAGCGCTTGGCCATCCAGTCACGCTCTGTAAACCACTTGTTGTACTTGCTGCTGAAGGTGTCGAAGTGGACACAGACTCGTATCCGACGTTGCTTGCCGCTTAATTTGCGCTCCTGTCGTTCCTGTGGAGATTCGCTGTTGGCTGCTAACGTTACCTCGATTACCGTGCCAGAATGCCATTCGTTGTGACTGTCCCGCGCTTCAACTCGTGAGCCTACTCTAAGATCGCTAAAGGCTTTAATCCCTTTCTCATCGTGCGACTGTTTACGACGTTCAATCAGACCATTCAGCCGCTTCGACAAGATGGTTGGGACCACAGGGATCTCCGAAATCGTCCATGCTCTTTCATAGGCAGCCAGTGAGCCGGGGATAACTGTGGCTAGTTTGTCAACAACTTCGTCACCTCAACGATTCGTTTGATGCGATTTCGACGGATTTCCACAAGTAAAAACCTGTTTCCATTTGTGCGACCGTGAACTGACGCGATGCGGTCACACAACGCGCCAACACTTGCCCCTCGCCGCAACCAAAACCCGCGTTGAACAGTATGCAAAGCCGTCTCTGTGTTGTTATCGTCATCGTCACGACCCGGTAGCTGGCGTGCTTGTAGCACCACAGTTACGTCCACCCGCACAAATTTCGTCTCGGGAATAGGCAGGCTAAAGAATAAGTTCGGGTCGAACGTGCACTTCCGCTCGCCACAGGTTGCGCACACAGTCTCGCTGCGCATTTGCCCATGGAAAAGATCCACAACCACAGACGAATTTACGCTAGTATACATCCCCCAGGCCGCATCACCCTGAGCTTCGTCAGAATTTGAATCCGTTGGCTCATACCTGTGTGAGTCTACATTGGAGCAATCCAACGCACCGCCGCCACCAATAAAACTCCCGAAGCCTAGGCATTTTGAGCTCTGGGCTTGGATATCGTCTTCAAGTTGAGCGCCAATGGTTCGGCAGCCCTGATTGAGATCCTCGTGCAAACAATCGAGAAAAGCTACCATGAACTCGTGCGAATCGTATTGACGGGTCTCCTGGAAATGGTGCCGCACTCTTGTAAATTCGTCTCGGAATCGACCTGGTAGGAGATAACCCTGGTCGCGTTCACGCCAAAGAGCACTTTGCAGTTGTGCGTAAGCTGCAGCTACAGCGCCACGGCTCCCAAGGTGATTCTTTTTATTCACTTCTGCTTCGAATCTGTGCGATAAGAAGTACTCACGGAACACTGGCGAGTGAGCGAAGCATTGCAGCGCACTGTTCATGAAGCACGTATTGCCCATATTGATAAGGCCGGTGGCACGAAGTCCAGTGCGCGTAACAAGCCTTCCACGCGTTGGCTTTCTTGCTGACGCCTCCATGTGCTTGGCGAGGCCAACAAGCACGCCGCCTGCCCCAACATGTGCGGAAAGAGCAGCCGCTGCAGCCGCGGACTCTTGCTCGGCGGCCATACTTTCACGTAAGATTTTCCAGTCGCCAGTCTTGGTGAACTGGTCCACACTTCGATTTGGGCAACTCACAAAATCATTGCCCACAGGCTGCAGCATAGTGACACTGAAAGGGGCTCGAGGAAGCATCGCCGCAAGACTAGTCTTTCGAAGTTGCTGAGCAACACTCTCGGGATCGTCATCGATGTCCATAGCTCGGAAATCCACCAGCAACTCTTGCGCGCTGGTGATTTGAAGTCCCTCCAACGACGCATGTGAGGCATCCAGACTGCATTCAAGGCGCGTCCAGGACTGCAAGCGATGCCGACGCAGCCACAATGTTACCTCTCGTGCGTTTACGCCAGGAAACACCCCATACGGTGAACAATCTCCTTTAGAGATGAGTCGCGATTCACCAGGAATCGCCTTGCATACACCAAGTACACATGTCGCGAGTCGTGTCTTGCTAGGCGAACCTGCAACACAACAGGGTACATATCCACCTGAAATCTATGAGTCTGTTGAGTTCCTCCAGAACCCAGCAATACGAATATCCCTCCTGGGTCTGCCGCTTTGGCATCATCTTCTTCCCTTGTCGGCATGGACTCTTCATCTGGAAAGCATTCGACGATCTGCCGCGGAAACTCCGGTCCACCTCCATAAGCCTGAACGAGTCGTCTCCACACAGGGGCAGACACGAGAACAAAGTCTTTGCCCTCTACAAGCCCAGGTCGGAGAGTCCCAAGCTGTTCGTCTGCACAAATCTCGCGATTTGCAATGGGTCCTGGTCGAGCGAAATACTCCGAGGCTTCGTGGGACTGGTTGACATCCAGTCTTAGCGGTTGCTGTTGTGTTGCTGCTGCTCTCCGGCTTGTTGCCCAGTCTGTTCTGGATTGTTCCTATCCGGTTTCGCCGTCTTTCTCTTGCTGTTAGGCTGCACATACTGCCGCCACTGCGTCCACCAGCTACCGGCCACGACGTACGCCGTGTCTCTCGATTTCCACTGCGTGTTCATCGCTTCTTTCAAAATACTCTCCTCGTCCATCGTCGCTCGCACGATGTCGAACGGCGCCAGCAGCACGTGTAGTACATGTTCTCCTAACTGGCAGTTCATCTCCCGACAGAAATCCTGTTTGGACACGAGCGTCTGGCCTCGTCCGAGCACCAGCTTGACCATGGACGCCACCAGATCGAAGCCCTGCCCCTCTTGCTTCTTCACTTCTCCACCGAGCTCCAGCACCGTCGTGGCTATCAACTTAACGTCCCCCACCAGCAAATTATCCTCTTCACTGAACCAGCTAAACACTAGCTGCGCCATCTTCTTGACTGATGCTCTGGCCTGTCGGATCTTGCCCAGTATTTGGCAGAGCTCGTCGAACTCGACGGCACCAGACTTGTCCGTATCGAAGGCCTTAAATAGCAGTCTCTGCACTGCCCTGGAGGTCCTTCGAAGCAGCGGGAAGAGCCGCACAAACTGCCGCCTGTTGTTGAGTTTGAGTCTGGCGTCGGCTCTTGTGGCAAAGTAGAACCGCTTGCTGCGCGTCAAGGCCGCGTCCACTCGGCCCTGGCGCTTGAAGTCCTCGTCGCTGGCGGTGGACTGCGTCGTGGCGCTGGAGCTGGTGGAGCGCTCGTCCTTCTCTGGGGCCAGCGGCTTCACTTGGTCCAGCGGGGCGATGGATGTCTTGTGGATGGCCACGTGGGTCAGTTCCCGCAGCATAAAGAGCTCCGAGAGGCTCCAGTCGTCTACGAGGCAGGGCTGAGGCTGGATGCGGGGCGGGGTGGTGCCTCGGCGCCGAAAGAGCCGCCGCAGAGGCTTCCGAGAGCGCATGGCTGCTGGCCGCAAGGAGTTTTCTGGAATGCCGAGTTTGAAGTTTCTTCTTTTGTGTGTGACTGACGATTTGTATGGGGGCCAGGAGACAGTGAAAATCTGGCCGGAAGGGATGGAAACTCGCTATCGACGACTGCAATTGGAGCTAGTTAGGACAAAGGTGGCGTCGACCAGTACAACAACGTGATGGCGGAGACGGCAAGAGCTTCTAGCAGACAAGGTTGTTGCTCACTGAGCAATGCTCAGCAATTCCAGTGTGAGAAGGAGCTGTCTCTCCAACAGATTGCACAGTGGGATGACCATCCAGTGCAATATTCAGTCGCGACAGTAGCGATACTAAAGACGCAGCAGAGCTGTCGGCAATTCTCTCCATCGACCACAAGCCGCAGCAGCGATAGTAGCTCTAAAGCATGGAGAAGCTTCCCCATGGGAAGCTTCGCGGCGCACGTCTTGCAGTGATGACCCCAAGCCGTCGCGAAAACAATGATTCCGGGCCTGTCTACGTCGGAAGAGCGTAATCACCCACCGTACCCTTCAAAACATATGTGTCTCAATAAAAGTCAGCACCAGAGCTAATATCTTGGGAAGACGGAGAGTATCCCCCATGGACCACGCGCGCGTTAAACGCGCTGCTGCCTCTGTCCCGCTTGGAGCGGGTCCTGCACATCTACCGGACGTGGGTGAACGTGGACGGCGTTGAAGGCGGCATGGCGCTCACCTATCGCGAGCTGGAGTGCGTATTGGAGTTCCCCGAACTGCAGAGCCATGTGGACTTCCTTTTCACTGCGTTCCAGTGTAAATCCATCGACAAGGCAAGGCCCAAAGTGGATTTAGTCACTCTGTTGACCACTGCAGCCATGCTGGCGCAAGGATCGCTGGCCGACAGGCTGCGGTTCGTATTCGCGCTGGTGGATCTGGACACAGAGGACGAAATCGTCGAGGCGGAGCTGGCGCTGGTCATCGGCACGTGCTGCGATGGCCTGAACAGGCTCAACCTATTGCCAGAGGACGAACAAGGACAAGAGTTGTTGGATATGGATGCTTTAGCCATCGCCTACGAAGCGTTCGACTTTGTGGAGCTAGAAGATGGCGGTAAGATGACGTTCTCCATGTTCGTCAAGTGGTGCGTGTTCCACCCGAGACCGGCGCGAGTATTCGAGCACATCAGGTGAGTATACGGCTACATTATATTCAAGTTTAAGAGTGGCGGCTGAGAGAATTGCTGTAGTTGCTTGTTTTCTATGTGTGATGCAGTGAGGAGGATGCAAGCGGCGCTGAGAGACCATCGCGACAGAGAGAAGTTGGATCCGTTCCAATACTACAACGACATGCACTTTGGATCGCTAGATGACCAAGCCGAGCGTGTTCGTGTACTTGTCGGACCAGTCGTCGGAAAGGTACACTGTAAACAACGTATTGAATAGCTGGCGTGAAATAATCGCTGTTGTCTTGCAGGTTGGGTCTACCTCAGCAAATGTTCTGTTGGAGGCGGATATGCTAGCGACGATCAAGTGTTTTGCGTTTGTATATACTTCCCGTGTAGTGTCAATGGAAACTGGGGCTGTTCCTACCCAGGAGATAATATTGCAGCCTAACCAGCCAACTCTGTTCATGCTGTCCAAGTTGGCACCTGGCACTACGTACATATTGCGATTTTTGGGCATCTGTAAGGGTGATCGTGAGAAATGTGTCGCTGTAGTCACTACAAATGATATTTCCACCGACGTCGACGAAGAAGACGACGTGAAGCCTATTACATCGAGATGGCAAGTCCGAGTTCTGAATCACCGCAAGTACCGTGATGTCAATCGAGAGAAATTGCTTTCATCTGAAGCTGAAGTCTACCAGTCAGTGGCGATGCAAGGTTTCCTGGCCAAGAATCCTCTGCTTACCGTTCATTTTGGCGCGATAACTCTATCGTCAGCTACAGTGACGACGATGCTTCGCCTACTGGAAGGCGTTCAGGACGAGGTATCGTTTGTTTGTCCTATCCAATCCGAATAGAAAAATACTAAGCGAGAGTTTTATACAGGCCAGCGATCTCACAGACGATCGCGTTCTTGAGATGATCAAGCAAGCTTATCGAAGGGCCTTTTCCAAACCCGAGATTTGGTCCCTCGTTCGAAGTCACGCCAATTGGTTCTTTGACAACAATGGCAGCGTGCTTTATGGTGGATTTTGTTGGTGGGCTGACACTGAACGAACGCAATACACCAAAGCTCAACATCATCTTACAAAGCTAGCCCTGCCCATTTGGCAATCATATATCGGGGGTCTGTGGGGGCCCAAGAAACACCGGATGGGATGTCTTACACTAGACGCCAAGACGATATTTGCTCCGATTGTCATTGATTTGGCTTTGCAAAGTGAGGTTTGTGATTGCTGCACATTCAGAATTCATCACTCTATTCACTGTCTGTGTTGTTTTGGAACTCACAGGATGGAGCAACAAAGTTTACCAGCCAAGTTGCCGAAATACTGAGCGCATCTCCATCAGCTTCGTCGATACTACTTGTAACTACAAAGCCGATAATCACTGCAGCGATTGCAGCTGAGACGACAAGCCTTCGAGCGAAGCATCCATCGTCTTCAAGTCGCCCCAAAACTGTCGATTCATCGCTGCAATGGTATCTTCTCCAGGAACTTGTGAATTGGAATCTCGTCGATCTAAATCGGCAGGTCGTTGTGCTTTCGTTGGATGACGTTGGCAACTGCCAAACTGTCGTCAATATCAACAACACGAATCTATCGCTGACACAGTTAGCTTGTGGACCGCTTCTCGGAGTACCCCCGATGCTTAAAGTTGGAATTCAAGAATGCTCACAGTTAGAGACGAACAACGCTACGGAGGTCCTGAGTATCGTACACGGAGCAAGGGATTGCCGACCTCAATACGGGCAGGTCACAGCTTCACAAAATTCGTCCAGCCAATCTAGCATTGCAGGTAAAATACGTCCGCTGTCATCCGACGATCGATTTCAGTCGCAGTTTGTGGTTCTGCCAGGTTTGGGTGAAATCCATCGGATTGTACGTCGTTTCAATTTTATAGCTGAAATGTGATTATTAACTTGTTGTGTTGATGCCCTGTGCCAGCTTGGGCCGGTAGTTGGATATGTATCATCTCGAAGCACTCGCGTCCTCATTGAGTGTGATACTGAGGAGAAATTGCTTGTGTTCTAATTGATCGCCTGACAGCTGAAGAATACTGCGTGGTTCAGCGAGTTAACGCTCGCAGACCAACCATATTTGTGATGAATGAGCTGACACCAGGGAGAACTTACGATGTGTCGTTCAGGGTACGCTGTGCGAAAGCTTTAGCTTTTAAACAAATATTTTGTGTAACTTTTTGTGGCTGCTGTAGGGTCTCTTAAATGGTGGAGTTGGTGTCGTGCAGACACCGCTAGAGTGCCTACCGGCTTTCCGGGTCATGATTTTATCGGACGACCAGTTTTGGATGGAACACTGAAGAATTACAGGCATGACGATGGCAAGGTGGTTGATCCTTTGCCTTCATATATTCAAAATGCCGCCGATCACGTATTGCCGCCAAATGGAACACTTCAAGTGGATGTGACTATCCACCTTGGATGCGTAGTTGCTCTGGCGCACACTATAAGCCGGCAGTACGCTCAAATGGTTCAGGATCACTTTACTATTAGGAAAATGAAGCTGCAAGATTGTATTCGGGAGGCTATTCGTCAACACTGGAATGCTCCAGCAAACCAGCAACTTCTTGCTCGCGGAACACATTGGTTTCCGAATGTTGGGGTTGTACGCCAACTTCATAATGATGAAGATGTTCCAGTGACATTCGTGAAGGAGGTCCGCCGGGTATTGAGGGAATACGAACGCGTTGGTGATGTTAGAACTGAAAATGCTTTACTAAGCGACAAATACGTGTACTACCTTCAGAAAGGTATAGCAGTACTAATGATTGACACGACAGAGGCGATTCTGGAGGACACCGAATCATTTGCAAATTGTCGAGAAACGCTGTTGACAACTTCTCAGTGGAGAACTTTGGAGTTTTGGCTGCGTACTGAGTCCCAAGAAAATCGAAGTGTCCTGGAACAGACGAACACAGTTATCATTATGTGTGACCTGCCGCTAATATCACAACAAGGGGAAGCAGCAGAGATGAAGCAAATGTGGGATTACAATCGAAGTCATCAAACCGAGTCTGGACCATCATCGTGGAGTTTCTATCCGAAAGAACGAGCTCGGTTGATAAGCTTAATCTTCCGCAAACTGCTAAAGGTAACCATCGTTCAATATTCGATTGTTTGTTTAGTGCTCACAAACATTTATTTTCTTGTAGCATTCAAGATTTCATGTAGTTTTTATCTGCAGCGGGGCTTTTGCATCGAAAACAACAATCACAGACAAAGAGACCCGGCTTTCGTTCCAGCACATTGTTTTGGGGGCTGTCTCAAACGTATCACCACCTTTATGGATGGAACGCCATCAATACATTCGAGAGGAAGTGGTGGCTGGACGCTACTCGATCAACCACGACATACCTCCAGGCGCTATGAGAGCTCAGCAGTATTGCATGGTGGAGGTTGTGCCGCACCCATTAGGGTCATCCAGTGACGTGAAATTCTACCTACAAAATCATGGCGACGCCAGACTTATCTTGGGTCCGGTGGTTGGTCGTATCACATCAAGGACTGCTAGAATTCTCATCGAGGTGGATCGGCCTGTGCCAAACCTCATTTGCACGTTAACCGACCCAGCAACGGCACAAAGGTATCGTATTGTTGCTGTTTTTTATTGTCGATTGCTGGTCCAAGATTTCTTCTGCTGACTGACATCGGTGCAGTCGCTCAGCAGCAGCTAGCGTGAGGGCATTCACACCAACAGTAATGAAAGTGGAGGGGCTTCAACCGGGCACCCGGTACGCCATCGGCTTCACGGTGCGTTGTCAAATTTTTCTTGACGGTGACAATGTTGATGACCACGTCGTTTAAAATATGTAGGGATTGCTCGAGAGCACTGACGGGGTGCTCGGATATGTTTCGACTCCTGCGTTGGTGGTCCTCACATCCGACTGGCTTGTCGTGAATCGGAACTCAATTGCAGACTTTGTTCCACCACAGAGCACAGATGCAGTCAAGACAAACACGTCAATATCTCAATGGCCTCAAATTCTTGCTCACGGAACTCCCTACTTCACGGTTCAGATCGCGGGGATACCAGTCATTGCAATGGCGACTCACTTGGGGACCGCACGGACGACGAGCACATCCATTTTAATCCGTGGCACTGTCTTGAGGACGAATATCTATCCGAGCCACTGTCAAGCCCCACATTGCTGCTGCATCTCGGTGGTCAAATTGATATGAGCCGAGCCTTTGCTGACGAAGTGCTGACTAGTCTGGTGATTCGACTGGCGGGACAAATGGAAAATAGTCAACACAATGATGAGGACCCGGTGTCCCAGCGATTACGATCAGAGCTACGCCATCGCATGCAGGAACAATACCGCATTGCGTGGGGGTGCCCCTATGAAGCGATTGCTGGGGTATGCCAGCAATCTCATGCTTCTCAACGAAGACGCGGATCTCTACTTCAATCTCAACAATTTACGCGAAGCGATCAACAAAACTCGCCACCCAGCTCTATCAGACGATACACTCTCAAAGGTGGTCATGATATTGCGGGGACTTGCATTCGAGCTCTGGCAGCTCTATCAAAATCAATTGTGGGTCGATCTCTCCGAACGGGAGCTGAAGTATGGAACGATAAGCAGTGGCAACAAGTCTGCATTTGCCACGACGTATGGGATCTGCCGGGTAGTTGTAGCAAACATTAGCCACGAAGTTCACGAATATTGCAGCACCGCAGACACAATCAAAACCAGTGCAATAGCTGTCCAATCTCCAGATGAAACGACCGTGAACCTCTTTTCTGCTGCGTCGTGGAAAGTCATCGATGAAGCGCTGGACAATGTTTCACCAGAAGTGGCGTTGGCGCGGGCGGCATCTGCAAAGCCCAGAAATTCAATCCAACAACTAGTCCTGGTGGTTTCAGGAGACCTGATGGCTTGGGGTGGATCATCTAAACAGTTCCCAGCTCTTCGATCAGAGGTCGTAAAGCTGCTAGATAAACTGTTTGCGTGGAAGTTCCAAGATCGCGTCTGCCGAGAGGTGTCCGTGATCTGCTGTCGCGAGAAGGGCAGCTCTATTGCTTTTGAAGTGACTGATGAGAAACTAAGTGAAAAACTGACACTGTCGTGCGTTGGCTCCATCAGTGAGTCGCGAGAATTACTGCACCGGGATCAGAAGAAAGTGAAAGGCGCTGGACCAGTAACGACGCTAAGTGTACCGATAGCCAAAGGCTATTTCTCAAAGCGATTCTCATATCGAAGTATCACAATAACTTCAGGCAGCGCTGCTGGTCCAGTGGCAAGCGGACAAAATACGGCAGGAACAGGACAAGACCAGCAAGTTCCACCTAGCACTGACGTTAGCCGTGCGATTATGCGCTGCCGAACATTTGCCAGCTATCACTTTATCTCCGATTTTCATCGGGGTATCTTCGACGAGTCCCTGCGTTTTTCCCATCACGAATATCACTACCAAAAGCTGTTCTTGGCCCCGTCATTGGGAGAATGGTACTAGGGATGCACCGCGGGTCCTACAAGAAGGAGATAATGGCACCCTCGCCGAAGGTGATCCCGGTGACCCAGTTGAGAAACATTTCTTGGTGCCCATTCTTCTCGAAATCAACGCAGACGCACGTGTTATCTGCGTAGTGACAGACATTCTAGACAACCGAGACGTCCGTGTAGCCGAGACATTGGTGCGATACCAACCGCGAGTATTTCATATACCTTCGCTTGTCCCTGAACGGCGATACGTCTACCGGTTCGATGGCATCGCAAATTCTGACCAACGACGTGGGAGCTTCCACACTCCTCCGAGTTCTCCAACCGCATGTACTTTTCTGGCTGTGAGCTCAAACTTCCCAGAGCAGATGGAGCAGTCTACAGACAGTCTCTGGGCAACAATCAAGGCTCGAGTTGAAACGTCTTGGTGTGGGCTAGACTCGATTCTCCACTTAGGTGGCCAAGTCCCGATGCACGAAGCGGCATTTGATTGCTTTGAATGGGTTCGGCGAGAACTCAAGCGAGCCGGGAAAGTCGACGGGGCTCGGCTGTTTGAGGATTCGGCAGAGGATGGGCTAGTTGAAAGTGATGCCACTCCATTTGATACATCGGAAGATATGACAGGTCCACTCGAAGCACTTTTGCGGCGAAAAGTGCGCCAGCGTCTGCAACAGCGCTATCGGTTGTGCTGGAACATACCCAACGTGCGCGAAACACTTGCCCACGTCAGCAACTGGTTTTTACGCTCCCAAGCCGACATCGCACCATTTTTCCGTAACCACGAAGTCCTCGTCACAAAGGCAGCCCGCTTGGTACTCTCGGAAGCAAAACAAGTTGTTGCAGATTATCAGCTCTCACTCATGCAGGGTCGCGCTGCCGACATACCCGATATTGAAGATATATCCAAGACACCTGAGAATGCCCTTCCTACAAACGCTGCTGAGGGTAATACCTCCGCTGAGAGCAAAACTCTAGAGCCGCTTGAAGCCAAAGAGAGCAAATCTGCGAATACCGAGAAGGAATTGGAGTCATCGACAACCCAATCCCAAAATGCAGTCGAAATAATTGAAAAGAACGCCTCTAGCGCAGAACTAGAATCCCCAAGTGCAAAACTTGAAAATGCTCGCACCGATACAGCGCAATTCATCCAGATCGGCGAGTTTGGCTTTTTCATGGTCGACATGCGCAGCACACCACCCGACGATATCGTGACATGCAACGATCGGTTGCTTACGCCACTTACTCGCCAAGAGCGAGCGATCATCGGCGAACAGCAGTGGCTTCAGCTTGAAAAAGCTCTCCGAAAGAAATCAATACTTGCCTTTGTGCTGTGCATGGAGCTCCCGTTGATCCTCACGAATGCTGAACATGTGGATGCAATGCGCGAGACTGCCGTGCTTTCAGGTGTCAAACCTGACCAGGAGGAAATCTCAGGTCGCTGGAAACTTTACGATCGGGGGTCAATTCACCAACACTGGGTTTCTTGTCGCCGACAGCTTGAGCAAATGTTGGCGCTGCTCTTTCGCTGGAAGGCTAAACGCCACGGTCGAGATATCGTTGTGCTGAGCGGTGGAATGAGGGTCGGATTAGACACCTTGCTCCAAGACCACGAAACCAAGCTCTCGATCCGCAGCCTCAGTGTTGGTCCGTTGACGGCACATATCGAGCCATCATACGACGATATGCCTCTCGATGGAACAGCATGTCCGACATTTATCAAGCAACGCAATGAGCGATTCATATTTTCCCACTCGCTCGTGGCCCGGAAAAATTATCTCTTGGCTCATGTAGGAATCACTTGCGAAAAGGAGACTGAGGCAAATGCTCCGGGTAGTGAGGTGAAGTCAGCCGCCGTTGGGATGGAATTCATTCTTGACGACGGCAATGTGGGCTCTGTTCATCCTGTGACCCGGTACCGACGATTTCCATCTTGGTGGACAGACTTCGTGCCGATGGGAATCGCTGTCTTCTGGGATGACACAGTCATGATGCGCGCGCAGTCCGACGAAGATGTAACATCTTTATCTCGGTATCTTCAGGACGGCCGCGAGTTCACTTCAGCGTTGGAAGTTCTCTTCGAGAAACACCAATTCGCTGAAGCTGCACGCATGGAAGAGCTACGCAGTAAGCACCGCAGGCGACGACGAGGTCCGGAAGAGTTGCGAGTGAGTCTTCGAGCTGTATTTGCCGAACTGTGGAGAGTTCTTCCGGAGACACACCGCCAGCGCGTTGCCTACTTCCTAGACGAATTTGTGTTCGACTTCCTGCTGAGTCACCTCGCTCCAACTCTGTTCGAGGACGATGCAGACCAGGACGACATCGAGAGACCACCTCTGGAATTTGCCGCGTTCTCGACACTTTGTCGCGATTTCATTTTCGACGCTTGCGTGCTGAATTTGTGTCTCCGCATGCAGCAAGAAGAAGAGCGTCGCAAAATCGCTCTGCACCGAGCAGAGTGTCGTCGTCAAGCGGCCGAACGCTCAGCTCAACTCTCACAACAAGAGCAACAGCGTGCCGAGGAGGCGGCCGAACTCGAACGTCTCAAACTCGAAAACCCCGAAGCATACGCCAAGCGCATTCAAGCAGAACAAGAAGCCGCACTCCAGGAGAAGCGAGTCAAGGCCGAGGCAGCTCGTGAGCAACGCAAAGCTGAGAAATTGCGAGACATCGACGAGGAGCTCGCTATCGTTAAGGAGCAGCGAAAGCTTGACAAACTTGCAGAGCGTGGGGACCAGGTCGAGCACGATCGACGCCGTGAGCTGCTTGCGGCCCGAATCCGCAAGCTAGAGGAGCGCAAACGCCGCCGCGAAGCAGAGGAAGCACGTCGTCGCGAGAAGAAAGAGAGGAAGAAGAAGGAGCTCGCCGCCCTGCAGAAGGACGGCGAGAAAATCCCGTCGGCTCGACCTTCATAGCACAAACAAGACAAAGCTCATCAAAGATCACACGGGTGCAAGCAGGCATGAGTCTGCCACGCACCCGGTCTATTCACCTAAAGCTCCGTCCTGCTGCTTCCGCTTCCGAGCGCCACCTCATGCTGCAATCTCGGGCCTGGAGCAGCGTCAGCGTCCCAAAAGGTGTCCTCAATTGGTCCAACCAGAATGTCGGTGATCTTAATCTTCTTGAGCACAACTGAGGCCGCTTCTTGGTCTGTGGACTTGTTTCCTCGTACTAGGCATTAAGCGCTTCGCATTCGTCGATCCAGTCCGTGTACACGTCGATAGGAGCACTCAAATCTGCGTAACAACTTGGTCAGCACCAACCCCTCCATACCAGGGATGTAATCAGCTCTGTAACGTACAGTGAATGGGCGTCTGGAAGGATTCTGTGCACACTCGGCAGGACAAGTGGCCGATGTTGCGTTCTCGGTCCCTACAGTCAGGTCAAGTACAGCGTCAGTGGAGACTCGACAGGGGGAGATGGCAGGAGCCCATACATTTTGCACTCGACGGCCTCGTCGTGCGAGCAGAAGGGACACTTGAACACGGTGGAGACCACCTGCTTCTTGCGCGTCTGGATCTTCTTGGTCGACTTCTTCCTCCGGCCCATGGCGTCTGCTGTGTGCTGGTCCTCGGCTTGAACTTCCTCGCGCTTGAGCTCTTGACAGAGAATTCAAAATGGTCGAGCCTCCACCCAGCGCAGTTATGCCTGGTGTAGGTCCTATCAAATGGAATGCTTGCTGTCTTTTTCATGTGGGAAGTGATGGGCTCCATTAGCATGGTACATGTATCTACTCGCTGTGTTGCCATGGGATGCAAGATACTTGTGTTCTCTTTGGTCTCTCCAGTCGGTGGATGGTCCATTCATTTTTTAAACTGCCACGGGGCTTCCGAACAGGCTTCTGCCTCCGACCGCCTGCATTGGCTGCTGTTGACTGCTACAGATCGGCAGTTTACATGAGCTCGAGCTTGACCTCCTTGGGGGCCTTGAAGTCGGCGTCCTCGAGACCGAAGCGCTTCATGTAGGCGTCCAGGTCGGCCTGCAGCTCCTCCTGCTCGGCACCCGAGAGCTTGACCACCTGGCCCTGCTTGGCCTCCAGATCGGCGGCGTAGGCGCGCAGCTCCTTGGTGAAGAGAGCCGCCACGTCGTCCTCCTTGCTCTCGTCCACATCAGCGTTGCCGAGAATGTCCAGCGCGTGCTTGAAGGCGGCGTCCTTGAGCTTCTTGTCGCCCGTCTCGACCACGGCGCGCACCTTGGTGGTGGCGTTGGCGACCATGCTCTTCTGCAGCTCCAGGTTGTAGCTGCTCTCGATCTCGCGGATGGACTCGAGGTTCTTGACGAACGTGTCGCGCGTCTTGTGGCGCAGCTTGTAGGCCTGCACCTCGCACATGAGCTTCACGGCCTCCTTGTGGGCCTCGGCCACGGCGGCGACGTCCTCGTTGATAGTCAGCATGGCCTCGTGGGTGGACAGCGTCTCCTTGGCCAGTTGCAGGTTGGCGTCCTCCACAGCGTTGTGCTCACTAAATAATAAAATAATAAAATAATCAGCATTATCCCCCATAACAATAAAGAAATCTTTTGTTTAACGCACCTGAGGATGGCGGCAGCGCGCTCGTCGAAGAACGAGGCGATCATCTCTCCGCCGAACTTGTAGCTGGCTGTGCAGAACAGCATGAAGCAGAAGGCCAGCTGCGTCTCCTCGTTCAGCACATACCACTACAAAACAATAATAAAAAAAATAACACCAGCAAGAGATCAGTATTTAGGCACTGGAATCCAGTCATTCAGGGTCACGTACGTGGTTGGAGATGGCGGGGATGGACAGCGCACCGATGAGCGGCGCCGAGAGCTTCCAGTCGTCCAGGCCGTACTGGGCCAGCAGGCCCTGCTTGGGCACAGCGATCTCCTCAGTCTGCTCCTCCTCGCTCTTGCGCAGCGAGGCGCTGCTGTGGATGCCCATGGGGCGAGCCATCTTGGCGGACAGCTTGGCGTTGCGGAGCGCCGCCGAGCGGAGAGCGATGCGGTTGAGCATGGTCAGGTCGGGGGCGGGCTTCTGTCTGTGACGTCGTGCGGCTCAGGGGCAAAGTGGAAACGAGAGCCACACGTTTGACGCCCCTTCCAGCACCGTAAAGCAAAATATATGAAGGATTGTATGCAACCGTAAAATGGTGCATTCAATAAGGGACGTGACAGCAACGTAAGAAAGGCAACTAGCGCTTCAACAAGACGCGTGCATACTGCGAATCAACATGCACTCAGCATCACGGTGCTGTTTCCTTTGACGCTGCTGCGCTTTGCTGCTTGCTATTACTACGGCAAAAAAACACTTGCATCACCATCTTGTCGGGAGATAAGTGTGCACCTCCGTATTTAGACGGCAACAATGTCATCGCTCGTCCAACTCATCTGCAGTGAGTGAGTGTTCTGCCATGGGGCTCTGCGCGAGTCGACGAGCTGTCTCTCTGGAGGAATTCTACGAGCTGGACACGCCCGCAGTCCTTTTAGGCCAAGGGGCCTGTTCCAAAGTGTTCCGCGCTCGATCTCGGGCCACTGGAGCGCTGGTAGCAGTCAAACGCTTGGACAAGGCACACCAGCAGCTGATTGACGACGATCCAGTCCAGTGGGAGCGAGAGGTGACGCTGCTGCGGCGTTGTGCTGCTCACCCGAATGTAGTCGCGCTCCACGACGTGTTGGAGACGCCTGAGTTCGTGTACATTATCATGGAGCTGGCAGAAGGCGGCGAGCTCTTCCAGGCGCTGATCGACGAAGGCGCGTACTCGGAATGGGACGCTCGCCGATACATACGCGATGTACTGGAGGCGTTGGGATTCCTACATGACCTCGGCATTGCGCACAGGTAAGAGGTGGTGCAAATACAGACTAGTGTCGGTGTCGTTGCTAAACTTCGAGTTGTGCTGTCCATCTAGAGACGTAAAGCCCGAAAACCTCCTGCTAACGTCTCCCAGCCCCAAGCGTGCAAACATCAAGCTGGCCGACTTTGGTCTCGCTGCACTTGTCGACGAGAGCAGTTTGCTTACCAACGGACGGATGACGTGGGCCTATTGTGCGCCTGAGGTGTTTAAGACTTCAACGTCGGATCCACCGACAGCGCCGGTTGATTCAGACGAAAACGCTCTTCCTCAGCCAGCTCGACACTCTGGGGTGGGCGTCAAGAGCGACATCTGGAGTGTCGGCGTGGTCTTGTACGTCTTGCTCAGCGGAATCCACCCATTCGACCCGGACGGTCGACAGACTCGAGATCAAATGATCAATAACATTCGGCTGGGCCAGTTCTCCATGACCGGCCTTCGGTGGGACGCCATATCGAGCGAAGCCAAGTCACTCATCTTGGCCTTGCTTTCGGGGAATCCTGATCAACGACCAACTGCTGTTGAAGCTCTGAGCCACGAGTGGTTTGCTTCAACTCGCACGTCTCGTGAGTCTTTGGCTGTTTCGCTCTCCGATACAGAAGGTTTGGCGCAGTACTGCCACATGATGCGCCGCAAATTCCGGGTAAGCTCTTGTCTTGGTGATTCTTGCTGTGAACTAACGTCTCGTTTTGCACGTAATGCCTTCAGTCAAGTGTGCTGGCAGCGGTTGCTGCAGATACCTTCCGCCGTAGTCTTCACAAGAGCCGCCAATCTGGCTCAGTCGCCAACGACCAAGTTGTTGCTCCAGTCGAAGAGACTCAAACTCTTGGGAAAGACGATGGCGGGGCGGTATCGCCTTGCCCCTCTTCGCCTTCCAGCGCTTCAGCCGAAGTCGTCGCGTTACCAGATAGCATGGAAGTTGCGCCAAAACAACCGACAAGAACTCAGTCTGTGCTGAGCCACATTTTACAAACCGCGCGGTTGGAAGTGTACGGGACCGACGTTGAAGACATTTCAGTCAACGTGTAGATGGAATTGGGACTTGCGATATCGCTGGTAATAGAGGCTTTTGTTCCCAATGTCGTGACTTTCTGCATGCGTTAGCGGTGGAATTTCATGTCGATAAAGAAGCCTGACCTTGCGAGCCGCGCACCTCCATGATTTCCACGTGCCGGAGTTGCGGTCGACCCAGTTCCGCCCTCACCAACAGTTCCATCGACAAGATCCCAGTACGCAGATCGCACACTTTGCGGAGGGTTTTCATCCATTCCACCAGGCTTTATTGCTCTGCCTGCCTCCACACGGACGGATTTTGGTTCGACCAAACTCATATTCACGTAACTCGAACCACCTCCGCCGCCTCCTACGATTCCAGGTGAAAACCCACCACCACCTCCCCCAAAGTCCCCCACCGCCTCCTCCACCAAATTCAGCGCCATCACCGCCCTGCAACGATACGCCATCGGTAGCTACGAACTTGCAGATCGGATTGAATTCATCACATTTTCCAGCAGCTCCACCCATGGAGTCACTGCCAGGCCGTCCACATCGAAGGTCATCACCGTCTTTTAGTTTCTGGGCTTTGCAATGGCCGCCACCACCTCCATTTCGACACGTTCCACCACCGCCACCTCCTGCTGCGATCAAAATGTACTCGATGCCGAATGCACCCTGTCGATAAACACTCGTGTACCCTCCTCCTCCACCACAGGCAGACTCTTTATTGCCGCTGTGTCCCTTGCCACCTCCTGGCTTGCCAGCTATCGCAGTTGATACTGTGGTAGACATTCGCGTGCCTCCAGGAATCTTCTTATCCACAGAGTCCGCTTCGTCGGGAATTTCAACCAGACGAGCGAACTTGCCGCTTCCTCCACCGGAACCAACGCAAATGTACAACGTCTCGCCTGGAAATACTGGGCAAACGACCTCGATAAAAGCACCGCCGCCGCCATGACCAACAGTTTGATTCCGAAGTAGTCCGCTCCCTCCACCTGCTCCCCATGCCTGCAGCTTCACAGTTTTTACGTCTCGAGGAACCTTGTACTGATGCACCTCAGCCGTCACAAAACTTAGTATCCCAGACGATAGCAGGTGCACTCGGCGATGAGCATTTCGCTCTTTGGCCTGGATCGATGCATTGCATTTGGGCCACGTGCATTTGACCTTCCGCAACGCACAATCGTCTTGTTCGTGAGCCAGACGAGTCTGCTCTAGCGTCAATAACTCGTGCGCACCACCTTGGTAAACCTGGCCACAGCCGAGTCGACAGCGCAAGTCGCCTACAGGTCGCTTCACACAGAGATCCCGCATATGCGGAACTGCTAGCTGGAAATGTGGTAGCCACACGCCGCAATCTCGCGGACAATACACGATACGGCACGAGCATTCGTCTGCATCTTCGGCTTCGTGGTCGTAGATGACCTCGCACCATTGCTGCCGTTCCAAGGCTTTCGTACAACCTAGACGGCAAATCATGAGTCGCCTTGGACATTCGTGACGTTCATGGGTTTCCAGGCTAAACTCTCGCGGAAGCCATCGCTCGCAGCCCCAACGACATAATTCCCGGTTCAGCCTCAATCGCTCTTCACAGCGTACTAGAATCCGACTAACACGCCTCCGCTCGCGTATTGCAACCTTTTCATCGACATCTTCGAGTCGCGCGTTCTCCTGTTCCTCTTCTTCAAGCTCGCGCTCCAATTCATCACTCCGACTCATTTCACGCCTCGGATCTTCTTTGGACGGATCTGTCGAGGTCAACAATGTATTCTCTCGTGCTTGGAGGAATATCTCGCGTTCTCTACGGAATCGGGCGTCGATATACGCTAGACTTCTCCCTTTCTTGTTGACTCTTCTGGCGGGATTCTTGTGCTTCTTGCCATGTTTCTTCCGAGTCATATAACTCTTTCCGGTTTCATTATTTTCGTCATGGTGTTCAGCGTCTCCGTCGATTGTCAAATGCTCAGCCGTCACGCTGCCCTCCAGTTTTCGTAGCGCATTGTCAAGGTCCTCTTTTTCGCGTTTCTTTTGTTCACTATCTTTGTCGGCCTCCTCCTTGGCAGTCTTCAAATGAACTTCATGCCGACGAGCACGTTGCAGGGCAGCCTTCCACTCTTGCTCTTCGTGGCGGCGACGTAGCTCTTCAGTCGAAAGCGCAAACCGTGCCTGGCGCTTCGGTAGACGAATTCCTTGCAAAAATTGCTCGGTTAAGCTGGTGTCGTGCACGCAATCGCCTGAGAGCTCATCAAAGTAAAACGTGTGCGACGTTTGGGGGTCATAGTACCGCTTCCAGCCACGATCACGACGCTCGATCACTTCGCTGCGCGATAGAATAAGTGTTTCCGCGTATCGATATCCTTCGTGCAGCAAAACCTCTTCAGGTTTCTCCACCACAATCTTTTTCTCGGCTGTGTCCAGATAAAATGTTACGCCTCCAAAGCCTCGACACTCACGCCACTTGCCCAGCGTCCTTCCTTTTACAGCGTTATCAACAACTGCCGATGAGGCCACTCCAGAAAACTTAACCACAAGACTCGCCTGGTCCAATTCGTCCTCCATTTGCTCAGCATTCTCAAAGAAGCGCTTCGTTCGCCATTCGCGAACGGACAAGCCTTCGGGCGATAACCACTGACACTGCTCCGTCTCTCGGTTGAAAAAGAAGTAGACATCAGCACCATTAACGCGGTGCAGTTCCCATTCAGGCCTCAAGCAGTGACGCTCGACGAAGTGTGCACTCATTTCCATCTTTTCTTTCCATCCTAAGCGTATTCGACCATCTTCCATCACTGGAATCGGTACTTGCCGCTGTACAAACCCACTGCGCGCGTTTTCAAATAGTCGATTGTAGCTCAAAGGCTCCTCATAGATATTCCAGCCGTTGATATGTGCTCCCGGCTTGCCGTCGTTCTCTTTGACGGCTTTCCGCATTTTATTCAGCGTATCCAATGCATTGAAATCTGCAGACATTCGATCCAGCTCGCTTTGCCATACTTGACGTCGCTCCGCAATGCGTTCCTTCTCCAGACGAATGTTCTTTTCGTGAATACGCTTTTACGCTGTTCGATCAAGGCTTGTTCATGGATTGCATCCCCCTTGGGGCTGCCAGGTCGACCACGACAGGCCAGCACAAGCTGGAGTGGCTTGCAACCGCTGTGATCAATCAGCAATGGGCTGCATCCATGCCTATCAGCTAAATAGTGAATCACACGCTCGTGAGTGCACACTAAATTCTCATCGCACGCCACATGTAACGCAGTTTGGCCTTGGAGGTTCGGCAAGTGCTTGTACATTTCGCGCAAGCACGTATCTGCGTAAAAGGACATTGCTTCGAGTGACAGCCAATCTGCGGGGGCGCCTTCCTTACGTCGTCTTGCTTGTTCGTCTGCGGTGCCTCCCTCTTCTTCTTCTTCACTATCGCGCTCATCGGCAGTAAGGCTCTTGGAGAGAAGTTTGTGGTAGCGCTTCACGAGGTAGTCCAAGAACTGCTTTTGAGGGGCAGGTACCTTGCAGATAGCGCTGTCTCCTCCGTTTCCAAAGAGCTCGTGATGCAGCCAATTGACTGATTCAAACAGCCACGACAAGTGGAATCGACGGCGATCGTTGTCACGCAGCTTGCTGGCCATGATAGTTTCGTACGCCTTCTGCAGCAATCGAGCATAATTTGTACCACGCTGCTCTGGTAAGTTAGTGATAAAAAATCGGAAAGCTTCATCGTGTGTGCGTAGCAACTTGTCGGCAATGGTTGAGTTCCCACTGAAAGCGGCCAGATGCAAAGCGGAGTTTTTCAAGTTGTCCAGCTGGAAAATAGTAGCACCTTGCTTCAACAGCAACTCACTCACGTCGGTGTGCCCGTGTCGTGCTGCCACCATCAATGGAGTGCGATGGAAAGCGTCTAAGTAATCAATATCTGCACCACGCTCTAGTAGTAACTTCGCAATCGAGCAATGGCCGCGCTTGCACGCGATATGTAGCGGGGACAGCATCAGTTTTGTCTGTGTGTCAAATTGCAGCGCGTTCACATCTTGACCCGCGCAGACGAACAGTTCGACCTCGTTTAGGATCCCTTCTTCCAGCACTCGTATAAATGAGTACAGCCTGGTGTTTGCAGTTCGCGGGGTTTCGGGGCCATTGCTGGAGCAGTCATCGCGATGTTTAACAGAACGGAGAATCCGCTGTGTGAACAAGGGGCTTTTATCCGGTACAAACCCCTGGGACACAAGTTCATCCAGCACAATTTGGCCGTCAATGCCTCGCGCTAGCTCCTGCTGACACCAATGAGCCCATTGCGGATGCAACACTTGCACCGGTGGCGAGGCCAGCATCTCCACTGCTGCAACGCTGCGAGCTGTACGCGACGACTTGACCGGCGAGATTGATCCGCTGTTGCTTTCACCACGCATTCGCTCTTCCCCACGCCATAGATACTGCTTGGTGCATTGCGCTAAAGAGGAAACGTTTATCCAGGCATCAGCTTGGTCCAAATTCACGCACACCTCAACACTTCTGTTACCTTGGCCCGGAGTCGGTACGACGACACTCTGGTCGAAAGCTTCTTCATCATGGCAATGTTTGAAGTCAGCAAGAAGCCTTTCTGAGCGAGCGTCTGCAGCAGCTTCTTCACATTGGCCCCGTGTTCAATGTTGCCCAAGAGCCATTGCTCCCATTCCGGCGGCAGCTCTCCAGGCTCCACTGCCATCCCTGGCCGCAACTTCTTGATCCTCACAAGTGCAGCCTCGGCAGCTTTGAATTTGGCTTCTCTAGTGGTCTTTCCTGTAGCCTGCAGAGTCGATTTTCCCGTCGGTCCGCAGGCTTTCCCGACCAGCTCCAACTGCATTAGATAGGACGACGGAGGCTCCTCCAGCCCGTCCGACTCGTCCGAGTCTTGGTCCAGTAGTTGATACATCACTTGGAGCCCGAACTTGGTCGCCTCCCGTTCCAATAAGTACACCGGCGTGGTGTCCAGCGCCTCCATAAACTTGCGTAGCGACGCGAGCTTCGAGTCGCCCTTTTCAAGACGAACTACCATCTGCACCAGCTCCTTAAAGTCCAAAAGTCCGTCACCGTTGGCGTCGATCGAGGCCACCAATGCGTCGGCTTCGGCTTCGCTGACATTCATCCCCATCCGATTCAGCAACGCGCAGAACTCCCGCTCATCAATCGCTCCGCTGCCGTCGCTGTCGCTGAGCTTGAACTGTGCGGCGAGCTCCTCGGCCTGTGCAGGCGTGAAGAATGACCGGAACTCGGCAGGGATCTCATAGCTGGCGGCGCTGTTGGTTGTGGCCATTGCAAAGCGACGGTCGTTGTAGAGTCGCTTGTGTTTGAGACCATCCAAGCCGCCGCCTTGGCCTCCTGCATCGGCAGCAACTCCACCGCTCGAGTTGGAAGCGGAGGCCCCCGCCCAAGACCGCCAGCCACCAAAGATGTAAAACAGCTTCCAACTGTGATCGCTTCAACACACTCATCGTTGGATTGTAGCACTTCCTCATTTCGCCGCCGCGCTTCGTGTCGCTGCAATCAACCTGCCGAGCGTGTGACTGCCTCGGCTTCTCCAGCCTTTTGCAATGCTTCTGCCAGCACAGCACGCCGAAATATCTGGTCGATCGTCACTAACCCCACATGGGCCTGCTTTCCTGTCCACGCCCGAATCCCTGCTAATCCCGAGGGTGCATGGCCGCATGGACACGCGGTGCCGACGTACCCGCCCTTACATGCTGGCGGCGCCTTCCGCCGCTCCGCCTCATTCCTGCATTCGCCTCGGGAAAGCAAGACCCTTCCTCCGTCCAAGTTTGAGCGTCGGCCTCCTCTTGCAGACTGAGATATGGCCCAGCAAGTGGCCAAGCACGAACCCGAGAAGGAGCCTGCGTCCAACGCGGCTCCCAAGACGCCCGTCAAGCCTCAGCACAAGTCCAAGAGCTCGTCGTCCAGCTTCTTCCTGGTGCCATTGCTAGTCCTGCTGGCCGCTACAGGATGGACCAAGTTCGCGCAGCGGGAACTGCAGGCTGAGACAGTCGAGGAGCTCTTCAATAAGGTGTCGGAACGCGTCACCGCTCAACTGGCCGAGCTGTCGAGCGCTGAGCCGGTGCAGCACGAGCTGCCGTGGAAGTACGAGGACGACCGCATGACTGCGCTCGAGGTGCGTCACCTGGTGAGCGACCTGAGCTGCAAGGACGACAAGTACGAGGCGGCGCCACTGTTCGAAGGCAAGGTCTTCCCTGTGCAGCACGCGATGGCGCTGGAGCGGCCCATGAGCACCGACCGCGTCTTCTTCATGCTCAACGGACGCAACGAAGGCGTGTACGTGTCCTGGAACGGAGAGTTCAATTGCGTGGGCAAAGCTGCCGAACTCGCGGCCGGGTGGCTCGGAGCCGACCGCGACGTCATGGTGAACGGCGTGCGGCTGTACAACCAAATGGGCTTTGCCATCCGCAGCGCCAAGGACTTGGCAGACGCCCAGAACATTGTACACATTCTGCTGGACTTCCAGCTGTGGCAATGGCCGGGCATTGAAAAGGGCCACGTCTACGTGTTGGAAGACGGCGTGCAGCTCACGACGGTGGCGCTGAGCCCCAAGGTCTTTGATGTGCAGTACTTCCTGACCCAGAACGAGTCCGAGAAGATCATGGAGCTGGGCATGCCCAAGCTCGACCGGTCCAAGGTGGACGGCAGCGACTCGTCCAAGGTCGTGTCCAAGTCGCGCACCAGCCACACTGCGTTCCTTGACGACGACGAGTTCACGCGGGATTTCCGAGTGCGGGCTGCTCGCGTGGCTCGCCTGCCCAGTCCAACATTCGCCGAGCGTCTGCAACTGCTGCAGTACAACGCTGGCGAGTTCTATCGCCAGCACTTTGATACGTTCCACTCGCGCGAATTCCTGCCCAAGGACGCCAATCTTTTCGTGTTGGAGGACTACAAGGAGTGGGCCAAGTGGGCTGCGGAGAAGCTGCGTGGTCTAAACCAGAGCAAGGTACCTGAGGAGTACCGTGAAGGCAATTCATTGTTCCCGGATCCGGAGGACCAGCAGACGTTCCCGAATGCACTGCTAGAAGTCTTTTACCAGCAGATGAAGGCAACCAACATGTTTGAAGCGCTGTTTGACTCCAAGTACGACCAGTGGATCCGTAAGAACCTGGACGACGATGCTGTTGACATTATTCCGGACCTGATGGACGAGAGTCGTCGACCATCCTACTTGCCACGCATTGTCAAGGCCTGGGAGGACAAGCTTGGTCTCGGCGAACTGCGCTACACATTCCCGAAGCTGCCGGTGAACGGCCAGTCGCACTTTTACAACTGGGTGCGCTGGGCCAAGGACCGCGTGAGCTACTTGGGAGACGACTGCCCGCCCATTGCCCGTCCGAACGGAGACCTGTACCCTCAGTACACGGTCGAGTTTCAGGAGACATTGCTGGGCTTCGTTCAGGACGACTACAGCGCAGACTTCCTCACTCGCATGATGAACGAGGAATGGTACGAGTGGTTTCAGCAGAACAAGGGCCGCAACCTCGTCCTGTTCCAGATCCTCAAGTCGTGGCCTCACTTTGCCGAGCTCATCATCAGGACCTGGGAGTCTCGTGTCGCTAGTCCGCTGCTGCGCTATAAATTGCCCAAGTATGTCAAGCACTTCCATCCGCAGCGCTACGTGACGCTGTTCATGTACCTCAACAACCAGACAAAGATCGGCGGCGAGACGGTCTTCCCGTTCGCGTTGGACCGCTTCTCGGATGAGGAAATCGTGCGCGACGGCATGGACGAGTGCTCGACGGGTCTTGCAGTGCCTCCGCGTGGACTTCACGCTTCGCTGTTCTACACGCAGACCCCCGAAGGTGACATTGACGACATGAGCCGTCACGGAGGCTGCCCGCCCCACGAAGGAACGAAGTGGGGATCCAATGCGTTTATGTGGGACTCGGACGCCGATGAGGGCGCCGAGCTGTGGACGACCAAGTAAAGTAAGGAGGTGATGGAGACGTAATGGAAAGAGTAGCGTTGTCAAATTGGATTCTGTTGCTATTGATTGTTTCCTCGTGGCGTCGAGGCAGCAGTGGCGTTGTTGACGAACACGATGAGGTCCTTGGAGCGGTTCTTCACCCACGGCGGCCGGAAGACAAAGTACAAGCCGCCGTCGCCCGGTTTGGCGTTCCAGTCCTCTGCTACTTTCTGCAGCCCGTACTTGCTCGGCACTCGATGGCTCTTGCAAAATACATTCATGTACGCGACGAGCCCGTTCTCGCACTCGACCGACGCCTCGCTGAAGCGCACCACAATGTTCTCGTCCTCGGCGGGGAGATGGAGAACTCGAAGCCCTGCCAGTCCGCTGCGATGACCTCGTGCATCTCCTGAATCAGCTGCGGGATCAGCTTCCTAGTGACAGCGTCCACGGGAGGCCGCTTGCCGCTCGGCACGAACGGACCAAACAGAATCTTCTTGTCCTCCAGCCACCGACGATGTCGATCTTGCTCGACGTTGTCGGGGTACGGCTCGTGCATGTGCGGGTAGCGGAAGTTTGCAGCGCCGAAAGCGTCCTCGTGCTTGAGTCGCGAAGCGTCCGACCCGCTCACGAAGTCCTGTCCGCTGATCTCCATGCGCTTGCCCTCGGAGCGCAGCCGTTCCATGTGGGATAACTCATCTGCGAGGCTGAAGCGCGACGGCGCGTACTCGAACTGGTTGAACAGGCCGTTCTTGGTGACGATCTTGCCCACCTTGGGCTGGGCGAGGCGGTTCTCGTCCATCTGCTCGAAGCGCGCCTGGTTCACGGCATTGCTCTGGATGCGCGCGGGGATCTTGTGGATGCTCGTGAAGTTGCCCGCCAGGAAGGCGCTGCGGATCTGGTCGGTCTCGGCGTTCGCGTACTCGGGCAGGATGGACGAGAAGTTGGGTCGCATGTAGCTCGGAGGCAGCTCGCGCGGGGCATCGTCGTCGGTGCGAGGCGAGACGGACGCCATCGTTGAGAGTGGCAAGCAGACTTCGTGCTGCGGCTATTGCTGGGCGAGCTAATTTTGCGAGCACTTCAACACGGGCTATGTTGCTGTAATTTAACTTCAACGTGGTCATAGAAAGCCCGGCGGACCAGCCTCGTAGTACTGCTTTGACCAGGGGTACGGCTGTAATTTGTTTTCGACATCGTCCACGAGGACACCCGTAACGTTTGGGCGACCTGCGCCTCATGTTGCATTGCAGCGCAGTGGCAAACTGTTGGCGAGCCGCGCGCCCGATCCTCGCGCAAGCTCGCGCGAGTTAGCGTGAGCACTGCAGAGACATCTCGGTGTGCCCAACAGAGCCATCCACGGGCAAGTCTAGGCAGAAGGGGACGAGGCTCTACCGGATTGCAACGCTTGCAATTGGCACACGTAGCAGACCTGCATCTGCTCGGTACACTGGACCATTTTTGGTCTCGGTGGGGAACGCTGAGCCACACCCTTGGCGGGTCTCCTCGACAGCAGCAGAGCAATCGCGCGCTGAGCGGCGCCGACAGGATTGTGCGGGGCCTCCGGCTCCTTTCTACGGCGACCTGCTGCTGGCTGCCGCTCACCTGCTCGTTGCGCTGCACCGCGTTGCCGTCGTTCCGTCGCGGCCAGCGCTGTGTGCCCATCAACAAACCTGCGTGACTGGCAGTCGCCGCCTTCGTTGAGCTCGCCTCTGCATGCATTGCATACGCCGAGCATCGTTTCTCCAGGCGGCACGCCACACCAGGATTTGTTCCCCCAGCGTGGCAGCTCCACAGCAACGCATTTGCCCGCTTGGTGTCGTTGCAGATCCCCAGTCACGCTGGACTGTCCACGACGCGGATAGTCAGAGTATCCGATACTTAGTGTCAATCTCGACAAAGTGCTCGCTGTTCTTATCTAGCGTTCTGATACCTCCCTGCGCTCTGTTCTCGGTGACGTCTTCTAGCTGAAGAAAATTTTACAACATTGAATACGCGCCGCAGCAACGTTCTCTGCTGTGCGTACGCTAAAAGTTCAAATACGCCTGCGTAAAAGATACCTCGTTACTTAAGAAACGATACTTAGTTGGCAATATCGATACTTTATCCATATACTTAGTCAAAATCGTCGGGTCGTCGCGCGGCTGCGGAGGACGTCACGGCCCCCTCTCCCAGTTCCTTCTTGTCCGGCACAACCCCGCAGTCGACAGGCCCGAGGTGGTGGCGCCCGCAGTCGCCGTTTCCTCCCGCAGCTCCAGTCCGCTGCCCCCATCGACCAGGCGCTGACTCGCTCTCGTCCATGGGCCGTAACCTCTTCGACTTTAACATCGCCAACAGCAGCTCCAAGTTCCTCAGCGGGAAGGCCGCCGACGTGGACGCCTCGCTCTCGTCCACCCGCAGCACTGCCAGCTCGTCCGCCGACTCGTTCGCCAACCCGCCGCTCGCCAGCTCCAGCGCGTCCGTGCAGACCCCCACCGCCGACTCGCTGGCCGCCATGGAGGCGCTCAACCACAGCCACTCGCACCGCAGCCGCGCGCAGGACAACTCGACGCGCGGTGACCGCAAGCCCGCGATGACGTTCACCACCAACAGCACCATCACCGGATCCAACACTACCACCATCGTGCAGGGTCACCAGCACCAGGGGCACGCCGGACACCACCAGCCGCAGACCGCGGCGGACAAGCAGAGCAAGAAGTGCTCGGTCTGCGGCAAGAGCTTCAACCCACTGAGAAGACGCCACTACTGCCGCACCTGCACGGCCGTGGTTTGCAGCTCCTGCAGCATCTCGAGGAAAGTCGAGAGCACCTTTGAAGGCGCCATCACCGTGCGCATGTGCGTGAGCTGCAAGCTCAGCTCCATCGCCTCGCAGGACGACTTCTACGACCGCATCTTCTCGACGTCGGCGAACGGCCCCTCGGCGGCTACGACGGACTCGCTTCCCGGCAGCGAAGGCGATTTTGGAACCGACCGCCTCAGCTTCGCGTCGTATTCGTCAGGCACCGGTACTGGTAATGGATCCGTCACTTCCAAGGACGACTCGGCGATCCCAACCAACGGAGCGAACTCCGTAGACAGCCAACCGCCAATGGATAAGCGCGCTGCCAGCTCGTCTAACCTCCCGGTGCGTCGTAAATCCAGCACCACACCAGGGGAGGGGCCACACTCGGCTCGAGGACGCCACGGATCCTTCACTGGTCCGCAGCAGGCTGTGACGGAGGACTGTCCGTGGTGCATGAACGAGGCGTGTGCGCCACTGCACGAGTACTTTGAAGTGCCTTACCCGTTCTTCTTGGAGCTGGCCGATCCGTCCGCCAAGAACCAGTACATTGCTGCCAAGCACTTGGACAATGAGAAGGAGCGTCTCCGATCTGTCCGGGTGATTCGTGGGTCTTTGAAGGCGGGCTCTTCGGCGTCGCAGACGATCATGCAGCTGTGTAACATGGCGGCTATTGCCACGCAGAGTCCGATGGCGCTTGTGGGGCTGCTGGATAAGCACGTGTACGTGCCGTGCGCCGAGACCGGTCTCGGTTCTATGGACAAGATCGACCGCCAGAAGAGTTTGGCCGCCCACGCGTGCCGCAACGGCTCCCCGCTTGTCTGCAGCGACCTTACGCGCGACGTGCGGTTTGCTGCCAACCCGTGGCGACGTGATGTACTGCAGGCTCAGTTCTACGCGGGCATCCCGCTGACTCTGTCAAACGGACACACCGTCGGTGCTATCGAAGTATTCGACGTCACTCCTCGCTTTGCTTGCATGGACGTTATCTCTCAGCTGCAGACGGTTGTACGCGGTCTGCTTCGCAAGTTTGAAGAGATTTTGTCCATGAACCCGCAAACTGGCGACGACGGTGCCGAGTCCTCATCGTCGTCAAAGTCGCATTCGTCATCGGGTCGACGGACTCCTCAGGACGAGAGTATTGAGGTCAAGCAGCGATCTGGAAGAGCTCCTGCGCCAAGCGCACCGAGTGCACCGGCCATCCCACCCCGAAGAAGTCTCCCAAGCCGTCATCGCGATCACCTGCTACTCCAAGCCACAAGCCTTCAGGACCTGCTCCTCAGCCGCCAAAATCGACGCCTGCGCCGAAGGCGACGCCTCCCGCACCGCCTGCAGCTCCAGCACCGGCACCGGCATCAACACCAGCACAGACATCTGCCCCAGCAGCGCCTGCAGCAGCGGAAGCAGCAACAGGCGGCGCCGAGCCGACCCAGGAAGAAATGGAGATGCGACTCATGCAGCTGCTGTCGCAAACTACTAGCACACAGGAACAACTTCGCAACCAGCAGGGACAAATGGTGAGCGCTATTAGCAGCCACTCGAAGCAGATCAACGACTTGGCGAAGCAGCTCGAGCGGATGGAGTCCACACTCGCTGCCAAGCTTGGCGCGGATGGCGAGGAGGTGCCTCCTCCACAGACGCATAAAGTGCGTAGAGGGCTATGCCAGTGCAGTTGCCCAGGTAGTGAATTATTTCTCCAGCGGCGCCAAGACAGCGTGCTGTTGTGCAAGTAAGGAAGGGTGTATGTGGTGGTTCGCTGCGGCTCTTGCGCTGCCCGTCATGCGTTTCCTTCTGTACGTGAAAGAACCAAAGCGAACCAGTAAGAAAAGCGAAAACTTGAGGCCCGGTAATAATGAACGACAATGTTGCCGCCTTTCACCTTGCATCTAAAGCAAAGCAGTTCATTTCGTAGCCGTCGTTCATTAGATAAGCTTTGTTATTCAATTGCGGGGTGTAGTCCAGCTTGGCTGCTAGCGTGGCTTCTATCCTCTCGAGTTGCTTGGCCAAATTGTCAATCTGCTTGGAGTGGCTGCTGATAGCGCTCACCATTTGCCCTTGCTGCGTTCGGAGTTGCTCTTGGGTGGTCGTTGTCTGAGACAGCAAGTGCAGCAATTGCGTCTCCATTGCCGTTGCTGCGGGCTTCTCCGTCTTCACTTCCTGCTGCTTGGCTGGTGTTTCCTCCTGCGCCTGCTTCCCAGCTGCCGCCTTCACTTCGAAAGCTTCTTCTTGCTTGTCCTGCTCTGCTGCCAGCATGATCTCTTCAAACAAATTCAGCAACCCGCGGACTACAGTTTGGAGTTGATCTAGCACTTGAGCGCACTCATAACGCGGTTTTGAGTCGAAGACTTCCAGGGCACCAACCGTGTGGCCGTTGGAGAGTGTCAGAGGAATGCCCGCGTAGAACACTGCGTCCTTCAGCTGGTCGCGACGCCAGGGGTTCTCCAAGAACCGAATGTCACGAGTTAAATCCGCACACAAAGGTCTGTGCCACTACAACACGTGTGGGCAGCCAGCGACTGCTGTCGAGGAACCGCAGCAGTAAGATCCACGCCATGTTGCGACCCCATCACGTAGCTTTTGCTGTCTAGGAGACCGACAATTGCCACGGGGCATTGCGATGCGATGGCGGCCATGTTGGCGAACTGTCGGAGCACACGAGAAAAACTGGGCGTGGCCGCAAGTGTAATAAGTAGAGTGTCCACGGAACGCAGTCGCTCCTTCTCGTTGTCCAGCACCGCGGCTGAAATGTACGCGGCATCGCCAGAAGCATCCACCGGGTACGAAATCTGCGTGAGTTCTGTGAGAGGCGCGCAAGCCTCGTTCTGGCAATGCTGGCAGAGCGCCTCTGCAGTCTGTTGTTCGGTAACGAGGCCGCTGGATAGTTGGCTTTCACCGTTTTGCACGCCGACGTTTGTCGCCGCAGACACCTCCACGTCGCTCGAGCTTCCGACAGTCTGGGCCTGCTGGATGTTGTCAACTCCATCGTCCGACTCGCCTATAAAGCTGGCATTGGAGCTAAGCTTGCAGCTGATGCACACCCGACAATGCGGCGGTGCTGGTGTCTCCAAATCTTCCCGCGTCGGCCTCCGTATCACGCTGCAATTACTACAAACTACACCTCGACACTGCCGGCAGTGGTGACGTCTGCGCAGTGGGTTGAACGACTTGGTGCAGACCGCGCACTTCCTCGCCTTCTTGTCGGTGTGATCTGTCGGAAATGCTGGGTTGATGGAACTGAGTGTCGAGTAGCGGGCTGCTTCCGCGTCGTCGGTTGGACTTGTATAGCTGATCTTGGAGCTGTCCGAGGAACTTGTGGATCGATCCAGCGGCATCGAGTTGGAGAAGCCGCGCCAACTGCCATTCGAAATGTTGCTCGCTGCGGTGACGGAGCTGGCCTCCGTAAAGTCTGCGCTGGCAATGTACTTCCAAAAGCGGCGCGAGTCCAAGAACTTGAGGAAATGGGTCACTTGGTAGTCGTCCCTGGAGTGAGGATCATGATCAAGAGCGACGATCACAAACGGTTCCGGCGAATCGCTAAAGTGCTGTGTCCACATGACGTGGTGCAACAAGTTCATGGACAGCAGCTGGCGACACAGGGTCGTGGCGGTGGCACGGTCCGGTAAGAAGCCGTCGGCTGTGAGGAACGTCACGATGGATTCGCCAGTGGCGCAGCGCACAGTCAGATCGGAGCGAATGCGGATCGGGTGCAGCTTCACTCCTTGGCACAGCTTGGCGACCACAGGGGCCAATTCCTGGACGCCGAACCGCGGGTCCAGACCGCGAGCGGTGGAGAGGCACATGAGGTTGTTGGCGATGGCGAGCACCCATTGGTCGCGGTCCTTGCGCGACTTGGTACGGAAGCTCACCTCGGTCTTGGGCAGCAATCCGCCGCTGCAGGTCACGTCGAACCGCCGCGGGAACTTGGCGCTGGCGTCCGGATTAGCAATGTCGGTCACAGTCACGCCGTGGCCGAGCTCGACGGCACCTTGGCGGGCGGCATCGCGTTCGCGCTTGTACACGCAGAGCCAACGGCCTTCCAGCCCCACGAAGCTGTCGGACCAGGTCGAGAAGGCCCCGCTTTTGAATTTGACCTCGAGCGGCCCCGACAAGGTCTGCAGCGAGTCGGTTGACGGCATTCGTTTCGGTCGTCGACCGATGCGCTCTACCCGGCAATTCTAGAAGTGGTGGTGGATAAGAAGGTTGACCCCAATGATAGAGAGCGAGCTCAGACAGAACGTCTGGTGCCTTACGTCCCCCAGTCGCGGAAGGCTGACGTGTTGCAGCAGCTGGCGACAGCAGAGGGCACGAAGTTCCAAGGAGCGCGCGCCAGTAGAGGCCCAGCCTTGATGACAGGCCCCGCAGAGGTGTCCTCGGAACGCCGGCGCTTTTCCTTTTATAGCGACGCTGTTGTTGTTGCGGTGTGTTGGACCAAAGGACTTCGACGATGGAAAGCGAAGGGCTCACTTGGACACGCGGCGGCGGTGGCTCCATCGGATAGCTCCGGACGCGGAGCATTCTCGTGCTTGACTAACTACGCGAACAAACGACGATACCTGTCAATGCCAGGGGATTGCGAGCTAACGTGGATGGCGGCAGTGTTGCAGAACCCGATCTCTCTTGTAAGCTGCACTTCCAATCGTGCTCACCAAAAGAAGCGCGAAATGGTTTTCCCAACAGGTTAAATCCCCACGACGGGCGGGAAGGGGGAGCCACGAGCGAGCGAGGACTATCGCTGCTGGGCGAGATGCACGCGCTTTTGTGGTGCATGTGTGAGTGGCCACTAAGCTCCGGACTGCTGCAGTGAGAAGAGGGCGTTGGCGGCCAAACCATATGCCAGGGAGGCTTGGGAATGCGGCATTGGGCCCCTGTAAATCAACCAAGCGCCTTCCGGAAAGGGTCGTTCGTGTGGTGCGGGAGGAGGAGGCCGTGTTTGACATTGTGACGCACCGAGGCCGCCCCCAGCCTGGCATCTCTAAGTGATCAAGTGGCGGCATGAGCAGGTGAATGTGGCGCAAGATTAATTGTATTGTGGTGGTGAAGCAGTGTGCAGGTGATGCCGCTAATCCATGGCTGCAACAACCACAAGCATAAGGCTGCTTCACGGCTGGAAAAGTGGCTTTTGTCAATGACGTTGGCGGCGGTCACCGGCAAGTTGTGCGGCGCTTACTTGCAAGGCGGCAATTTTTTCTATGCGAGACGAGGGACAGAGGCGATATCGCACGACACAAGAGGTTGCTAAGTAAGGCGGTTTATTCATGCACAAACTGTGCTGGGAGCACATCGCTGCCGACTGGTTTCCCACAACACTAAACGCAACGGACTACAAAACGAAAATCGAGCAGATCGCTCTTCGCGTCACCGTTCCACTTGAACGTCTTAACGGCGGAGATGTTGGGCCACGGAAGTGGAAGGCGAGTTCTGGGTCGCGGTGGCTGAGTCCACGCTTTGAATTGCGGGGTTCTGTGCTGAGTCGTCTGAGGTTGCAGTCACTGCGTCTGTGGCGGTGTCACCCGATGTTGTCTGATCTGATGAGGACGAGCTCTCGTCGCTGCATGGCGTTGAGGACGGCGCTTCCGTGGTCTGATTTCCATCTCCCGAGGTTGGGCTCGCGGTGTCGGTGTCGGTGTCGGTGCCAGACTGCTGCTCCGGGGTGTCTTTCGCGCTCGTTGGTGCTGGCGTTGGGGCATCCGTCACTTCGATCCACTGAGTGGCAGCGGGGGTCTCGGGGTTTTGAGCCGTGCCGTCCGAAGACGAGGTCGCGGCGTCCGTGTCGGTGTCGGTGCCAGACTGCTGCTCCGGGGTATCGTTTGCGCTCGTTGACGGTGACGTAGTGGCTTCATGGGAGGCCGTCCCAGCAATTCCAGGAAGTACGCAAGGTTCCTCAGTCCCGAGTGATGACGTTCCTTCCTGGACGGGAGTGCCGTCGGTAGGAGCAGGAGTCTGGGCGTTATCCGTCGTCGATGCCGCGACGGTGGTCGGACTCGGGGTCACGTCGCTCGCTGGAGCCGGCGTTCCTTCCTGGACGGGAGTGCCGTCGGTAGGAGCAGGAGTCTGGGCGTTATCCGTCGTCGATGCCGCGACGGTGGTCGGACTCGGGGTCACGTCGCTCGCTGGAGCCGGCGTTCCTTCCTGGACGGGAGTGCCGTCGGTAGGAGCAGGAGTCTGGGCGTTATCCGTCGTCGATGCCGCGACGGTGGTCGGACTCGGGGTCACGTCGCTCGCTGGAGCCGGCGTTCCTTCCTGGACGGGAGTGCCGTCGGTAGGAGCAGGAGTCTGGGCGTTATCCGTCGTCGATGCCGCGACGGTGGTCGGACTCGGGGTCACGTCGCTCACTGGGGCCGGCGTTCCTTCCTGGACGGGAGTGCCGTCGGTAGGAGCAGGAGTCTGGGCGTTATCCGTCGTCGATGCCGCGACGGTGGTCGGACTCGGGGTCACGTCGCTCGCTGGAGCCGGCGTTCCTTCCTGGACGGGAGTGCCGTCGGTAGGAGCAGGAGTCTGGGCGTTATCCGTCGTCGATGCCGCGACGGTGGTCGGACTCGGGGTCACGTCGCTCACTGGGGCCGGCGTTCCTTCCTGGACGGGAGTGCCGTCGGTAGGAGCAGGAGTCTGGGCGTTATCCGTCGTCGATGCCGCGACGGTGGTCGGACTCGGGGTCACGTCGCTCGCTGGAGCCGGCGTTCCTTCCTGGACGGGAGTGCCGTCGGTAGGAGCAGGAGTCTGGGCGTTATCCGTCGTCGATGCCGCGACGGTGGTCGGACTCGGGGTCACGTCGCTCGCTGGGGCCGGCGTTCCTTCCTGGACGAGTGCCGTCGGTAGGAGCAGGAGTCTGGGCGTTATCCGTCGTCGATGCCGCGACGGTGGTCGGACTCGGGGTCACGTCGCTCACTGGGGCTGGCGTTCCTTCCTGGACGGGAGTGCCGTCGTTGGGAGAAGGTGTAAGACTTTCAATGGGAGGTGACGACGTTGGTGCTGCAGTAATTGGAGGTGAAGTTTCAGCCGCATTTGGAGTTGGTTGTGTTTCTGCAGGGGTAACCACGGGCGTATTCGATGCGGGTGTATTTGGTGTCGCTGTCACCGGGATCCAAGTAGTAACAACAGGGGTGTTTGGTGCAGGGGTTGTCGTCGCGGCACCAGTAGACGTGGCGGTTCCCCCGCTGGGTGTTAGTAGTCCACTCTTGCCCCCGCCCGTGTGACGCTATTAATTGACTGTGGGTAAGGCGTCGCCACATTGCCAGAGCTCCAGGTAGCGGCACCGGCTGATGGCGTTGCTCCCCAGTTTTGCCGTTGCCCCAGACCGCCCCAATCGACGGAGCTTCTCCATTGCCGTCAGCCGCGTCGGCAGAATCATCGTCGTTACCACCCCAATGGGGCCACCAACCGCTGGTTGACAGCTTCCCTGAGCCACCTAGTCCCCAGTTCCCGCCAAACCAGTTTGCGCTGGCGGAAGCAGTACCTGGAGCTTTCCCGGTCGCCCCGGCGGACCCCCAGTTTCCGGCGGTTCCAGCGCTCTGTGAAATACTGTCACTCGAGGGGCATGGTGCGCCTCCTCCAAACACCCCTGAGAGCCAACCGAAGGTTGCGTCCACGGGCAGTGCAGCCCCGCTTAACGCGACCGAGGCGAGTGCGAGCCGCGTTGGAATCTTCATGGAGTTGCTGAATTGATCCCAAGCAGGTGAATTGTGAAGTGAGCACTTGAAGGCCGCGGTCCGTCCCCACACTCGTTTGCTGTTAGCGCCGGCGCGAATTTCGTAGGCAGCCTCTACGATCTTCCACATGGTCAGATACACGCAAAAGTAGTGTTGACCTTCGCCACCATGACGTAGCAACCATATTGCATTGACAGCCGAACTAGTGCGCCGGCTACTTCTTCAGCCCGACATTATCGCTGCTGATTCTACTTCGCAGATGGTGGAAAGCCGGGTGTTGACCACCGGCAGGTGTCCCGCCTCGAGTTCGAGCGCTTCAGACAGCTAAATACTCCTTTACTCGAACCGAAGTCTTTGAAGCACGCAAATTTTGTTGTGCTCCGCAGACTTCTGAACGATTTCTGCGGAGCACTTGCGGACTCGTGATCGTCGAAAGACGCTAAACTAAACTCATTGCTCTACCAGCACATTGACGAGCTTTTACTTCCCACTGCTTTGTCGGGCATTTGCCATGAACAACAAGATGACTTGCACTTTTCGGATCCAGATAAAGCTCGTTGGGGCAGCACAGCGACCCTGAAACTTCACGCGCCGTTCCTCAACCTGCTACTCGCCAATGCGACGCGTGCGCGCAAGTACACGTGTCAGTGAGCACGTTTGGTGGTGCCGTGGCGATAAATATTAAGGCCATCAAAGTTGACGGCGATGACATGGATATTCTGCCTCGTCATGCTTTATTGCTTGTCTTGCCATTTACGTTGGGCGGCGACTGGTTCAACGTTGAACTGCGCCGCCATCAGTGATAACAATTTTAATCGGCAGGGAACGTAGATCGCCAACCAAAGCATATCGGTAACACCGGCAAACAGTTTGGTAAATGCCACCGACTGCAAACACACACCCAACCACCTTTGAAGACATAGACACCTCCACCGACACGAACACGGAGCTGCCGAGCGAGATCTCCAGCCTCGACGCCAATCGCTGGCAACTCTCGAAGCTCTCGCGTGCGAAGATGGCGGTGTCCCTCAACCAAGTGCACCACGTCCGCCTGCGCACGGCCTACAACTGCGAGGAGCACGTGACAGTCTACGCGCTGGAAATGTATCTGCAGTCGCTGCCGCAAGGCCTCCCCACCTCAAGGGCCCCAAGAAGTTGCCCCGAGTCGGAAGACAAACCTGGAGCACCGGTACTCCACTTTCCGCACCTTACGCGACCGTATCAGCGAGGCGGTTGCGGTGCCAAAGCACAAGTCGCACCCGAGGTGGTGCGCGTACTGCACGCGCGTGCGTGAGTGATTTTGTCCGTTCAAGTGCCTTCCCGTCCCGGTTTCCGAGCCACTGGCCGCTGCACGACGCGCTGGTGCGCAGTCGACTGGTCGGCCTCGAGACTTTCGTGAACCAGCTCATCCGAGACACAGAAAAACGTATCATACCGCTCTGGTTGCACTCCTTGCGCGCGCTTCGAGGTCGTGTCCAAGTTGGTGAACGGCTTCCTCTTCACCGTGTAGACGAACAGAAAGTATCTACAACATGGCTACCTATTTCTCATTGGTTCAAATTCAAACCTGCTTTTCCACCACCAACTCCAACAATTCGATCCGCCATGACGGACGCGCAGACTGCTCTGGCGCGCAACTTGCTGTCGTCTGTGCTGGCGCTGGCCTTCCCCAGCGACTTGGAGACCGATGCGGCGTCGCAGACGCTTGCGCTGACGCAGCTGCCGGCGCTACAGGACGCTCTGGAGCGCCGCAACGTCTTCGGACTGGTGACGGACGGCAAGGCCCTGGCCAAGTGGCAGAACCGACTGCTGCAGCTCGTGGAGGCGGCGCCCGCTGCGCGTCGCGTCGGATGGGAGTTGCTGCTGACGACGATGCGTCAGAGTCCGCTGCAACGGCTCGAGACGCTGGCGCCGAAGCTACTGGAGCGCGTCGTGAAGGTCGTCAAGCAGCAGGTCGCAGCGGACGAAGACTCGGGGTCCGCTGCGGCTGCCGCCTGTGGCGTGGCGCAGGCATTACTGGTCAATACGGACCGGTACGGCGCCGATACGCGCCGCGAAGTGCTGGAGCTGCTGGGCAAACTGCTGCAAGGTCTGGTGTCGCTGCTGTCCAAGTGCAAGACCAGTCAGAAGTCGCTGGTACTCGCAGAATTGGAGCTAATTGGAGTGATCCTGCGTGCGTCGCCGAATTCGCTGCGTAGTTACGCCATGAAGGTGGAGTCGGCTTGTGTGGCAGCATTGTTCCCAGCTGCGGACGGGACGCTGGATGACGAAGCGGTAGCGAACCAAGCAGCGGTGTGTCTTGCTCTGTTGTGCAATGCGTCGGACAAGCCGCAGCACGTGTGGACGCAAATGGTCCAGAAGGCTTTGGAAGCGGCACACTCTCAGCTCGACATGCTGGCAGGGAAGCGGTCGACTGCTGCGTCCACGGAGGGGATCACTGGAAAGAAGATTTGGGTGCAGAGTGCTGCCAGTGCGAACCTGCCGGTTTACCAGCGCGCGGAGGTCACGTTGACGCGTCTGTCACGTGCTTTAAGCGCGCTGCGTGAGCTGATGAGCGCTCGTACTGCAACGCAAAGCCGTGGACAAATTTCCGAGCGTGAGGCGCAGCAGGTTTTGCCGGAGATTGTGGTGTTCGCTCGTCGTGCGATGGCTGTGCGTGCGCACGAGGTGGGCAAGCACACTGGCGTCTCCGATGATGGCGTGCGACTGCCCGTGAGCGTCGTGTTTGCTGTGCTCCCGCGTGTTCATGCTCAAGCGTTGCGTGCTCTCAGTGCAGCCGTTGAGCGTACTGGGATTTGTGCTTTGCGGCATGCAAGCAAGATTACGCGTGTTCTCCTGCTTGCTGCAGAGAGCGTAGGCGACGGTGAGGATCTACAAGCACTTGCGGACACCACCGCCGTGTGCACGCGCCGTCTTGGTGCTAGTACAGTTGAGAAGCTTGGTGTCCCTCTGCTGAACGAGCTCGTGAAGCGTTGCAAGAGCAGCCTCGAAGAGAAGTCTAGTACCAGCAACACCTCGAACACTGTGGCCAAGGCTCTTGCTGCTCAACAAAATGATGCGAAGAACTGCGGGAACAAGACCAAAAGCGCAAGCGCCAAGCTGCTGCGGCTGCCACGCTTGCTGCTCTCAATGGTGGCAACGCATCCGCTGGCCAATCTAGCTTTGTATCGACACGCGATGAGGCTGTCGTTGGGCAAAGCCTGTCATCTGTCTTGACAGCGATTGCTGGATGCGTCAGTACCTATGCTAGCATGCTGCCTGCAGCTACCCGTACTATGGCTAGCGAGATCACCATGTTGGCCGTTCAACGCCGTCATGTAGTGGGGTTAGCATCAACAATCAAGCTGCTATTGATCCTGTGATGCTAGCACTCCTTGCGGATGCTGTGACTGCAGATGCGTCAGGCTCTCATGCGGTCAATCTTCTGCGCGGTCTTCAATATTGGCAACGTCGCGCCAATGGCAGCGGTAGTGCCGCGTCGGCTCTGCAGCTTGCAGCACTTAATGCTGGCGAGTCACTCTTACACCCACGTGCCCCTCCACTCGAAGTTAACTTTCAGCAGAACGCCAACGATGGCGTGAATGGCCGTCGCACCGTCAGCTCCACCGCCTCAAGAGAATCTGCAATTATTGGAGATGCCATGGACTGGGATGAGAACGATCGTGATGAGGCTTCGTCCGACGATGATGAAGACGCAAAGCCTAAAGAGGATGTTGGAACAGAAGTACCTGCGAAGCTGGAAGCACCCGCTGTTACAGAGGAAGACGAGGAAGATGAAGAAGAGGAGGACTATGATGATGTTCGGCCACAGGTCAAGGCGACGATAGTGCCGATGGAAGTTCAGGAGGAGACGACAAAGGTCGAGAAAGAAGAAGAACAAGAGGAAGACGAGGAGGAAGTCGAGGATGATGAGCCGGTTACGAAGCGCGCAAAGGATGGCGATGATAACAAGAAAACTCCCGCTGCTACGGTGGAGGACGATGACGACGACGACGACGACTTTCCTGACATCGTCATGGACGACGAATAAGCCAGACTCCTATCATCGACTTTGGTGTCAAGGAGAGCACGAAAACATAGAATTCATGTTACGATTTGCACTTATCGCTGGGTTTCTCGCCCAGCGAATGCTAATAGACTTTTGATAGATTTCCACCACCACAATTCCTAGGCGGTAAGGTGCAAGTAGCCTTCTTCTTCCCGCGAGCCTGCCGGGAGAAGCGGTGAACTCATGGAAGCATCGGCACTGAGCAAAATCTCGTCATCTTCATCGTCGTCACCAAAACAGGCTGCATTGCCGCCACTTCCCATCTTGGCACTCAGTTTACCAGTTCCATTTCCCTTGCCTACTGCTGTATTCGAGGAGCTGTGCTGGACAAGGAGCCCAACTCCCACCGCAATTGACAGCAAGGCAACCGGGTAAAACACTTTGTCACTCGTCGAGAATGGCTCGTCGTCATTCTGGTAAAAGATCGCGCCGCCAACAACACTGAAGCTGATCCAGCAGGCCTGGAAGATGGGGAACACAGTCATGATGTCCCCCAACGCGGTCGCCATGTTGAGGAAGTGCGTCTGCACCAGAATGCAAACGAATATCCCACCAAGGAAAATATACGTCAGCCCATACTTGAACTGATTCTCGCCCTTGATCGTGAGAGCGATCATGATGGCCGAACACTTGGCCAGCAATACGGTGATCGAGCCGACAATGCCCGAGCAAATAGCGTAATAGTAAGGCACGCGGGACTCTTTGTCACTGACTTCCTCCTCTCCTTCGCCGTCTTCTCCGCAACCACCTGAAGAAGAAGGCGCGTTCATTATCTCGCGGATCTGCTCGATGCCAGTAGCAGAAGAAGTCCCGCCGGGAGCAACCGCCACCGTCGTGATCTGCACCAACTTGGCTTCAATGTCCTGCAGTCGCTGCTCTAGTCGCTGCACCCGCATCTCAAATTTCTAGTCCAACAACAACACCAATTAGGTCATTAAATTACCATGAGTTGTGTCTTTCCGCACCTTCATGAGCTTCTTCTGTCGTCGATTGGACCAGTACACTTGGTTCTTGAGGCGGTTTGCAACGGACCCTTTGATGGTCGCCAACATGCTCACCGCACACACCCCAACACACACAATATACACGACAAACGCTGTCGCCAAAATATAAATCAGCAAACACTTCTATCCAGCTACAGAGAAGCATTTCCTCACGTGTCCGCACGAATCTCAGCTCCAGCTCTGGCAGAGGGTACTCCACATTCGGTTCCGCAATGCACGCGATGATGACCACCCCAAAATCACAAAAAGCACGCCCCCAACATCCGTCTGTAAAATGAAAAACAAACATATTTTGTCAGAGCGCGCACCATATCCAGAAACGTTTAGGACGTGACTGTACCAGGTACAAGTTCTCGCCATTCAGGCATTGCGCCGTGACGACGTTGGATACGAGAGTCGCACCGCCGCCCAGCGCCGCCACCAGCGACTGCGTGGCGAAGCCGAAGGCCGCGAAGTCGCCCAAACTGCCGAGTGCCACGAGCCCAGCCCCATCCACCACACCGGCCGCCGCACGTAGGGCCGACGCTCGCGCACGGGGCGACAGGCCTCGCTGGCGTGTGAGTACTTTTGCACGTTCACGCCCAGATTGGACACGATGGACGCCACCACCGCCAGCCCGGCGCCGAACGCCTCCCACGACTTCATCACTGCTTGGGAAATGATACCGCGGCCTTTTGGGTGCAAGAAAAAGGAATGTTTGTTTTTGGAAAATATGTAGAACCAAGTGCAACGAAAGACTTGACGACGACTGCTACGACTTCGATTGACTTGTCAAATGCGAATTACGGAGGGATCCAGTGGAATACAAAGACAGCAATACTGGTGGTCTCTTCATTGCAGCTTATAGCAGAGGTGGTGTGCAGTGAGTGTTGTAGATGTCGTTGCAACGAAAGCCCAATGGTTTTTCCTCTAAGCACCCGCTCATGAAAGCCACGCCTCACAGCACCTGACATCGTAAAGATGTCTCCACGCTTGTTCAGGACGAACGTGGCGCATTTCCAGCGATTTCATTTGAGCAAGTTGAAGTTGTGTACCCATGTGGTACCAAAATGTTGTGAAACGGCCCGTCGACGCTATTTCCGGCGTTTCTTGCTTTTTCGGTCGCGTCCTCCCAGGGCCTTCGCGCTCTGGGCACTCACTCGGCTGCAAAGTGCAACGACAACCGCAGCTCGCCCCTCGTTGCCAGCGCGTCCATGAATCGCTACAAAGTCACCAAGCAGCTGGGCGATGGCACCTACGGCTCCGTGCTCAAGGCCGTCAACCGCCAGTCGGGCGAAGTGGTGCGACGATATTCAAACTTTGCTGGCTATACTACCAGACCGCTAATGCTGTTTTCTCTGTGGTGCAGGTGGCGATCAAGCGCATGAAAAGAAGTTTTACTCGTGGGAAGAGTGCATGCAGCTCCGAGAAGTCAACGTGCGAGATCTAAAAACTGCTACGTTGGTTTGCCATAGACTGACAATGTTATGATGTTGGTGTCTTTGCAGTCTCTGAAGAAACTCAACCACCCCAACATTATCAAGCTCAAGGAAGTGATCCGCGAGAACGACGAGCTGTACTTTGTCTTCGAGTACATGGAGTGCAACCTCTACGACACCATGAAGAAGAGAGACCGCCACTTCCCAGAGTCCAAAATACGCAACCTCATGTACCAAATGCTGCAAGGGCTGGCCTTCATGCACAAGCACAGCTTCTTCCACAGAGACATCAAGCCCGAGAACATGCTCGTCAAGGGAGACACAGTAAAAGTGGCCGATTTCGGACTGGCTCGAGAGATTCGATCTCGTCCGCCGTTCACCGACTACGTGTCGACGCGCTGGTATCGAGCTCCGGAAGTTTTGTTGCGATCCACCACATACAACTCACCGATTGATGCCTGGGCCATGGGCTGCATCATGGCCGAGATGTTCACGTTACGACCGCTATTCCCGGGCAGCAGCGAAGGGGATCAGCTGTACAAAATCTGCTCTGTGCTTGGCAACCCAACGCACAGTACGTGGCCTGAAGGAATGAAGCTCGCAGCGCAGATGAATTACCGCTTCCCGCAGTTTGTTCCGACCTCGTTGGCGCAATTAATCCCGCATGCAAGCCCGGAGGCGCTTCAATTGATGACGGACCTGCTCAAATTCGACCCCAACCAGCGACCAACATCAAGCCAAGCACTGCAATACCCGTTTTTCCAGGTCAATGTGAACGTGACGATGCCGTTAAGCGTATCGACGCCCAGCGGGAACAGCCAGCAGCAGCAATATGAACGATCCGAGTCTACAGAAAAGATTGCGTCGTTTACTCCACCTCAAAAATCTGCGGGTAGTCAGCGGAGCGGAAGCGGACAGTACGCTAGGAACCAGGCCGACATTGGGAGCTACAGCAGCTTGAGGCAACAAGCTACCGTCACGTCAGCGTCGACGTACGGCATGCCGCGAGCGCCACAACGGAACGCCATGGCTGCAGCAGGTAGCAGTGTGCTTTCTGGTGGTACACCCACCGACATGGAGAGCAGCAATCTGGGCGACACCCAAGGAAGTCGCTACACGCGTCAAGCAAGGTACGCGCCAGGGATGACGTACCGAGGTGAAGGCGACGGCGCGACGTACTCGGGCGGTAGACCTCCGTACGTGCCAGGTGCTGGCATCCCCTTGAGCTCCACTGCAGCCGTCGGCGGAGGAGTAGGCGGCGGAGGCTTGGGCGGGTACAGCAGACACAACTACTGACTCCCGCGGAAACGGAAGCGCCTCGATGTGAATCAGCAGCACCTAGTGACGCGTAAGCGACGTCCTCGCACCTGTCGTGTCTGGACGCCTAGATAGAAGACAGCAGCAGCCCACTAGCAACATCCACCCACAACGTCAGCCATTATTTAGATCTCTACTGCTCTGTCCGATTGGTCTTCTGCTGTAGCTCGTTCTATCCCTGCATGCCGGCGCTGGCGTTGGCCTGGTCCATGATCTCCTTCTCCACCTGCGCCATCTTGACGCCCAGCGAGCTGTAGGCCTGCATGTACTTGCCGGCGCAGCGGTCGATGCAGCTCATCTCGCCCACGTTCAGCTGGCCGTCGTTATACTTGAACTTGCACTTCTGGAAGCACACGCGCGAGAGCCGCTCGAACAGGTCCGCGTACGAGGCCATCTCCACCTTGGCCATCATGAGCTGCGACTGCTGCGACGGCTGCTGCGGCACGCTCGGCGCGCCGCCTCCCATCATTCCGCCGAAGTTCATCGCTGCAGTTGATCCTTTGTGTGGCTGGCTGTGTGATTGGCTGGATGAGTGGAATTATTGTGTTCCTCAAAAGTATTCATCCTTCTCAGCAATACTGAACGGGACTCGAAACGACGTCGATGCGAGTGCAGAATGCAGCAGAGAGGCAGCTGGTCGTCGCAGACGAGCAGCTAACGAGTCTGGAGGATGTTGTCAGGGCGATGCCGACCGCGCAGTATCTCAATGTGTCGGTGGGGATAAACACAGGTGTTACAGCACCGACAAACTATCGCTAACTGTTGGTATCGATCCAGTTCAACAACCTCACCAGTTTGAGCGGGCTGGAGCAGGTGTGGATTAAACATCGCTATGTAATGAGAAGTTTATCCTTTTTCTTCACAATTCGCTGGTAGATGCACGCCCTCCTCAGCCTGGACATTTCTCACAACGAGGTGGAGAGTCTGCAGGAAGTGGCGGATCTTCGAAAGCTGCTCGTGCTCAAGTGCTCAAGTAACAAGATTGCGGATCTAAGCTGGCTCGTAGGATTGAGTGGTATGGAGGAACTGTGGATAAGAGGCAACCGGATCGAACGAGCGCAACTCGCGCATCTGCAGCAGCTCACCGAGCTCCAGACACTCGTGATTCAGCCAAACCCGTGCACGGAACGAAGCGATTATGTGTACGTTAGATTTTTTTTTACTATTTGTTGCTGCGATGTGTTGACATGAATGCGTGCTAGTTTGTCGATTCTGAAGATTCTTCCGTGGTTACAGCGCATTGATACCGTCGTCATCACTGAAGAGCTGCGTGTTGAGGCTCGGCATGCTGAAGAACGAGAGGCTCTAGATTCTGGAGCAACAGACTGCACACTGTTCTCACTGTCTGGGAGAGCAGAAGGTAAGGGGCAAACCAATTTGTTGTGAGAAATTTCAAAGCGTACTAACTTTTCATGATGTAGATACCTCAACGGAGTCGCCCGACACCACTCCACGTGAAGCCGCACCGCTGATACCTTCGAAGTCGAAGCAACAGGTCCGTGTATTCTCATTCTTCTTGTGAAAGCAGATGTTTACGTGAGATGCATGGTTTTTCGATCAAGTAGATTGCAGAGGAGGAATTTATGCGATCCTTTCCAGTTCAGGACTTTATCCCTGTTGAGCGCGGCGGGATATTGACGAGTGCATCTTCGAACCAAGTTGATGTGGAGAATCAAGAAAATGCGTTAACGCCGCATCAATGTGAAATATCCGACAACAATCCTGCAACTGAAGATGCAATAAAAGCCAAGCACGAAACAAAGATCGAAGATCCGATACCAAAGCCGGAGGATGAAAATCGCGGAACTTCGGCTCTATTGAACTCCATTCTCACGCTACCGACGTTTGGCGGCAATGGCTTCCTCCAGAAGAAGAAATTGCCGCAGTCACAGCTTCATGGTCGCAACAAATCCAAATCACGCTCAAAAGCAAGCCCAGTATCGTTAACAACGCCCAATAGCTCCGAGACAGCATCTTTCCAGCAGGATGAAGAATTTAGTGTTATCTATCCGAACAGTTCTGTGACTGCTATTCAGATTCGTCGAGATGGCTCAGCAATCGCAAGGTGGCCTGCGGGTAGTGTCGCGGTGAGCGTGGATTTTGAAACTTCATCCAACAGCAGTGGCTTTCGAGTCTACGCGGCTCACAAAGATGGACAGCTTGCGTTAAGTTTTGATCCTGCTGGGGTGGGCTTTTGAACTCGTATCCGAGTGGCAAGACTATGATCTCCACGACTTCTGACGGGGACGGTCTAATGTTTGACAGCAGCAGTGGTGGAATCCTTCGGCAATGGGACTCCCAGGGCAACATCCGAGATGGCTCATGCCAACCAGTTGACGCTTTAGGCGACGAGCGAGATGGTTCGGTTTTGTGTCGATTGAGTGAAAATCTTGCAGTTCGTGTTCAATTGGTAGGGCCTACCACCACCAACGACGACAAAGATCCGACATTGCCGCGGTCGAACCCGATTTTGCTGCACATATATTTTGCAGGAACGCCAGGAATTCGTCACACGTTTGAAAACCGTGCTAACCGCGCTGAGGCTTCCAGCTGTGACGTTTGCGACGAAGTTTTCGGCAAGACGTCGACTAAAGACAGTGTGTCAAAGGCCCCCAAGGCAAAGCCTCCACCTGTGGACCACTTGGATCTGCTGAGTAGCATTCGTGCAGCAGTTGCGGGACTGTAAAATGTTGACAGTGGTGTGTACATTTACATTAACATTGATATGCTTATCGCTCTAGTAGATCTATCTTGTCGCAGTTGAGTGTCGTGCCAGCAAGCATGCTGTCTCTGCTCAGAATGGAGATCGTGTTCTGGCTGGTCATGAGCGTCTCGCGCAGTGGCGGATACTGCTGGCTTTCCGTACGCTCGATTTTTGTTTGTGGTCGCCGTCGAGCCGCGATAAACGCGAGCACGAAGATCAGGACCGCAACAGCCACAGTGGCAATCCCTGCGATGGCAACGATTGTTTGCCCTTGACTTGTTGGGCCGCTTGGCGGTGCTGACGGTGCTGTGTCCGTTGCAATGCGTTGGGCTTGAAACGACAACGTCTGTGTGGTGATCTGCGCCCCAGATCCGGTATAGTTCAGCTGGTTTGCCCAAGAAGTGACGCTCTCATCGCCGTCATCAGCAGTGGCTTGCTCTGCCACGGTCTTGTATGTCACTTTGCTGCGGAGACCCCCACCACAATGCTTGTGTGTACCCGACTTTGGGCGTGCTTGTTGCGAAGCCATTCCAGCACTGGACTGCAGAACTCGTAGTGACAATCACCCGGACTTGTTTCTCACCCTTCGGTTTTGAGATCCCGTGCATGTAGCGAGAACGAAGCACAACGACTGGGGACAGGCGTCGACAAATGTAGTTCCTTTTAGAAGACGGACGCGGCACACCACGACGGTGATCTCAGCCTTCTTTACCCACAGGCCCAAGCTTGGTGATTCCTAGGCAGTCTCGAAAGACGAGCGATTAGAACTCCACGATACCAGTGTCAGTCTCGTGAACGACCAGTTTTTCATTGCGTCTCAGCGAACTCCTTGACATGCAGCGGCATGAAACTCATGCGCGAAAAGCGATGCAATCTGCTCCCAGGTGCCTGGTCTTACTACGCATGGTTGCGAATAGGGTCGTACTGGAAACGGTTCGCCCGACGTCCTTGGTGCAGCTTCAACACGGCGACAACGGCCAGCACCACGGTGAACACACCCAGCATGGCCAACACTCCGGCCACGGAGCCTCCTCCTCCGGTCTCGGCTTCCGGCTCGGAGTTCGCCAACTGTGTAGCAGTCTCGGCCTCTTCCTGCCACGGTCGATCTTGGTGGTGGTTCATAATGTAGTCGTAGCGGTCCTTGCTCACACCAGTGCTCTCATCGAACAACGGCGTGCCGCCAACGTACATGCGCGTCGCTTCATCGCCAAACTTGTTGAGCCCATTCGCGGCAATCCACAGATCGATGGCCTGCTTCTCGCCGTCCGAGAGCTCTGCGGACTGCACGTCTTCAGCTACAAACAAGCAGAACCCACAATTGTAAAGTTAACAACTTCCGAACATGAAGAGGCTCCATTGCATTCTCTTTAGACTCTGCAGCTATAAACACGAGGAGGAGCAGCTTCACGTACTCTTACTGGTGCTGGTACTGGTGGTGATGCTGCCCCTCCCTCCTTGGAGATCTTGGTGATCTTGAGCGTGCTGGTCCAGCTTTGATAGAAGACCTGCACCACGAACTTCCCCACCTCGCAACTGGAGAGCGTGTCTTCGCTGCACTCGCCGTCCGTGTCCGTAACGTTACAGCCGCTGATGTGGAAGCGGTAGTTGGTGCCAGCCACCACCTGCGACTCGACAGCCGTCACCTCGTGGTAGCACACGCGGGTCGTGCCCACCTTCTCGGTGTAGACGCCAGTGGTGAGCGCGTTGCTCAGCACCTTCGTGTTGTCGTCCGTGACGTTGGTCGAGTGCCAGCCGCCGGTCATGCCGACGTTCACCACGCCGGACTGCGACTCAGAGGCCGCGACGAGGGCGGGGAGCGCGAGCAACAGGGCGGAGGAAGCGCGCATGGTCTTAAGCTTGGCTTCCGTATGACTTGTCACTTTGCTGGCTTTTTGTCAACTGCGGCCGCAGCTTCCAGCTGGTCGAGAGATCGGTCTTCAAGATGGGTGTCTGGTTTCGAGCGGCCCGTTGGTGCCTGCAAGGCCGACACCTTCTACCAGCTACTTGCATGCCAAGCTTCATGCGTCGAATACATGTACAAGCTATGATGACATTACGTTTGCACTTGCATTGAGTTAGTGGTCCTCACCGACATCGCAAAGGTATCTTTGTTGCAGAAGAATTTGTTTATCGGTTTAGCACACCAAGTGCTCATTTTGTTCCCTGTCGTTTCCATTGCTTCCTGCTGGCTCACTTGTCTTGGGCACGTTGGTCGCAGGAGATCTGGTCGGCGCTGGCGATTCGGTCTCGGGAGATGGTGTTGTGGAATTGGGCTCGGAGCTGTTGCCTTTCGCCAGCGAGATGCTCGTGACCTCGAGCGTGCTCGTCCAGCTCTGATAAAAGACTTGCACAATGTACTCCGCAAGCACGCACGTCTTCAACGTCCCAGTCGAGCAAGCGCCTTCCGAAGCAGATCCAGTCACATTGCAGCCTTGGATGTGGAAGCGGTAGTTCACACCAGCCACGACTTGACTCTCCACTTGCCACACCGCAGCGTAGCACACGCGGGTCTCGCTGACAGCGGCACTGTAGTTACCGTCGCTGAGCGCATGTGCCAGCAACTGCGTATTCTCGTCCGTCGCATCGACTTTGCTCCATCCGCCAGGGACGTTTGTCGGCGAAGATGTCTCGTCGGCAATGGCGGTGATGCTGCTCACCTCGAGCGTATTGGTCCATATCTGCTCAAATACCACCACTTCGTACTGCATAGGCGAGCATGACGACAGGGTATCGCTAGAGCAAACTCCTTCCGAGTCGGACCCCGTGACATCGCAGCCCGTGATGTAGAAATAGTAGTTCTCGCCAGCCACCACCTGCGTCTGCAGCGAGTTCACCGCTGAATAGCAGACACGTTTGTCGCCGACAGCGTCGCTGTAGTTGCCCGTGCTGAGTGCGCTCGCCAGTACTTGCGTGTTTTCGTCCGTCACTTCCGCGTCAGTCAATCCGCCGCCGAGCGTTGGGATCTCGGTCGCCTCCTGCCCGAAAGCGAAGGTTGCGAGTCCGAGAAGCAGGAGCGAGACGAGGTTCATACCACAGCAGTCAGAGAAGAAGGTAACAGGATGGAGTGCTTCACGCTTGGTCAGTTGCAGAATGAGAAAACTGCCGGCGCCAGAAAATGCGGTAGCCGCTTTGCAGATAAATGCGCGGCATCGAAACTAAAGCTCAATTCATCTCCATCTAGATGAATTGGAAGCAAGGTGCTACTGCGGTCATCTGCAACAAGAAAGCGCTCATGATTTCTGGATAGAGTGTGGATGCCATGGTCCACGGCCCGTGGATAGATTTTGGTATTGCGTCTCTTCAAGATCAGGGATCACCATGCAGAAGCTCACGAATGTCGAGTCCCAGCGCATGATGGCCGTCATGGGCGACCTGCTCGACCGTCTCAACTACCTCACGTACGTGCCGCTGGATTCGCAGCCGACGTTGCTGGATGCCCTGCGTGAGAGCCGCTGCCTGAATTCCGCCGAGCTGCTGCGAGAGCACTGGCGATGGGAACAACTGCACTTGCAGGCAGTGCAGGCCGTGGACAGCCGTCAGGACGACATTGCAGACCAAGTTCGCGTGACAGCGCGCGCCTTGTGTCGAGACCTGCGCGAGAACCCCGTGGCGGTGGAAGTGCTGTATCATAAAGGAACGACGACCCACGATCGGTCCGAGGACCTGCAGATGCTGGTGAAGGCGCTGTCCGAGCTGACGGATCTCACCCACGCACAGCTAGACAAAACACTGGAAGATGCCAAGTCCAAGAAGGAGCTCATGGCGGTGGCCGAGAGTCGCATGAAGCAGGCGGAGGACGAGCGGCTCGCCATCCGGGAAAAGCTCACCGAAATGCGCAAGACGAAGGAGGAAGAGGTGGCGCTGCTGGACGCACAAGTGCAGAAGCTGCGGAACGAGCTACACACGATCAACCAGGTAGGCGACACAGAGGCGAATGAGCTGCTTTCTGTACTGAGAAGTGTTGTGAAACTGCGAGCAGACTGCGTCGCATGAGCTCATGATGATCGAGACGGATCTGAAGGAGGCGCAGGCCAAGGCTCACGACCAGCACTCAGACGAGATGAAGCTGCTGCTGGACCAAGCCACATCGCTGGAGCTGAAGGCTGCCAAGATGGCGCAGGAACACCAGGAAGAGGAAGACGGGCTCCGCAAGAAGAAATGCAAAATGGCGGCTGAGGTTGCTGCTGTCGTGGAGAAGTTTGACGGTGAGATGGAAGCCATGGAGACGGAGCTGCGTCAGCTGGAGGAAACGTTTAAGAAGGAGCGTCAGCAGTGCGAGCAGCTCAACGAACACTTTCTAAAGGTGCGTCGTTGCCACAACTACGGGATGCTTTTACTCACACTTTTACCACTCTGTATAGATCGACGAGGAGCAATCTCGTATTGACGCTGAAGAGCGAGTGCTGGAGGAGATTCGAGCTCGTGAGCGCGAGAAGCAGCAGGTTCGTTCCAGCAACCTAGAAACAAGACCATCGCACCACCTTAAACGCTTTTTGTTGTTTGTTTGGTAGATGATCTACAACGCTGCCACTCGCATCCAAAAGTCTATCGAGGTGTTCTAGCCCGTCGGGAGTTCGCCAAGATGGCAGCAAAGAACAAGAAAGGAGGCAAGAAAGGTGGCAAGAAGGGAAAGAAGAAGTAAAAGTGCTTTTGCACTTCAACAGGAAAATGTAGCCATCTATCTGAAAAATGGGTAACGTCCACATATCCCATTCTTTTGATCACGCACGATGGCGGACGCTTCCGAGTCGCGGTTCGAGGTGCTGGAGGAGCAGACTCACTACCCCTAGCCACCCGAAGAGCGCTGAGCAGCAGGAGGAGACGAAGCCGGAGGAGGAGGAGACGCTGGAGCAGCAGCTGGAGCGACTGGTGCTAAGCGCTGACGAGAAGCAGGACGCCGAGAGCAGCACGCTCGTCAAGAATGCGTCCAAGGCCAAGGAACTGGGCAACAAGTGAGCTACAATAACCAGTATATAACGCAGTTCTCCCTCAACATATTAACACGCTCTTGTGGTTGTAGATTCTTCGGCCAGGGCAGCTATCTGGACGCCATCGAGTGCTACACGACGGCCTTGAAGCTCTGTCCCGTGGAGGATGAGTATGCGTACAACAGGGTACGTACCAGATCTAGGTAGCTGGTTACTGTGGATGGTGTTGCTCATTATCTCCTTTATTGGCAGGCCGTGTACTTTAGCAACAGAGCGGCATGTCTGATGCGGCTCGGTAGGACAGAAGAGTCTGTGGACGACTGCACGCAGGCCGTGACGCTGTCGCCGACGTACGTGAAGGCTCTGCTGCGGCGGGCAGAAGCGCTGGAGAAACTGGACAAGCTGGAGGAGGCGCTGGCGGACTACGACGCCGTGCTGAAGATCGATCCGAGTGTGCGCACGGCCGCCAAGGGTCACGAGAGGCTGCAGAAGATCGTTCATGAGCGCCAGGAGAAGATGAAGGCCGAGATGATGGACAAGCTCAAAGGCTTCGGCAACACCATCCTGGGCAAGTTTGGACTGAGCACCGACAACTTCCAGATGGTGCAGGACCCCGCCACTGGCTCGTACAGCATCAACTTTCAGCAGAACCCGCAGCAGCAGCAACCGCCAAAGTAAACGTAGCAATAGCGACATCGAAGTTCATCCCGGCACAGTATCTGTCATTTTTGGGTACTTGTGCCCATTTCTGCTGTCGTCATGGCGATACCAGCATGGCAAGCGCGTCAGACCCTCTCCGCGCACGTGAAGCCCGTGTCGAGCCTCAGCTTCGCATCCAACGGACAGCTCCTGGCCTCCTCGTGTACGGCAGATGTGCTCATGTCGTTTAAGTGTCTTAATCTCACTGCTTCGTGTATCATTAGCTGCCGATTCCTCCGTCAAGATCTGGTGGCTGACGTCCACTGCTCTGGAGACGACCCCAAGAGCCGCCTTATTCGGCCATGAAGCAGGAGTATCCGAAGCCTGTTGGTCCGCAGATTCTCGCTACGTGGCGTCGGCGTCAGACGACCACACCGCCAGGATTTGGGACGTGGAGAACGCCAAGACACTCGTGACCTTAGGTGCAGCCCACAAAAGCCTGGACGCAGCGCTCACGACGCCGCTGTCGCTGCTGGAGGGCTCCGCGGCTACATTAGGACTGGTTGGTGCTGCCGAGAGTGCGGTGGCGGAGCCTCCACTAGAGACCCACAAGGGCTTTGTGAGCTGCGTGGCCTTCAATCCACAGGGATCGTTAGTTGCCACTGGATCTCATGACGAGACCGTGAGGCTCTGGGATGTCCGTAGCGGACGCAGCGTAGCGACTATTGGAGCGCATCAGGAGCCAGTGGTGAGTGTGCGCTTCCATCCGACGGACGGATCGCTGCTTGTCACGGGCAGCTATGACGGTCTGGTGCGTGTCTGGGATGTGGCCTCGCAGCAGTGTCTACGGACGATAATTACGGAGCCTGCTGCTCCCGTGGGGAGTGCTCGGTTCACGCCGAATGGGCGGTACGTGCTGAGCTCGACGCTGGATGGAACGATTCGACTTTGGGACCACATGAAGGATATCTGTGTGCGGTCGTACACTGGCCATGTGAACCGCAAATTCAGCATGCAATGTGCCTTCCTGGACCAGCCATGGAACAAGCAAGCGGTGGTCGCGTGTGGATCAGAGGATAGCCGCATCCTCATGTGGGATGTGGGCTCTCAGGAAGTTAGCAGTATCTTGACAGGTCACGATCATCCAGTGCTCGCTCTGGCGAGTCATTCGACGCGGGCTCTTTTGGCGTCGGGCTCTAATCGCGACATCAAGTTGTGGACTCCATCCACTGACGAAGACGCCAATACCAACGGCACAACAGATGACCAAAGCAACGGGACAATGCATGAGAAAAATGTCGTGTAAGGCTCGTCGTAAAGCAGCACAACAAGCACACAAAATGAGTCTATTTATTAGTACTACAAGCCCACTCTCTCCACACCACCGCTCGTGTTGTGAAATGGCTGGCAATTCATCCGGTGCACTGCCATTGGAATCGCGTTATTGAGCTTGTTGCATCTTGCTGAGGTTCTTGAGGTAGCTGAGCGTAAACTGGTTGTCATCGCAGCTACAAAAGCCAAAGATCAAACGTGTCAGACGAGAATGTCAAATAAACTGGCAGCGACACAGAATAGCAACGTACATCTTGGCAAGGTCGTGGAGGTGGCGAGCAATGCTCTTTGCAGCGAACGCAGTGTCGGTAGGCACGTGCTGCTGTTAGCAGGATCATCCCGCAGAGCCTGACCATGTGTGTTAAGTACTGCGAGACTCCACTGAAGGTAGAACTCGAGATGGGGACTCCGTTCTAATCGCTTCGCCAGGAGTTGCAACAGACGTTGAAGATAAATCTCGCCACGAAGCGTCTGGGCGACAAGCGGAATACTCGCGAGCGGCACTCCTTCCACACATCGGGCAATAAGAGGCTCCTCATTCAGGTGAAGCGCCATAACCAAAGCACGAGCGTACTCCTTCCGTTCAAGTGTCTGGGTGATACTATCAGGGTAATGTCCTCGTCCAGCTCAAATGGATCGAAGGCTAAACTCTCGTCCAAACCGTAGATAAGCAAACCCTCCGTCGTAGCAGCAGCCCACGCACGACCAGTGGGGAGAACAGCACGGCCTTCGACAGCACTTCCATGTTCTTGCGTCGGCTACCGGGGTCAACAGCCCGCTTAGCTCCCACAAGGCTGGTACCCGGGCTCTTGTCGGCTAACTCGGAGTCATCCAGATGAGCATCAAGCTCTCCTTGCTAAGACCACTTTCAGTGATGTTCTTGCTGTTAAGCTCGTCCAAGATACCGTCCAGCGACAAGTTATGCGAGATCTGGAACTTCTTGAGCAAAATCTGCTGTCCTGCCGCGTAGATGCACACGAACTTGGAGCGTCCACCAGCAAGGATAAGTGAACCGTCAGCCGAATAGCACACACTTGTAAAATGTTTTGACAGCGCGTTGTTGGCGGCCGTCACGTGGTCACCTTCCTTGCGGCCTCCTGCAATATCGCGCTTGCCATCGATAGTGCCAACTTGCTCGCCATCCTTCACGTTCCAAATGTTAATCGCGCCGTTAAGAGTAGTTGACGCGAGTTCCTTGCCATCAGGGCGGAAGGCCACGCTCAGAACATCGGTTGGGTGAGCAAGCGGTTCAATGAAACTCTTCTTGCTAGCAAACAAGTTCCAAAGACGAACCGTGTGGTCCCATGAAGCCGATGCCAGGATAGGCTCTGCAGCAGAAGACGGCGAAAATGACAGCGATGTCACAGGAGCGGTATGACCACTGAGAACATCAGTGAGACGACCAGTTTGTAGCGACCAAACATACACGTTGAACGGGTCCATCGAGCCGGCGCACACAACCTGGCCGCTCGGGTCAAGTGCCAATGACAGGAATTGGACGGGCTCGGGTGTGGTAAGTACGCGGAAGTTCTTGTATCGGTTGAGATCGAAGGCACGCACAGTACCATCCAGGGAAGCACTCACAACAGCTTGACCGGAGGGAGCGAATTGCACGGCAGTCACGGGAGCGATGTGCTCGGTGAAAGTTACGTAGCAGAAGCCACTGTTTGTGTCCCAAAGCTTGAGCTTGGCGTCGTCGGCACCGGTGGCTAGAAGTCTTCCATCCGGCGAGTAACTCGCAGCATTCAGGTCAAAATAGTGACCCTGTTGCTTGAGCACGTATGTCTCCGAGCGCCACTCCCACACCAGCAGTTGACCGAGTTTGCGCGACGCGAACGCCAGCCATTCTCCCGAAGCGTTCACTGCAACCGTCTCCAACTCATTTTGCGTGACGCTCAGCGTGTGGATGTTCACGAACGAGGGTAATTCGTACAGACCAAACGTGCCGTTTCCGAAGCCAGCAACCAGCATCCCTGTGGAGGAGTGGAAGGTGCAGCACAACACCTTGGCATAGTCCATTTTGAACACGTGCTTCTGGCAAGTGTACCATTTAGTGGCGCGAGCGATTTCCGGAATTGGCGCCTTCTCTTCATGAAGTTTGCGCTTACGCTTTTTGCCTGCATCTTCCTCCTCATCTTCACTTTCAGTGTCACTGTCGCTTTTGCTCTTGTCATCATCTTCATCCTCATCCTCTTCATCCTCATCTTCTTCTTCGTCATCGCCCTCCTCGCTTTCTCCAGACGTCGCAGTTTCCACATCGGGCAGCTTGTACTTCCACTCGTAAGCACCACCGTCGCGTGCTACCGTGAAAATGGACCTGTCGTCCTGTGCGAAATACGCTCCAACCACCACATCACGGTGGCCTGAGAGCGTTAGCGGCTTAAAGCCAGGGTAGCTTTGCACCGAGAAGACGCGCGATGAGAGGTCCTCAGCACCCGTAACAAAGAACTTGGAGTCGTGAGACCACGACACGCTAATCACATCTGCGTAGTGTCCGCTGTAAGCTCGGTGCAGCACAAACGGAGCAAACTCGCGCACGAGACCCGGAGTCCGCCAGAGCTGCACCTTGTTGCCCACTGCAACTGCAATGAACTTGTCGTCGGGGCTGAAGCTCAAGGCACGCACTGGCTGCTTAAAGTGGAAGCGGTAGAGCACCGTGCCACGGCGCAGGTTCACCAGCAGCGAGCGGCCGTCTTCGTCGATAGCCAGCAGCAGCCTCGAGTCATGCGAGACCGCAACTTTCTCCACATTCTTGCGTGTTTCAAACGAGAATGTCCGGGACGTGTTGCTGCCAGGTATGCAATAGAAACAATGATTAATATCCAGAGGAAGTACAGCCATTGTAATTGCCAGTTGGAGACGCACTTGACGAGGTCGAACTGTGTGATGCGGTTGCCCACGGGACTGAGCACCGAGTTGCCGTCGGGCGTGAAGACCACGTTGCCCTGCGAGTAGACGCTGCCGCACAGGTGCTGGAACTGCAGTGTTGTAGACAATTAGCAACTCCATCTCTGCTCCACTGCTGCTGTCGTCGGCATCGTACCTGGTAAGCGAACTTCATGGGCGTCTGTCTTGACTTGTGCAGCACTCGCTTGGAATTCAAGTCTTGACTGGTGGAGAGCATAGTACGATATTTTCATCCAATGATAACGTCCTATTTTGACTTTCCACCCAATCAAAATCCGTGTTGCCATTCGGCACAATAGCAGATTGGCTGCCAGTCCTTCCGCGCAGACCATGGCGAGCGCGACGAGCAAGAGCGCGCCCAGCGTCATGACCAAGTTCCTGGGCATGCTGCGCAACTACCGTGAGCCCGTGACGGACGCCGAGGTGCGCGACTTCTTCCAGGCGGACGGTGGCGGCTACGAGCAGCTGCCGGACGTGATCAACCTGCTGCTAGGCGAGGGCAAGATCAAGATCTTCAAGAAGGGAAACGTGTTGTCCTACGGGGTTGTGGACGCCGAGGAGGCCGAGCGCATTCGAGGCCTGACGTACGTGCACTGGTTTGCAAGAACAGAGGAAGTTTGGTGGCTGGAGACTGAGCATTTTGGTGGTGCTTTCTGTGGCGACTTTTAGGTTGGAGCAACGACTGGTGCTGCAGGAAATCGAACGAGCCGGTAATAAGGGTATCTGGACGAGGGACATCAAGACCCACACCAACATCCCGCAGGTCGGTTCGATTGTTTCTATTGCAGTTGTAGGACGAACTCTGACTGGTCTTGGGTACAGCAAATTGTGACCAAGACGTTGCGGCTGCTGGAGACGCGGCGTCTGGTCAAGTCGGTCAAGTCCATTAGCAGCAAGAACAAGAAGCTCTACATGCTCTTCGACTTGGGTTAGTGCTTGCAGAGCGTGGTAGTGGCAGATGGCTGCGTTGTTGCTGACGGTTTGTGGTGTAAATGTTGCAGTGCCTTCGACGGAGATTACGGGCGGCCCGTGGTACAATGAGCAGGAGTTCGACCACGTATTTATTGACACGCTCAGCACCTTTGTATACGAAGTGATCAAGGCCTCCGGTATGAGCACGCTGGCTGCCATCACGGATAAGGTGCACGCATCCGGTATCTCCAAGGTGGCACTAGGCCCCGAAGAGATTCGCTCCATCATCCAGACACTCATGTACGACGGTCGTGTTGAAGAAGTGCGCTCTGTGCGTCTCACTCCTGGTGTAAGTGCTTCTAGCAACCTTTATAATGTGTCACTGATGAACAATTCCTACTTTTTAGGCATCCAACGAAGTCAAGTACAAGGTTTCGCAGCAGATCACAACCTTCAACTATTTGTCGGAGACGCCGTGCGGTGTGTGTCCGGTGAGTCAGCATTTTTGTTTTTACTTTTTTCTTCAAGTTTTTTTTTATTTTAACACGCGTTGCCATTGTTTCTGCCACCCTTAGGTGTTCGACCAGTGCCAGGAAGGAAATGTCATCTCTCCGCGCTCGTGTCTGTACATGACCAAGTGGCTCGGGCTCAAGGAGCTCGACTTCTAGCGCCAACTTCGCCTCAATATATAGATGCATTTTCTGCCAATCAAAGTCGTTCAGTACCCTCTAAAGCCGTGACTTGTGAGGAGCTTGTGGGGAGCGCATTCTCCCATGGAGAGGCCTCTCGTCGACGCGCTTCATGTCACTCAGACGCTCCCTGCATCGATACCAGCGACTGTAGCGTCCTCCCGAGGATCGGCAAGCTTGTACGCGGCTCCAGGCGCCCGCGAGCGCGCTCTACCAGCCAATCCGACGCTGGCTTCGTTCCCTCACGAAGGTAGAGCACTCGCATCCTCCGTTAAAATATCACTTTAAATTGACAATTGACTTGTGTGGATTGATAAAAGATGTGGACCCCATGCGAGTGCATGCACCGCCCTCGAATGTGTCGACTGGTGCGGCAGGAGTCACCACGACGGCCTCGTCTTCGAGTGCCGTGGGGACTCAAGGCTACGTGATTTTGCCAAGGTGGTCGCCATCGCCATTGACGCCGAGATATTTTGCATCGGTGACGCACCCTCCGCCGCCTCTAGGGGCTTTATTAACCACCGGAACTAGTGTGGAAGGAGGTGAAGTGAACCACTACAATCGACAGAGCAATAATGGCCATGCTGCTGGGTCCAGAGTGGAAATCCAACAGGAAGTGGAGCAGAGCAGCAGCTTTGGCGGGTTAAGTGCTGCTACGCCGGAGAATGCAGGTCCTAATGTGGCCACGAACTCGGGGATGACGATGAGTGCGGCACTAGCGGCGATCCCGTCGTCTCTGGTGGGGCCAATGGCGATTTCTCCACCAGCAACGACTGCTTATGTCGAGCCCACTAAGAAGCGGAAGAGACCCTCAGGCGCTTTACGGCTTCGCAACTTCCTGTGCACGCACCCTGGATGTGGAAAGTCATTTACGGACAGCGCGCACTTACGAGACCACACGGTGGTGCACACCGGTGAAAAGAACCTGAGCTGCCCAGTGTGTGATAAACGGTTTGCTAGAGTGTCTTCACTACGAGAGCACCAACGGGTGCACACAGGCGAGAAGCCGTATGTTTGCGGCTTTCCTGATTGTGGCAAGTGCTACTCGTCTCGAGCGGCACTACGATTTCACATTTCCACCCACCTCCCACGGGTGGACCCAACTACAGGACAAACGACGGCGGGACACGTATCAAATGGTGCCACACCAATCGTGCCGTTTGTTTGCCAAGAATGCGGGAAGCACTTTCGTGTCCGTGAATTATTGATGGCGCACCGCAAGGTTCATGAGTCTCACCGTACTTCTGCACTGGCGATTGCGTCTCCTTCGCCTCATAATTCTGCTCTAAACGCCACCGATCGATGCACGGTTGCTGAAGAAACGAACTCTACTAGCAGCAATGCGAGTGCCATGTCGCCCGCCGATCAGAACCGACATCTTCTGGAGACCGTTCGAGCACAACAGCAAGAGATCGAGCAACTAAAGGCGGAGGTGCAGTGGCTGCGTCAGCAAGCGTCTCGGAACTTGGTTGAAACAGATGCACCACCATCTCAAATTGAAGAAGCCCAGGACGCTGTACAACAAGCAGATTCGGCGATGAAACCGGAGCCGCGCGCCCTGACCGCGCCGGTGGAAATGCTTCGTGACGGCGTGAAGCCGTTCCAGTGCTGTATTTGCCAGAATCGCTTTGCAAACTTCTACCAACTAACCTTCCACGGCAAGCAGCACCCAACGTATTCCGCAGCTGAAGTTACCGGGACCCAAGCTCCGCTTCCTGTCGGGCCAAAATATTGTCCTGAGGAATCGTGCGAATACTCGGAAGCGACGGGGAAAAGTTTGCGGAACTTGCAGACTTTGAAGCGACACTGGCAGCGACGGCACCAGAACGATCGACCGTATATGTGCGTTCACTGTCCACCGACGCACCAAAAACCTTCAAAACGCGAGAAAATCTCAAAGCCCACGAGAAGGACTGCATGAGAAATCTGGCTGCTGTCCGATGAGTAATGGCATGTCAAAAACGTATTGTGTCCTGTGTACAAGCACCAGTTGTGTAGCAGCATCGTACTGAGCGGCATTACTGGCTTGGAAGCCTACTACTTGGAAACGTCAAACACTTGCTCAATGATCCGATGCAGATTGATGCTCTCCAAGTAGCCCTGTTATTGTTTTCGCACCAGCGTCAAGTTAAAAGTCTTGTACAGTAGTTGTTGGAGTAAATCAGCAGATGCTACGTACCGCTTTCATCTTCTTGACTGCGTGGAGGTAGACTACAAACGCGTGAAAGCAGTTGTCCTCTCCCTGCAATCAAAAACGGTGGCTGGTCAGGGCATCATCACAACACTTGTAGTAGGCCAACAACTCACCGGGACGATCTCGCGAACTGCGCCCTTCACGAGAGCCTTGAAGTGAGGCGGCCGCCCCACCGTCTGCACGAGGAAAAGACGGCTGCGCACTCGTGGAGTAAACGGCCGGTTGGGGCCCTTGCTAAAGTAGTAGGACTTCCAAAATGGTCGGTCGCGCTCGTTATCTGCAGGGAGCATGTTGTCCATCATGCAGCAAAACGTGTTCATAAGAATCTCAGCGTCCGTCGGCAAGCTCTCTGTCCACTCTTTTCCCTTCCAAGCGGAGCCTTTGTTCCACCGATACCGATCAAGACTTCGGTCCTTCGACAGCATGATCAGTCGCTCAAGCACGTACTGCTGACGCTCTAAAGACGAGTAGTCCGTGCTGCTAGGATCGCCGACGTTCAAGTATTTCTCAAACTGCAAACACACAGCACAGTCAGCATCAAGAATTGGTATCAATCGCAGCAACCTCACTTACACTTTGATGTTCTTCGAATAGATACACGCCACGCTCCTTGCTGTAGAACAGAGGGCTCTTTGCAAGCCCGTGAAGCATATCCGATAATGACACGTTGGTCATCTGGTTTGTTTGTCCTGGCGGGCACAGCAGAGCTTGTGACGGGACGCGGCGCAGCAACACATCCGCCATCACACCGCACTCATTCAGAGCATTTGCATTCTCCAAGAAGGCCTCAACAACATCTTTGACATGGTAGGCAAGCAAGCGGCGAATGTTGCGGCAGTAAAGATGCATGAACATGGCCAGTCCCCACTCCTCATATTGCTGCCACGCGATGTGCGGCAGCGACGACGTACGCAGCGGGTCTTCTTCCTCATCTCCAATGCTCACATCACGTAGCCTCGGGTCGAAACCAGAAGCTTGATACACTCGCGGCACCATGGACGCATTTCCGTAGATGCCAAAGGCGTCGCTCTGGTATGAGTTCTCCATCCCATAAGCCGACGCTGACTGCATGTTTTCTTCAGCTTCCTTCTGTTTCTGAGCCTTTTGGATACGGCGCAGATAAGCCTTGCCGTCCTCCACCGTCTTCACCGGCGCAGGGTCAAAGAACGAGCGCTCCGTCTGCGTCTGCTGCTTGGAAGAGCTCGATTCCTTCTTCCCCAGACGCCCGCGCAGAGACTTGAGCTTCATCACTTCGTCCACTAGCAAATATCAACATGATATCGTTAGTGTTCCTGCAGCATAACACTCTAATAACAAGTGCAAGTGCTCATCATACATTGCGCTGATCGATCCAGCGGCTGCTTGGGCGCCTCCGGCTTGCTGCCTCTCGCAAAGTACTTGGCGTTCAGCTGGATCAGCAGCTCTTCGCCCTGCACTTGAGCCACACGCAGTACCAGCAGCGCAGACAGCACCAGCAGCCCGTGGCCAGCGATGGCCAAGAGACTGGGCAAGATGGCGCCGCTCCACTCGCCGTTGACGACGCTCCAGAGCGGCGGCAGCGTCAGCCACAGCAGCGCCACCAGCACCAGCGACACGGATCCCAGGCCGCTCGTGTAGGTCTCCAGCTGCGCGTCGCGGATGGCGCTCGCCTCCATCGCCTGCAGCGCGTCCGCCATAGCGACTCGGTTAGATATTTCGCTATTGGGCGCCATACAAAACGTGTTCTCTCTATACAAGAACGCATGCGTTCATCATTTTAATACATTGGTCTCTATATAAGATCAGATCATTAGTACTGACGTCGGCCAGGTGGCAGTCACTCGCCGCTCCCCGACACCTCCTGATGAACGGCTTCGACTCGTTCTTCCCGAGCAGCTCGGCGCCCCGCAACCCGTACTACCGCCACTCGCAGTCCCGCCGGCCGCGCGCCTCCGTCAGCGATCGCATCTTCGTGCTCGTGGGCACTGTCGTGGTCTTCCTGCTGTTCGTGGGCGTTCAGAACTTCCGCGGGATGGCGCCTCTGGGCAGCAGCGTGTCGTCCATCGAGTCGCAGGCGGAGCAGGCGGCGGCTCTGTCCGGCAATGAGAACAGACCCAGGCTACGTGCAGCAGCAGACACAGAAGAAGACGCAGAAGACCAGCAGCCGACACTGAGCTCCACCCCACTGAGCCTCAAGGTCATGACCTTCAACCTGCGCTTCGCAGGCACGGGAGACGGCCGCAATAGCTGGCGGTTCAGGAAGGACCACGTGGCCGACATTATCGACCGCTACCACCCAGCCATCATGGGCACTCAGGAGGGACTCAAGACGCAATTGGCAGAGCTGCAGGTAAGGACTTTCAGTTTAGTTTATGATGGAGGACGGAGACGAGGGTGTTGATGTTATTTATTATTGTTGTAGGAGTTGTTGACCCACCCGTACGAACGCTTTGGCGTGGAGAGAGAGGAGAATGGCGAGTTTGAGCAGATTTTCTACGACGCAGGAATCCTTGAGCGCCTGGACAGTGGAGACTTTTGGCTGTCAGAGCAGCCCGACACACCTGGCACACAGGGCTGGGATGCTGCGTGTGTGCGCATGGTGACCTGGGGCAAGTTCCGTCTCCGTGCTACCAACCAAGAGCTCTTTGTGGTCAACACGCAGCTGGACCACGTCGGACCAAACTCCCGTACCGAGGGCTCCAAGTTGCTGTGGGAACGCATCCAGCAAATCACAGGATCACCTGATGCCCCACTCTTCCTCATGGGCGACTTCAACACGTACCGACACACTAGCACATACAGCTACTTTACTTCCCAGGAGGATGGTCCGCAACTCCGTGAGGCGTGGCCGGAAGCCGAGAAACAGATCGGTGACGTATCTTACACGTATCACGGCTGGGCTGGCGTCAAGAACGATGGTGAAGTCAACGCTGTTCGCGCTGCGAACCACATTGACTGGATATTCTACCGTCCGCAGATGAAGGTGCTCTCGACGGAGGTCATTACTGAGGATCGCAATGGCCGCTACCCGTCGGACCACTACCCTATCCAGGCGGAGTTCCTCTTCCCTGGTCCAGCACTGCTGCCTCCCCGCGGGCGTAATAGACAACGGTAAGAATCAATTGCAAATACGGAGACGTGGCTAGAGCGGGCTGTAAAAGTGTCGAGCTCGTTGCGGACCCTAGGTGTTTACTGCGTTAATATGCCTCAACCTGTTCTAGAATTTTAAGGTGTAGCATTTCACAGGTTGCCCTGGGCCATGTCGAAGCGTGACAGAGTCAATTGCAACGCTCTCGTACCCACGAGTAAAGTCGCCGAGAATCCGCAGCGCCGAAAGACCGGAGAGCACGCTGACGAACTCACAGTCCTGGGGCGGAAGCCACGAAGCAATGATATTTTTGGATCCTTCACCCAGCCTGCACGCTCGTTGAGCGGTAGACTGAACTGCGTGGTGGTACCATCGTAGGAAAATACGGGGCTGAGCGGCATCGCTAGCGTGATGCCCTTGAACTGGGCGCAAGTCGAGCATTCCAATTCCACGAGGTGGCCTGTGCCCGCCAGATTCAAATTCGCCGCGTCAAAACTGCCTTCTGCCGAGGAGAGAACGAAGTCGAGCGATCCTCCGTAGGCGGCCCATTGGTTGCCGAGAAATTTTGGAGGCGCTGTGAAGTACCAACGCATCGAGTCGTCCCCATTGTCATCGCGGTGGATAACTGCGTCGATGCCGTAGATGTAGTAACTCAACTGCACCCCACGCGAAATCGGCTGGAAATGTGGCACCGAGTCATTGCCAACTCCGTTCGACAGCAGCCCCACTTGTCTACATCGAGATCGAAAGTGCTGGACACGAGTGCATCATTCGCGGTGATCACTACAATGCCTTCGTCTGACGTGGTCGTCCCATCCGACAGAGTGTAGCGAAACTCGGCGTACTGCGAAATATCGATCCTCAGACTCAGTACTCAAAGACATTCACTGGTTGTTCATACCTTGTTGTCCCGTCGAGGGCCTCCGTAAGGATCGCGAACAAACACCACACGGTTGTTTGATCCCGACACTGGGGCCGGTACTGTTGAAATTGGCGACGCTGCACGCTTTGGTTCGTAGCTGATAAACGAATCGTTAATAATCGCAAGAGCAATTCGTTACCTCGTAAGAAATACCCGTAAGTGTTGAAGACGTCCGAAAGTTGATAGAGCTGACCATTAAGCGGAAGTAAAGTGATGGTAGCCGATAGCTAAACAACATGCAAGTGAAAAGGGTGCTTCCAGACGAGAAACACGGCAAGCATACCTTTGATCCGACGAGATTGAAACCCTTGAGGTATAGCACTTCTTCAGCCCCAGGATCCACATGATACACCAAATTTCGAGCTATCGGTCTGATAGTCATTCAAGAGAGATGAGTATCGGGTCGTCAAGAGGACGTTGAGCATCGACGGCTTCCTTACTTGTCTGCAATCACCCAAGTCACTGAGACCAAGAGCAGCAGCACAGGGAGCACTGAATCCGTGCGCCACCTTCGACGCATCCTCGCGTCGTTACTGAGGCGCTTGAGGGTAAGTGCCCTTTCAAGCTGTACGAGGATAGCTCATTATTGTCAGCGTTGACACAATTCTCTATTGACCGTCGCCTACAATAGCCAAAGCATCCTACTCGTCAGCTTGAGCCTTCTTCAGCATCTTCATGATGGCATTGGCAGTGGCCTCGTTGCGAGGCACTCCACGGCCGACGGTGTACATTTCTGCGAGGTTCTTCCAGGCCTCCATCGAGTCGCGATCGGCTGCTTCCTGGTAATACAAGAACGCCTTCTCAAAGTCCTGCTTCACGCCAATACCGTTATAGTAAAGCGCGCCGAGACAGCAGTACGCATCGGCGCTACCTTGCTCAGCAGCCGCCATGTAGAATCCGTGGGCCTGATCATAGTCCTGCTCGAACCCGTCGCTGCCGTGGAAGTAAATGTCCGCCATACAAAAGTACGCTTCAGCGTCGCCAGCCTCCAGGGCTTTATCCAAAAACGTGAGGAACATGGAGCGGTCTGGCTTGACCTTGTTCGCCTCGTCGCCTGAACGGTATAGCTGAGCCAGGTAGAAGAGCGCGCCGGGGTGGCCTTTGCTCGCAGCCATCTCAATGAGCATGTGTCCGCTTTGGAAGTTGGGCTCGATTTCCAGATCTTTGTCGCCCTGGTGCAGCAGCATTCCCATGAAAAACTGGGCCGATATGTCGCCCGCTTCAGCCGCCCTCGTGAAGAACGGGATGGCAGCAGTTTTGTTTCCGGGGAACGGGGTACTGCGTGCTGTACGCCCTCGAACAGCATCACGCCCAAGTTGTACAGCGCATCAGGGTGCGGAGAATCGTTCTTGGTCACGTTGGTGTACCAAGAGCTGGCCTCCAGTGCCATCGGCGGATCGTGTCCCAAACAAAGGTTGCCTAGCTGAACGTGGGCATCGCGATGGCTTCACGTACAAAAACCAAAGCCAAGCATTAGCACAAAAAAAAGTGATGCCATATCCTTAGAGCAAGCGTACTGGTTGTCAGCCGCACGACGCAGCCACTCCACCGCCTTGGTCGTATCGAACTGTGTGTGTGTCTTCAGAGCCAGAGTCCTCAAGAGGACCAAGCTCAGACTTTGGGTCAAGCAGACTCTCCATCGTCTTGCCAAACGCACGGTCCAACTCCCCAGTCGTAGCGTGCATCACAATCGACCCAGCCTTTGCCTGCTTCTTCCGCTTCTGCGCCATCAGGTACTGCTTGTAGGCCTTGCGAGCGCTCTTGCGGATCTCCTTGATGTCTGTGGGGTCTCCGGGGCGACCCGATTGCTGGCGGTTAGCTTCTGCATCTCGAACCAGCTCCTTTGCCGCCTTCTCCTTGTCATCCTCGTTCTGCTCCTCGTCGTCTCCGTCGTTCAGCAGCAACGAGCCCAGCAAGTACTGAGCTTCCGCAATGTCTGCATGGGCTGCCTGTCCCAGATACCCCATCGCCTGCTCCATGTCATCTGTGTCGATCAACTTCTTGGCCTTCTCGAACGCCTCTCGGGCCTGAAAGCCCAACGCAGTACACGACGCTGTTAAACCATTGAAGTGCTCAATTATCTGTAACAGTGAGTACACTCGCACCTCAATCTCGTTCAGCTTGGTGCTGAACGCACGGATACCCATAGAATTTACGGCACCAAGCCGTTGAAGAGCTGCTCCGCATGCACCAACGCGCCCATACCTGCCTGCAGCCACGCGCGAGGCTGCCGCAGCGGCAACTCTACGTATCATCGTTCAAACTGTGTGGCTGTTGACAAGCTAAGCGGATGGGTACATTGGTACTATCATTGAACAGATGAGTACATTGGTACTGTCATTGGATTACATTCGATCATGAAGCGGCGCAATGAGAACTGAGCAGTTCGAGATGCGGTGGCCAAATGCGTTCTTTGTAGCGATCGTAATGGTGTTATTGCAGCAGCTCGTGTTGGGAAGTTGCCCCAACAGTTGCAGCAGCCACGGGACGTGCACCACCAAGGGCAACGGCTACATCTGCGCGTGCTACAAAGGATTCACAGGAGGAGACTGCTCCAGGAGTGAGTAGTCGGCTATGTGGGCGATAAACGCTTTGCTCAAATGGTTTCCGTCGCTGCTACTACTATGCAGGAACGTGTCCAATGGGAGCAGCTTGGAACGATGTCGCGATCGCCACCGACACGGCCCACCAGCCTGCTGTATGTTCCAATCGAGGAACTTGCGAGTACGCCACCGGGAATTGCGTGTGCGACCCTGGGTTCTCGGGGCCGTCTTGCAACAGAAGTACGATGATATGCTTGATTTCTAGCAGAGTGATTGTTCATTCTTGTTGTTGTATCTTCGCAGTGAACTGTCCGAATGACTGTGGTAGACACGGCGAGTGTCGCTCCATGAAGCTTAACGCACAGCGGAAAGACAAGGGGTTGCCGCCACCCGTTCGCTACGACGCGATCTGGGATAGTGTTATGGGTCACGGTTGCGTGTGCGAAGATGGCTTCGGCGGTGGCGACTGCTCTCAGCGTAGGAGGAGATCACTTTTGCAATGTTTTAAGCTGACGCTTTGTGGTTGTAGGTCTGTGTCCTCCTGGTGATGACCCGCTCACAGGATCCGCCACAGATACTCTCTTTGGGTTCCAGCAGAACGAGAAGCAAACTGTTCTTTGCGCAGCAACGGTATGTTCGTTACTGCTCTCATTTTCTGCAGGACTAACTTGCTCATCCAGAGCGGAACCTTCACTTTATCTTTCAGGGGACAGACAACTGTCCGCGTTGATGCGCAAGATAACGCCGACACGGTCAGACAAAAACTTAAAGTAAGTTTTGTCGTCCAGCGCAATCACCGCTGCCGTATTTTAAATTCCTCATCTATTTGAGTAGGGACTGCACACTCTCCAGGACGTCAACGTGCTCTTTGCCGGCACCCTTACAACTATGTGCACGGCAGACGGCAACATGGTGACAATCGAATTCTTGCAGAATTTCGGAGCGTACGTTATGGTGAACAGCTTTACGTGCTGGAATTGTTGCTAACTGCGTCTACAGTCTACCGCTTCTGGTTGGAGATCCGTCGCTCCTTGTTCACGCGGTAGTCGGCAGTACGCCGAAACTTATCATCTCGCGATCTCAAGCTGGAACAAAGGAAAACGAGGCTTGCTCCAATCGCGGAACCTGCGACTTGACTTCTGGTGTTTGCACCTGCTATCCCGGTTATACGACCAGCGATGGAGCTGGTAATCCAGGTGATCGAGGTGACTGCGGAGCCACCGTATCGACTATTATTGCCTGTCCGGTACGTGGTTGTGTGAAGGGTGTTGTTGAGTGGGCTTCCTTCTAACAATGGCGACAGGGCGACACTCCATGCAGTGGCCATGGCTATTGCTCCGGAGCGCCTCAGTTTCGCTGTTTCTGTATGGCTGGCTGGGCATCTGGAGACTGCTCTGTTCGTACGTGTCCAATGGGGTTCGCCTGGTTCGATACGCCCATAGCCGACAATCGAGCGCACTCGATGGCAACGTGTTCAGGTATCGGGGTCTGCGATGCTGCGGCTGGAGAGTGTACATGCCCAGTGCCGTTTACCGGGGAGCTTGTGAGCGACTCATGTGTCCACCAGGGAGCGACACTCCGTGCAACGGACATGGTCGATGTCTTACAATGGCGGAGATGGCGTTGGAAGCTCGAAATGTTCTTGGTGATCCGATTAGCATCACCTACGGCAGCACTCCGAACAACCCTAGCACTTGGGACTTTAACAAGATCCAGACCTGCGCCTGCGATGCCGGCTTCGAGGGCCATGACTGTGCTCTACGTTCGTGTCCACACGGAGATGACCCACGCACTACTGGTCAGTCGCGAGAAGTGCAGACCATTCAATGTGTTTATACGGCTCCCGCCACGTTCACGCTCAGTTTCCGGGGCCAAGTCTCCCAGATATTGTCGTCAAGTATTCTGGCTGCAGATCTGCAAACTGCTCTTGCGGCGGTGCCGACAATTGGCAGTGTACAGGTATCATACTCGGCTGGACCCAGCAGTGGTGCTTGTACCCTCTCCAGCGCGACCAACACGATTTCAATCACATTCATCTCGGCGTTGGGCGACCTTCCTCCGTTGAGGGTGAATGCAGACCGAAATCTGCTTTTGCTGCCTGTTTTCACGATCAACACCGACGGTATCAGCGGCTCGGCTCGGGGCACCAACGAGAACGCCGAGTGCTCCAACAAGTACGTATCCTTTGAAGCTGCGCGCTTCATTCATCAGCTTATTCGCTTTTTGTTGTTGCAGCGGACTGTGCAACTATGCTGGAGGAACTTGCGTGTGTTTCGATGGCATGGCAAGCAGCAACGGCCTCGGCGGCCTGGGCCTCAATGCAGACTGCGGCTTCCTCGTGCCGGAGAGTGACCGAATAGCAGATCAAGCCGAGGGCTAGATATACGAGCTGCAGGTGGCAGCCGAAGTGTCCAATGTATTTTGTTTCTTATTACATAGATAGTATGGAAGACAAACACGCCTGCCGTGTCCAGCCGATGAAGCTTAGCTCGCAAGCTCAGTCCGTGGCCATCGTCAGGAACTTAACTTCCCGTCTACTCGCTATTGCAATCGTCCCATGCTAGTTGGGCACCGTCACCTCATCCCACTCGTACCCGAGCACGCGTGCCATAAAGCCAGACTTGGACTCCTTCTGGGCCGTGCGCATCTTAAACACAGCGTGGCAAGTGCGGCACACACGTTGAGGGTCCTTCACCTGCTTGCCGCCTGCAGTCGTACGTCCAGGGAACTCCTTCGGGAATCGGCACATCTCTACCGTGAACGCTGAGCAGTCAGAGCAGCACACACGGCCGCAGTGACGGCAGTGGTGTCGGCGGTTGCCAAACTTAAAGTTGGAGCTGCAGAGCATGCACGACTTGCGCTCCTTCTCGTCGATCCAGGTAGGCGGTTGGGTAATGGCGCTGAAAAGCTTCTTTAGAAACTTCTTATTCGCCACCTCGATGACCATCCGCCCCTTAGCATCCGGCGCGTTTAGGGAAGCTCCGTGTTTGATCAAAGAGCAGGCAGCATCAATCAGCTCGCGCTCAACAGCAACGTGCAAAAGAGTCGAGCCGTCTGCAAGTTGGATGTTTGGGTCCGCTCCCCTTGAGAGGAACAGCTCTGTAATAGCAGGGTCCGTCTGGCGAGTCGTCATAATATGTACAACCAGCGGAGATTGGAATCGAGCGTTGACCTTGTCGACTTCAGCACCGTGCTTGATCAAGTAGTCCACGAGACGGTAGCCGTTCTTGCGGTCACGAGACACCGCGAAGTGTAGCGCGTTGTTCTCATTGCGGTCAGTCAAAAGGATCAGATCCTGGATGTCTTCCGACTTGCAGAGCTCCATCACAATCTGGTAGTGGCCCTTCCGGACCGCCAAATGCAAGGCCGTTTGATGATGCTTCAACTCCCGGAAGAGAACATCCGCCTTGAAGTGCAGAAGCAGCTTCACCGTTTTGGCATCGCCGCGGTCGACAGCGTTAATCAGTGCAGTCCGGCCGTCGGCGTTAACAATGTTCGGAGTGCAACCAGCTTCAAGCAGCATTCGTGCAATGCGCGGGTCCTTGGCCAGGTGCAGCGGAGTGTTCCCATCGTCATCCTGAACAAGCACATCCGCCTCCCAGTCAAGAAGAATCCCAACAACCTCCACGTTCTGATACAGTGAAGCTGTGTGCAGGGAGTGCGTCCACGACGGTTGCGAGCGTTGATATCGGAACCGTTCTGAAGCAGTTTCAAGACATCCTGCTCGTTGCAACAGTTAGCAGCCACGTGTAGCACTGTGTCGCCAGGATCCATCGCGACCTGGCGAGAAGTGTTGTTCATTGCGTAGTCGTCATCGCCGTAGTCCTTCGTAAAGCGGAAACGAGACACCGCACGGCTTCCACGGCTGTCAACACTGCCGCGGGAGTCTCTAGGGAGTTTCATTGACGATTCACGGCCACCATCGGACGAATCATCGGACACTGGATCTGACGATGCGGATTGAGCAGTGAGGCGGTTTTGCTCCTCCAACTCCGCCGCCTTCCGCTTCTCGTCCATGATGCGCTTCTCCTCTGCAGCACGACGCTGTTCATCGCGCAGCTTCTTCTCCTCTAACTCTCTTTGACGTTTCTGTTCAGCCATTTTCTTGCGGTGGCGTTCACGAAGCACATAGTACTTACAACGAGTGTTGAACCCTCGAATTACCTTTTGCAACACCACAGCCGACACTTTCATGCGCGCGTATTGACGGCGGGCAACCAGACCGCGAACAGCAGCTTGAATCAACACCACGAACTCGCCATATCGTTTCGCAAGTTGAGCTTCCACAAATTGGATGGCCGAGCGACGGAAGAAGACACGCGTTAGACCAACCTGAATGCCAGCGACCGCAGTGTCTTGCTGGTTGTCTGACGACACACCGGCAAGCTCCGGGTATTTCTCCGCATGCGCCTTTAATAAGAATTCCACCAGCAACTTCGCAGCATCCTTCCGCTCCTCGCTGTCACAACTCCCTTCCTCACCGGCTTCAGCAGGAATACGTACCAAGTACTCGCCGTTTGCCAATGGACGGTAACGCTTGATAAACTGCTGATGCGCCATACGTACGGGATATCCTGCCCGGTTCACACGCACTGCCTCCAGAACGCCGCCAGCCTTCAGTTGGTCGCAAATACGCTTCGACTCCAATAGGTTTGCTTTGGCCTTGTCATTTGGCTTCAGACACCGAACGTAGTGGCAGTCGGTCACGTTGATTGTTTCCAACAAAGTCTTGAGCTGAGTGCGGAATTGCAATCCCAGACTCACGCGAGCAGCCACACTGGACGCCCGGCCCTTGGTCTTCCTGTTGTTAGGCGCCTTCTTTGCTGGACCTGCTTGCAAAAGTCCACGGACGAACGGCTTTGACGAGTTCTTAAGAATCGTCATAATCTCCGGGTACAGCACGTCCTTGTTCTTCTCGCAGAATCCAAACGTGTCGTACGTGACAGCGCCAGCGTAGTGATGCACGACGAACAAATGGTTGGCCATCTCCGTCTTACTCGCGCTAAAGTGAGGGTTCAACTCGTGTTGGCGGTACATCTTACGCGCAAAGTTCTGGTCGTTACCCTGGGGAACGATGCACTCCTCATCCAAAGCTGGAAGAATACCAAATGGCTTGCCCTGAATAAGCTCAATGCAAGGACCGTTGTCTGGGAAATTGATAAAGCTCCACTGGATTTCTTCCTTCTCGTACGTCTCCTGCTCCATGCGCAGAACTGTCAGATTAAAGTGCTGCTGCAGAGTTTCATTCGCGTAGTTGATGCACAGCTGTTCGAACGAGTTGTGTTCCAGGTCTTCAAAGCCGAAAATATCGAGCAAACCGATAAAGGAGCAGTCGCGGTCTTCGTTTTCCACAATCTCGTTAATACGGCTGACCAGCCAGTCGAACAATTTGCCGTACAAGAATCGAGCAAAGGTGTCACGCGCGTTCTCGGCGTCCTCCGGCAGCAGGCCGATGGAGTAGTGCTCGTCCTTAGTCTGAATGTTGCGGTTGCAAATGGCCTGCTCCAGGCCAGCCTTATCCACCTCCAAATAGTCAAGCACCACTTTCATGGACTCCTCGCACATGTTTGAAATCTCTGATCCTTCTGTACCAGACACCTGGTGTGTCTCATCAAACTCGAGGTTACCCAGGTGCAAAAGCGCAGACACCGTCACGAAAATGCTCTCCATGTCGTCTTCGTCGAAGCCCATCGTCTGCATCGCGCTCTTAAGCACGCCAAACTGCTCGGCGTCGTTGACACCATCCTTGCGCTTAACGCACGTGCTCTGGTTCAGATAGTGGAACTTTGTCGGGGCCTTGAGATTCCAGCGCTTCTTCTCCTCGGCCGTTGCGCCCGCGATAATTTCGTAGAAGACGTGGTAGTTTCGCTCCGATTCGGCCTGGTATGCCAGACGCACCTTCTCCAGCAAGTAGGTCTGGATGGAGGCGCCGATGAGATTTCCCTGCTGCGAGAACTCCATCTTGATGAACTTACCGAAACGACTGCTGTTGTCGTTGCGGATGGTTCGCGCGTTACCGAACGACTCAAGAATCGGGTTCGACGACAAGACCTGCTTCATGACGTTGCTGTCTCCGGCGGCGTTCTTGTGCTGCGAAATAGTGGCCAAGTAGTTCATCACGAATTTGGTGCTCTCGGTCTTTCCGGCTCCACTCTCTCCACTGACCAGAATCGACTGGTTGGCCGCGTCTCCGTGGTGGCTCTGCGAGATGGGGTTCATGAGCGACCGGTAGGCCTTGTCGGCGATGCTGAAGACGTGCGGGGGCATGTCGGGCACCTCGTGGCCCATGGCACGCTTGTCTCCGTTGCGGATGTACTTGCGTGTGATCTTGTCCGTGTAGATGCCGAGGTTCTGGAACGGGTTGATTGCCAGCAAAATCTCGCCCGTGAGCGTGTAGATCTCGTTGATTTTGAAGCGCTCGTTGAGCGTGTGGCAGATGCCAGGCTCGTGCAGGTGCGGCAGCTGGATCAGGTCCTCCACGACGTCCATGTCGCTGCTGTTGGCGAGCAGCACGCCATCCACCTGCTCATCCTCGAGCGCCTGCACGTCCACGCTCAGCGTCTTTTCCTGGCGCGCGTGAGGGCCCTCGGTGAGCCGCAGGGTCACCTGCCGCTCGTCCACGTCGCCCTGCTGCTCGCCCAGCTTGACGACGGTGGCGCGGTGCCACTCGTCGCTCTCGGCGTCGCGGAGCCAGACGCCCACGCCCTTCTCCATGGCTGTCGGGTACGCGGAGGGTCGGGTCGGGTCGGTAGCTGCTGAAGCTGAGGCTGGGGTGGGGTGTGCGCTCCGAAGCCGTCGTGTAGCGCGCGGAGCGTGTGTGTGTCCGCTGGCCGCTCTCTCCTTCCCTCCTGCGAGGTTGGTTTCCGATTGAGCTCGTCCTTTCCGCACGCGGACTGGCGAGTACAGGTGCGAAAATCAACTTCTGCCCGAAAAAGCGAGTACGGTTTAGCGCGAGGCACCCACCGACTTATTTGGCGCCAGATGGAGCCGGAGAAGCACCTGGGTATACATTGTTCCAGTCAACAACCGGCTTGGCGGTTAGGGCCGCCTAACTTTTACCAGTTGATGTATTTTGAAGACATTTTATTTGCACGAATTTGCTGCTTCCCAAATATTGCTCGACTGGAATGTCAACCCCAGCAAATGGCTTCGTTCGCGTGGCGGGTAGGATGGCAGGGTGTTTGTGGGCTTGCCGCTGCCAGACGCCGTTGGTAGCTGGCGAAGCTAGGGAGCGCCGAGGGGGGCCAGCAGTCGAGGCCTGCCTGCTGGCCTAGTGAAAAGGCCATGTCGTTTGACGGACCTCGTCGCGCGTGCCGGGATCAGTATATTTGGCTCAGTTCGTTTGGCGGCTGCTGCCGCTCGCTCTTCTTTTTTCGTTAGGGCGAATCCTACGCCAGGAGTAAACAGCTTTCCCTGGTCATGAAGGAGTCTGCAGCAACGAGAATCGTAGTACATATTCTACGACGCCAATGCCGAAAAGGGTCTCAGCCGTTTTGGCCGGTCGGTTTGCTGGTCATCGTCGTCGGCTGAGCGCAGCGCCTGCTGCCTCGAGTAAAAGCCCAACTTCAAAGGCGGTTAAACGATGCGACAATGGCACGACAAGCAGAGGCGGGCCCACATGTGCGGTCCGCCGAGGAGCGTAATGGACAAAGGAAACGCGTCTATTGTCGGCGTTCATAACTCAGCTGCTGTCGATCGCTGCCTGCTGTTCTCGCTCTGCGCGGCCCACGCGGTTCGTCGGAAGCGGGCGTGCTGGCGTGCGTCGATGGGCGGCGGCATGTCTCGCTCGGGCTCGAGCGCGGGTCTCCATCGAGATTAATGAAGTTGCTTCAGCTTTTGCCGGCGCGCGGGAGACCACGGCGCTCTGCAGCAACGAGCCCACGAAGCTCGTGGAGAAGTCGCGGACGCTGGCGTCGCGCGTGAAGCGCTGGCTGGTCTGGCGGTCCTGCTCCTGCGCGAGCTGCAGCCGCTTGCGTGGCGTGCAGGGCCTGCAACCAAAGGCAAAACGCATTCGCGACGTCAGATCGACATGGCTCACCAACAGATTACTCGCGGGCAACGCTGTTGAGGGTCGCTCTGAGATCGTGCAGATCGGCGAGATGGAACTTACCTCTCAGGACTGGACTCGGACAGCACACCGGTGCCTGTAGCTGAATCATCAAGCTTGAGCGGAATCGACGGCATGGCGGCGGGTGGGGCTGGGAGCGAGCACAGTTGGGAAATGCCTCGCCCACAGCACTCACTGGCATAAGATGGCAGGAGCCGAAGAAAATACTTGCGCCGACCTCGGCAGCGTTATCTTTATCTGACAAGGATCAGGACTGGAAGCCGATCCGTGGTGGACCACCAACACCAGGTTGAAGCCCACCATGTTTGAAGCGGTAGATCGCAATTGGTGTTGACTGCTTTGGGATGGTGATGGCGACCGTCGCGTCAATCGAGTCCAAGCCGGCGCTGCTCCTCGGCGAATGTGTCATCTACCTCGGCGTGTTCAACTACTTCTTGACCGCGAACGAGTCGACGCCAGTCGTGTCGAGAATCGGCACGGTTGTGGGGCAGCTCGACCTCCGCATCACACCATTCGTTGCCGTGTTGCAGCGCTCTGGCGCCAAGGCAAGTGTCTAGAGTAGTGCATTGCTGCCAAAGATGCCTCCCTCATGAAACGTCCTGTTGTTTAGACCGAGGAGGAGTTCGTGCCCTACGAGCGCGTCGACATGGACAGCGAGGAGGAGCAGCTGCATGATCTCATGGACCGCACGCTGCAGTACCGAGTGCAGTTGCGAGGGCTCCGATGGCTTGCTCCACGTCAATTCACCCGAGTGTCGCTGCGGTATACTTTCTTCCGCGAGACCAGCACACAGACACCCAAACTCTGTGTCGCCGAGCACGGCGACGCTGGTCCGCTCGACCTCGAGTACCGACACGTCGTGGACGTCAATGACGCCTTTGTCAAATACATCGCCGACAGTACTCTCATGATCGAGGTGCTCGGACACATCGAGTGAGCTGCCATACACCTTTAGTCGAAAGATCGATCTTGAAGCGTCGCGAGTCATTTAGCAACGCGATGGGGACTCGAGGTACGGACGCGCTGTGGCAGGAGATGGCGCTGGAGAACGGATGTCGCCACGTCGATGTATCTCGCCTGCTGAACAAGTCGATGGCGGTGCGAGGTGGCTCCTCCAAGAAGAAATCGTCCAAGTCATCAACCAGTCGACGGGCTGCTCCTGTGTCCGCAATCAATTCCGAGTCCGAGACTAGGAGTACGGTCGTCCGGCACGACGATCCCTTCAATCTGCCCAAGGTACTGAACAGACTGGCGGCGGAGAGCCGCAGTGTCCGCAAGAAAGCTGCCCTTGCACTGGAAAACGAGTTCCTGCTGGACGATTCACTGGATCAGAAGACTCCTGAAGTGCCGGACAGACTTGTGCCTACAGAGGCATTCGCTGAGATGGCGAAGCCGCTGTTCAAGCGCTTCAACGACCCCGTCGAGAAGGTTCGAGAGGTCTGCATCCGCCTCACAACAAAGTGCATCGCGAAGGAGGAAGATCTGCTGCGCTACCTGCCGTACCTCATGCCCGCGATCACCAACCGCATCAACAGCCAGTATGGCTACGATGAAGAGAACCAAGTCTTTTCGCGAGATCAGTTCCTGCACGATGCATTTAAACGAGGGCGAGTGTACGTAGCTGAGAACCAGATCACTCGGATCAAGCCCGATGAACCGTCGGAAGAAATTCGACTACGAGTGCTTGGCTTAGTCGACGCGGTGTTGCAGAATGCTTTTGAGAGGCGGGCGTCCTCCATCCTCCACGCGTATATCTTCGATATCCTGCTGGTGTTGATCAGTGGCGTGCACGACGACTTCCACGAGATCAACATCGCAAGTTGCCGTATTTTGACGGCCATCAGCAACCACATGGTGTCGGTCATGAAGCATTTCAGCGTTGCAGCGGTGCGGACGCTTATGCCTCTGCTGCTGCACCGCCTTGCTCGTGTTCGTGTTGCTGTTGTCGAAGCAATTCGTGCGCTGGTGACGTGCCCAAACGTTGAGAAGTGCAAAGGCAGTGGCACCGAAGCGATTGTGGACCTCATTGGACATCGTGACGAGAATGTCATCCCTGTGGCATCGTTCTACTCAGCGGAGGTGCGGCTGAACTACTTTGCCAAGCTGGAAAAGACGGAAACCCAATGGTTCGCCGGGCCTTCTTCGCCATGATCGGTGACTGGATGGTTAATTTGCCGGACCGATACGACCACGAGTCTCGCCTTTTACCTTATCTGTTGAGCGCTGTAAGCGATGAAGACAGCACAATATCTCGCGACGCGCTGCATACTCTAGAGGTACTGGGCGAGCGATATGAACGTGAACACGGCGAAGAAGTGATCGAAATGAAGCAGTACGGGGTGGATGGGAAGAACCCTACTTACAACTATCGCGCCCCGCTGCCTGCTCCATTCGCTGCTGGGCGACCGTCGCTGGGAACGAGGCTATTTGTTCGAGGACGTGCACGGAGATTCCTGAATCCAATTTTGCGCGAACTTGCCAACTGGCAGGAAGCCACGCGAGCTCATGCTGTGCGTCTTTTGAAGTGTGTGCTGGTGTACTGCGAAGAAACCATCACGGTGGATGTACACTTGCTGGTCAACACATTGTTGCGTACGTGGGGTGGAGACAACGACCTGCTCGTGGAGCTTCGCCAATGTGCTGACCTCACTGGTCGTTTTGCAGCCCCCAAAACGTATCTACCTATCTTGCTAGCGCGAATTCGAGGCGATTCTGAAGTCGTAGTGCCACTAGCAGCGACCGTCAGTGGAAGTGCTACAGTTTCCTCGCAGACTGCTTCAGCCCTTGAAGTGCTTCACTGTTTGTTGCAAGGGTCGCTGGATAAGATGGTGTTGCCGCATGTGCCCGAGATCCTGGATACGCTTGCACTGCCGTCAACCCTGAATCTGGAGAGTATAGCAGTGAAGCAGGCGCTGGGTCAAGTACTTGTCCGGCTAACAAAGCTACTGGAGGGTGAGGAGCTTGGCTTGACTTGAATTGAGTTCCAATCTGACCTATTGACTGTTTATTCCAGGCAGCGGAAGCGATGCCATCACAGCCTATTTCCTGGAGTGCGGGCGCTTAACATCGATGGACCAAAGCTACTCTGCGATTTTTGACGTTGGGGTCACCTTGGTCTCCAGTGTTGATTGTACTAACGTTGTTGAAGAGTAAGCATGTCCTTTCACGATCCGGTCTGTTGACCACGATGCGCTAACTTGTGTTCTGCTTGATTATTCAGGGCAAGAGCGGTACTGCAGTGCTTAGTAGGTCTCGACGGCGTCAGAAATATTGGCGCTCTGTATGATAAGCGCTGCCAGGCGCTGCTACTACGCTCGATTCAAGATCTCCAGCGAATGTTAGCCGTACAGTGGTCCGCGAACTGCGCCGCACAGCTAGTTTTTGAGCATCTCCTTTGCACGGCACCAATGCCTCTCCTGCTGGCCCAGAATGACAAACTAAGTACGCTCTTTCGAAGCGTCTTACAGCTGGACCAACCCCCAACTATTTCGCCTTGCAGCAATGGCAAAAACCGCAGCCTGCACGGATCCAGCGCTTCCTTCGTGTGCTACAAGAGCTGCTTGGCCGAGTAAAGACAGAGCCCGATGTCTCTTCTGAGCTACCTGACTGGGAGAATTTGCTGTCGCTCTCCAAGGATGCCGCGCCATGAGTAGGAAGCTCTATTGGCGCACTCACTCAATTCAATCTCGTTTTATCTTCTTCTTCAAAGAAAGTATATGCCTTCAACGTTGTTAAGCAGCTGTTACTTGTCTTTCTTCGGTTCGTCGTCGTCGTCTCCCTTGTCGCTCTCGACCTTGCGCGTCTGCAGCCAACGGTGGCGAACCACGAGACTCCACAGGAAACACGGCACGAACGGCACCAGCACGATGTAGAAACCCTCCAGCTGCGGCGAGTAGAAGTGCAGCACCGACAGCAGTCCGCACAGCGTCGCGAAGAACGCGTACACGGCCGCCACGAAGTTGTAGTTGATGCTCGGTGACGGCGTGAACACCCCCATCGACAGCGTTGTGAAAAGCTGAAAAATGGTGTTTTTAGGTACAATCAAATACATGTACATAATTTGAATGCACTTTTAAATGCATTCAAAAATTACACTGGAATACAACAGACCTCATAATTTTGTAGCCTTCTACTAACTAACTTCCACAATTTATCTTTTCGGCGGCCTACAAACTAACTGTTGGTTCTGCGCGCCTCAAATGAAGAAGTCAACTCCTTGCCAATCCGCTCACGGCCTGGCGTTCGCCGTGGAGGTTGTTGCGACGGCGCCCAACGGCGATGTCACCTGCCGATGCAAGTTTTGCTTGTACGAAGGTCGTGACGGGGTAGAAGTCGGCATTTCGGGGTGCAGACGCAAGCAAGGAGCGACACCAAGTACTTCTCGAAGCCGTTATTCCCGCACAAGCACCGCAGTCACCACGAAGAGCAACATGCGGCGTCTTGAAACTGTACCAGACGTTGTCTGGGGACGGCAAGAAGTCCTTCTTTGACGACAAAATCAAGTCCACCAACTCACTTCACCACAATATTAACCTTAGCAACGACACACATGAGATCTTCGTTAGTACGAGCATCGTCGAGACGGTCGTCGGCGACCTGTTCTTTCGCGACGACGAGCAGCTGGAGGACTTTGACGGCGATAAAAGCGATGACGACGTCAATTTACTGACGCGACTGCCCGGAAGGTTGTTGAGTGGGCCAAGAAGAAGACCAATACAATAATTTTTTTTGTTCAACAGAAGAACAGGCCACAGCGTTACACTGTGACAATCAAGAACGTCATGCGCCTCGAACTGGCCCTAAACTACATCTCCATCGTCATGTCCTTCCGTCACACAGCTGCTAATCCAACACGCCCGAGACCACACCAACACTGCTAAGTATTCGCGCATGGATGCCGTGATCATTGGCCAATATATTCGCGGCCTAGTCGCTGTAGCATCGCATCCCTCCTACGTCTTCCTCCCACAAAGCGATTGCCACTTTCTACGCACTGCGCTCGGTCACCACGGGTGCACACATCACGTGCCTTCGCTTCCACCTCTGCGTTCTTTCGCCTGCCCCTCGATCGCAGCACTAGAACGCCACAGTCGGCTCGGCCACGGCCGCCTTGAACAGCCGAACAGCGTTGAAACGATAGCTTACGATGACGGTAGTCCCGTCGGCAAAGAGAAGTCTCCGACGGGACTCGAACCCGCAATCTCCCGCTTCGTAGGCGGATGCCTTATCCATTGGGCCACGGGGACGCTTCACCATCTTCTTCCGCCAAAAATACACTTCTCGCATAGCAGCGCATCCGACGACACACCAACTTCCAGTGATGGCACCGTGCTGACCGACTGTGTACTACACCGCCAAGAGCCACCGGTGTCCGACCGTCACAGACAGGGCTTGCAGCACAACGCCCATCATCGCACCGGGTAACTCGGCAAACCTTTCGCTGCGGTAGATGTTTGCAGGAGAGGCCCCCGTGGTTACCCAAACAATAGGCCGGCCCCGTCAAGATCCAGGCGGCTGGGTAGCAACGCTACCAGCAAAATAGATGATAGATGCACGTCTGTGCGCCAGTATGACCGCTCTTGCGGCTGGCAGGCTGGCAAACACTGGCAGCGGATGCCGACTGGTTCAGGTGGCTGCGAGTTGTTGATGGCAGGCGTTCAGAAACACGAATGTGCGTTGGTTGCCGGGGGTCTGGGCGGCGCTTTGACCAGTGAAGGCGTAGGCGACGTCTCCACAGTCATGTCATGCTGGTAGTGATTGCAGAGGAGTGTCGATATTCCCCGTGTGCGCACTGTCCATAACATGGCAGGAGGCAAGGGCGCGTGGCCGTTAGAGTGCTTGCAGTGATACGGAGGCATCAGGAGCGGGGCAAAACGAGGTCCTACCGGGATTTGAACCCGGATCGCTGGATTCAGAGTCCAGAGTGCTAACCATTACACCATAAGACCAGCACGAACAACGACGTCCTGCACCGTCATCACATCTCCACTTGCACACCTCTCACAACCACAGCAACACGGCGCGCCCAAAACCACGCCAGAGCGCGGCCAGATGCGCGCAAAAACAAGCTCCTACCGGGATTTGAACCCGGATCGCTGGATTCAAAGTCCAGAGTGCTAACCATTACACCATAAGAGCGTCTAACCACGCTTCGGAAAACCCACACCGGACCCCCTCTTGGATCCCTCCTACGTCTTCCTCCCACAAAGCGATTGCCACTTTCTACGCACTGCGCTCGGTCACCACGGGTGCACACATCACGTGCCTTCGCTTCCACCTCTGCGTTCTTTCGCCTGCCCCTCGATCGCAGCACTAGAACGCCACAGTCGGCTCGGCCACGGCCGCCTTGAACAGCCGAACAGCGTTGAAACGATAGCTTACGATGACGGTAGTCCCGTCGGCAAAGAGAAGTCTCCGACGGGACTCGAACCCGCAATCTCCCGCTTCGTAGGCGGATGCCTTATCCATTGGGCCACGGGGACGCTTCACCATCTTCTTCCGCCAAAAATACACTTCTCGCATAGCAGCGCATCCGACGACACACCAACTTCCAGTGATGGCACCGTGCTGACCGACTGTGTACTACACCGCCAAGAGCCACCGGTGTCCGACCGTCACAGACAGGGCTTGCAGCACAACGCCCATCATCGCACCGGGTAACTCGGCAAACCTTTCGCTGCGGTAGATGTTTGCAGGAGAGGCCGCCCGTGGTTACCCAAAACAATAGGCCGGCCCCGTCAAGATCCAGGCGGCTGGGTAGCAACGCTACCAGCAAAATAGATGATAGATGCACGTCTGTGCGCCAGTATGACCGCTCTTGCGGCTGGCAGGCTGGCAAACACTGGCAGCGGATGCCGACTGGTTCAGGTGGCTGCGAGTTGTTGATGGCAGGCGTTCAGAAACACGAATGTGCGTTGGTTGCCGGGGGTCTGGGCGGCGCTTTGACCAGTGAAGGCGTAGGCGACGTCTCCACAGTCATGTCATGCTGGTAGTGATTGCAGAGGAGTGTCGATATTCCCCGTGTGCGCACTGTCCATAACATGGCAGGAGGCAAGGGCGCGTGGCCGTTAGAGTGCTTGCAGTGATACGGAGGCATCAGGAGCGGGGCAAAACGAGGTCCTACCGGGATTTGAACCCGGATCGCTGGATTCAGAGTCCAGAGTGCTAACCATTACACCATAAGACCAGCACGAACAACGACGTCCTGCACCGTCATCACATCTCCACTTGCACACCTCTCACAACCACAGCAACACGGCGCGCCCAAAACCACGCCAGAGCGCGGCCAGATGCGCGGCTCCTACCGGGATTTGAACCCGGATCGCTGGATTCAAAGTCCAGAGTGCTAACCATTACACCATAAGAGCGTCTAACCACGCTTCGGAAAACCCACACCGGACCCCCTCTTGGATCCCTCCTACGTCTTCCTCCCACAAAGCGATTGCCACTTTCTACGCACTGCGCTCGGTCACCACGGGTGCACACATCACGTGCCTTCGCTTCCACCTCTGCGTTCTTTCTGCCTGCCCCTCGATCGCAGCACTAGAACGCCACAGTCGGCTCGGCCACGGCCGACTTGAACAGCCGAACAGCGTTGAAACGATAGCTTACGACGACGGTAGTCCCGTCGGCAAAGAGAAGTCTCCGACGGGACTCGAACCCGCAATCTCCCGCTTCGTAGGCGGATGCCTTATCCATTGGGCCACGGGGACGCTTCACCATCTTCTTCCGCCAAAAATACACTTCTCGCATAGCAGCGCATCCGACGACACACCTACTTCCAGTGATGGCACCGTGCTGACCGACTGTGTACTACACCGCCAAGAGCCACCGGTGTCCGACCGTCACAGACAGGGCTTGCAGCACAACGCCCATCATCGCACCGGGTAACTCGGCAAACCTTTCGCTGCGGTAGATGTTTGCAGGAGAGGCCGCCCGTGGTTACCCAGGACAATAGGCCGGCCCCGTCAAGATCCAGGCGGCTGGGTAGCAACGCTACCAGCAAAATAGATGATAGATGCACGTCTGTGCGCCAGTATGACCGCTCTTGCGGCTGGCAGGCTGGCAAACACTGGCAGCGGATGCCGACTGGTTCAGGTGGCTGCGAGTTGTTGATGGCAGGCGTTCAGAAACACGAATGTGCGTTGGTTGCCGGGGGTCTGGGCGGCGCTTTGACCAGTGAAGGCGTAGGCGACGTCTCCACAGTCATGTCATGCTGGTAGTGATTGCAGAGGAGTGTCGATATTCCCCGTGTGCGCACTGTCCATAACATGGCAGGAGGCAAGGGCGCGTGGCCGTTAGAGTGCTTGCAGTGATACGGAGGCATCAGGAGCGGGGCAAAACGAGGTCCTACCGGGATTTGAACCCGGATCGCTGGATTCAGAGTCCAGAGTGCTAACCATTACACCATAAGACCAGCACGAACAACGACGTCCTGCACCGTCATCACATCTCCACTTGCACACCTCTCACAACCACAGCAACACGGCGCGCCCAAAACCACGCCAGAGCGCGGCCAGATGCGCGCAAAAACAAGCTCCTACCGGGATTTGAACCCGGATCGCTGGATTCAAAGTCCAGAGTGCTAACCATTACACCATAAGAGCGTCTAACCACGCTTCGGAAAACCCACACCGGACCCCCTCTTGGATCCCTCCTACGTCTTCCTCCCACAAAGCGATTGCCACTTTCTACGCACTGCGCTCGGCCACCACGGGTGCACACATCACGTGCCTTCGCTTCCACCTCTGCGTTCTTTCGCCTGCCCCTCGATCGCAGCACTAGAACGCCACAGTCGGCTCGGCCACGGCCGCCTTGAACAGCCGAACAGCGTTGAAACGATAGCTTACGACGACGGTAGTCCCGTCGGCAAAGAGAAGTCTCCGACGGGACTCGAACCCGCAATCTCCCGCTTCGTAGGCGGATGCCTTATCCATTGGGCCACGGGGACGCTTCACCATCTTCTTCCGCCAAAAATACACTTCTCGCATAGCAGCGCATCCGACGACACACCTACTTCCAGTGATGGCACCGTGCTGACCGACTGTGTACTACACCGCCAAGAGCCACCGGTGTCCGACCGTCACAGACAGGGCTTGCAGCACAACGCCCATCATCGCACCGGGTAACTCGGCAAACCTTTCGCTGCGGTAGATGTTTGCAGGAGAGGCCGCCGTGGTTACCCAGGACAATAGGCCGGCCCCGTCAAGATCCAGGCGGCTGGGTAGCAACGCTACCAGCAAAATAGATGATAGATGCACGTCTGTGCGCCAGTATGACCGCTCTTGCGGCTGGCAGGCTGGCAAACACTGGCAGCGGATGCCGACTGGTTCAGGTGGCTGCGAGTTGTTGATGGCAGGCGTTCAGAAACACGAATGTGCGTTGGTTGCCGGGGGTCTGGGCGGCGCCTTGACCAGTGAAGGCGTAGGCGACGTCTCCACAGTCATGTCATGCTGGTAGTGATTGCAGAGGAGTGTCGATATTCCCCGTGTGCGCACTGTCCATAACATGGCAGGAGGCAAGGGCGCGTGGCCGTTAGAGTGCTTGCAGTGATACGGAGGCATCAGGAGCGGGGCAAAACGAGGTCCTACCGGGATTTGAACCCGGATCGCTGGATTCAGAGTCCAGAGTGCTAACCATTACACCATAAGACCAGCACGAACAACGACGTCCTGCACCGTCATCACATCTCCACTTGCACACCTCTCACAACCACAGCAACACGGCGCGCCCAAAACCACGCCAGAGCGCGGCCAGATGCGCGCAAAAACAAGCTCCTACCGGGATTTGAACCCGGATCGCTGGATTCAAAGTCCAGAGTGCTAACCATTACACCATAAGAGCGTCTAACCACGCTTCGGAAAACCCACACCGGACCCCCTCTTGGATCCCTCCTACGCCTTCCTCCCACAAAGCGATTGCCACTTTCTACGCACTGCGCTCGGCCACCACGGGTGCACACATCACGTGCCTTCGCTTCCACCTCTGCGTTCTTTCGCCTGCCCCTCGATCGCAGCACTAGAACGCCACAGTCGGCTCGGCCACGGCCGCCTTGAACAGCCGAACAGCGTTGAAACGATAGCTTACGACGACGGTAGTCCCGTCGGCAAAGAGAAGTCTCCGACGGGACTCGAACCCGCAATCTCCCGCTTCGTAGGCGGATGCCTTATCCATTGGGCCACGGGGACGCTTCACCATCTTCTTCCGCCAAAAATACACTTCTCGCATAGCAGCGCATCCGACGACACACCTACTTCCAGTGATGGCACCGTGCTGACCGACTGTGTACTACACCGCCAAGAGCCACCGGTGTCCGACCGTCACAGACAGGGCTTGCAGCACAACGCCCATCATCGCACCGGGTAACTCGGCAAACCTTTCGCTGCGGTAGATGTTTGCAGGAGAGGCCCCCGTGGTTACCCAGGACAATAGGCCGGCCCCGTCAAGATCCAGGCGGCTGGGTAGCAACGCTACCAGCAAAATAGATGATAGATGCACGTCTGTGCGCCAGTATGACCGCTCTTGCGGCTGGCAGGCTGGCAAACACTGGCAGCGGATGCCGACTGGTTCAGGTGGCTGCGAGTTGTTGATGGCAGGCGTTCAGAAACACGAATGTGCGTTGGTTGCCGGGGGTCTGGGCGGCGCCTTGACCAGTGAAGGCGTAGGCGACGTCTCCACAGTCATGTCATGCTGGTAGTGATTGCAGAGGAGTGTCGATATTCCCCGTGTGCGCACTGTCCATAACATGGCAGGAGGCAAGGGCGCGTGGCCGTTAGAGTGCTTGCAGTGATACGGAGGCATCAGGAGCGGGGCAAAACGAGGTCCTACCGGGATTTGAACCCGGATCGCTGGATTCAGAGTCCAGAGTGCTAACCATTACACCATAAGACCAGCACGAACAACGACGTCCTGCCCCGTCATCACATCTCCACTTGCACACCTCTCACAACCACAGCAACACGGCGCGCCCAAAACCACGCCAGAGCGCGGCCAGATGCGCGCAAAAACAAGCTCCTACCGGGATTTGAACCCGGATCGCTGGATTCAAAGTCCAGAGTGCTAACCATTACACCATAAGAGCGTCTAACCACGCTTCGGAAAACCCACACCGGACCCCCTCTTGGATCCCTCCTACGCCTTCCTCCCACAAAGCGATTGCCACTTTCTACGCACTGCGCTCGGCCACCACGGGTGCACACATCACGTGCCTTCGCTTCCACCTCTGCGTTCTTTCGCCTGCCCCTCGATCGCAGCACTAGAACGCCACAGTCGGCTCGGCCACGGCCGCCTTGAACAGCCGAACAGCGTTGAAACGATAGCTTACGACGACGGTAGTCCCGTCGGCAAAGAGAAGTCTCCGACGGGACTCGAACCCGCAATCTCCCGCTTCGTAGGCGGATGCCTTATCCATTGGGCCACGGGGACGCTTCACCATCTTCTTCCGCCAAAAATACACTTCTCGCATAGCAGCGCATCCGACGACACACCTACTTCCAGTGATGGCACCGTGCTGACCGACTGTGTACTACACCGCCAAGAGCCACCGGTGTCCGACCGTCACAGACAGGGCTTGCAGCACAACGCCCATCATCGCACCGGGTAACTCGGCAAACCTTTCGCTGCGGTAGATGTTTGCAGGAGAGGCCGCCCGTGGTTACCCAGGACAATAGGCCGGCCCCGTCAAGATCCAGGCGGCTGGGTAGCAACGCTACCAGCAAAATAGATGATAGATGCACGTCTGTGCGCCAGTATGACCGCTCTTGCGGCTGGCAGGCTGGCAAACACTGGCAGCGGATGCCGACTGGTTCAGGTGGCTGCGAGTTGTTGATGGCAGGCGTTCAGAAACACGAATGTGCGTTGGTTGCCGGGGGTCTGGGCGGCGCTTTGACCAGTGAAGGCGTAGGCGACGTCTCCACAGTCATGTCATGCTGGTAGTGATTGCAGAGGAGTGTCGATATTCCCCGTGTGCGCACTGTCCATAACATGGCAGGAGGCAAGGGCGCGTGGCCGTTAGAGTGCTTGCAGTGATACGGAGGCATCAGGAGCGGGGCAAAACGAGGTCCTACCGGGATTTGAACCCGGATCGCTGGATTCAGAGTCCAGAGTGCTAACCATTACACCATAAGACCAGCACGAACAACGACGTCCTGCCCCGTCATCACATCTCCACTTGCACACCTCTCACAACCACAGCAACACGGCGCGCCCAAAACCACGCCAGAGCGCGGCCAGATGCGCGCAAAAACAAGCTCCTACCGGGATTTGAACCCGGATCGCTGGATTCAAAGTCCAGAGTGCTAACCATTACACCATAAGAGCGTCTAACCACGCTTCGGAAAACCCACACCGGACCCCCTCTTGGATCCCTCCTACGCCTTCCTCCCACAAAGCGATTGCCACTTTCTACGCACTGCGCTCGGCCACCACGGGTGCACACATCACGTGCCTTCGCTTCCACCTCTGCGTTCTTTCGCCTGCCCCTCGATCGCAGCACTAGAACGCCACAGTCGGCTCGGCCACGGCCGCCTTGAACAGCCGAACAGCGTTGAAACGATAGCTTACGACGACGGTAGTCCCGTCGGCAAAGAGAAGTCTCCGACGGGACTCGAACCCGCAATCTCCCGCTTCGTAGGCGGATGCCTTATCCATTGGGCCACGGGGACGCTTCACCATCTTCTTCCGCCAAAAATACACTTCTCGCATAGCAGCGCATCCGACGACACACCTACTTCCAGTGATGGCACCGTGCTGACCGACTGTGTACTACACCGCCAAGAGCCACCGGTGTCCGACCGTCACAGACAGGGCTTGCAGCACAACGCCCATCATCGCACCGGGTAACTCGGCAAACCTTTCGCTGCGGTAGATGTTTGCAGGAGAGGCCGCCCGTGGTTACCCAGGACAATAGGCCGGCCCCGTCAAGATCCAGGCGGCTGGGTAGCAACGCTACCAGCAAAATAGATGATAGATGCACGTCTGTGCGCCAGTATGACCGCTCTTGCGGCTGGCAGGCTGGCAAACACTGGCAGCGGATGCCGACTGGTTCAGGTGGCTGCGAGTTGTTGATGGCAGGCGTTCAGAAACACGAATGTGCGTTGGTTGCCGGGGGTCTGGGCGGCGCCTTGACCAGTGAAGGCGTAGGCGACGTCTCCACAGTCATGTCATGCTGGTAGTGATTGCAGAGGAGTGTCGATATTCCCCGTGTGCGCACTGTCCATAACATGGCAGGAGGCAAGGGCGCGTGGCCGTTAGAGTGCTTGCAGTGATACGGAGGCATCAGGAGCGGGGCAAAACGAGGTCCTACCGGGATTTGAACCCGGATCGCTGGATTCAGAGTCCAGAGTGCTAACCATTACACCATAAGACCAGCACGAACAACGACGTCCTGCCCCGTCATCACATCTCCACTTGCACACCTCTCACAACCACAGCAACACGGCGCGCCCAAAACCACGCCAGAGCGCGGCCAGATGCGCGCAAAAACAAGCTCCTACCGGGATTTGAACCCGGATCGCTGGATTCAAAGTCCAGAGTGCTAACCATTACACCATAAGAGCGTCTAACCACGCTTCGGAAAACCCACACCGGACCCCCTCTTGGATCCCTCCTACGCCTTCCTCCCACAAAGCGATTGCCACTTTCTACGCACTGCGCTCGGCCACCACGGGTGCACACATCACGTGCCTTCGCTTCCACCTCTGCGTTCTTTCGCCTGCCCCTCGATCGCAGCACTAGAACGCCACAGTCGGCTCGGCCACGGCCGCCTTGAACAGCCGAACAGCGTTGAAACGATAGCTTACGACGACGGTAGTCCCGTCGGCAAAGAGAAGTCTCCGACGGGACTCGAACCCGCAATCTCCCGCTTCGTAGGCGGATGCCTTATCCATTGGGCCACGGGGACGCTTCACCATCTTCTTCCGCCAAAAATACACTTCTCGCATAGCAGCGCATCCGACGACACACCTACTTCCAGTGATGGCACCGTGCTGACCGACTGTGTACTACACCGCCAAGAGCCACCGGTGTCCGACCGTCACAGACAGGGCTTGCAGCACAACGCCCATCATCGCACCGGGTAACTCGGCAAACCTTTCGCTGCGGTAGATGTTTGCAGGAGAGGCCCCCGTGGTTACCCAGGACAATAGGCCGGCCCCGTCAAGATCCAGGCGGCTGGGTAGCAACGCTACCAGCAAAATAGATGATAGATGCACGTCTGTGCGCCAGTATGACCGCTCTTGCGGCTGGCAGGCTGGCAAACACTGGCAGCGGATGCCGACTGGTTCAGGTGGCTGCGAGTTGTTGATGGCAGGCGTTCAGAAACACGAATGTGCGTTGGTTGCCGGGGTCTGGGCGGCGCCTTGACCAGTGAAGGCGTAGGCGACGTCTCCACAGTCATGTCATGCTGGTAGTGATTGCAGAGGAGTGTCGATATTCCCCGTGTGCGCACTGTCCATAACATGGCAGGAGGCAAGGGCGCGTGGCCGTTAGAGTGCTTGCAGTGATACGGAGGCATCAGGAGCGGGGCAAAACGAGGTCCTACCGGGATTTGAACCCGGATCGCTGGATTCAGAGTCCAGAGTGCTAACCATTACACCATAAGACCAGCACGAACAACGACGTCCTGCCCCGTCATCACATCTCCACTTGCACACCTCTCACAACCACAGCAACACGGCGCGCCCAAAACCACGCCAGAGCGCGGCCAGATGCGCGCAAAAACAAGCTCCTACCGGGATTTGAACCCGGATCGCTGGATTCAAAGTCCAGAGTGCTAACCATTACACCATAAGAGCGTCTAACCACGCTTCGGAAAACCCACACCGGACCCCCTCTTGGATCCCTCCTACGCCTTCCTCCCACAAAGCGATTGCCACTTTCTACGCACTGCGCTCGGCCACCACGGGTGCACACATCACGTGCCTTCGCTTCCACCTCTGCGTTCTTTCGCCTGCCCCTCGATCGCAGCACTAGAACGCCACAGTCGGCTCGGCCACGGCCGCCTTGAACAGCCGAACAGCGTTGAAACGATAGCTTACGACGACGGTAGTCCCGTCGGCAAAGAGAAGTCTCCGACGGGACTCGAACCCGCAATCTCCCGCTTCGTAGGCGGATGCCTTATCCATTGGGCCACGGGGACGCTTCACCATCTTCTTCCGCCAAAAATACACTTCTCGCATAGCAGCGCATCCGACGACACACCTACTTCCAGTGATGGCACCGTGCTGACCGACTGTGTACTACACCGCCAAGAGCCACCGGTGTCCGACCGTCACAGACAGGGCTTGCAGCACAACGCCCATCATCGCACCGGGTAACTCGGCAAACCTTTCGCTGCGGTAGATGTTTGCAGGAGAGGCCCCCGTGGTTACCCAGGACAATAGGCCGGCCCCGTCAAGATCCAGGCGGCTGGGTAGCAACGCTACCAGCAAAATAGATGATAGATGCACGTCTGTGCGCCAGTATGACCGCTCTTGCGGCTGGCAGGCTGGCAAACACTGGCAGCGGATGCCGACTGGTTCAGGTGGCTGCGAGTTGTTGATGGCAGGCGTTCAGAAACACGAATGTGCGTTGGTTGCCGGGGGTCTGGGCGGCGCCTTGACCAGTGAAGGCGTAGGCGACGTCTCCACAGTCATGTCATGCTGGTAGTGATTGCAGAGGAGTGTCGATATTCCCCGTGTGCGCACTGTCCATAACATGGCAGGAGGCAAGGGCGCGTGGCCGTTAGAGTGCTTGCAGTGATACGGAGGCATCAGGAGCGGGGCAAAACGAGGTCCTACCGGGATTTGAACCCGGATCGCTGGATTCAGAGTCCAGAGTGCTAACCATTACACCATAAGACCAGCACGAACAACGACGTCCTGCCCCGTCATCACATCTCCACTTGCACACCTCTCACAACCACAGCAACACGGCGCGCCCAAAACCACGCCAGAGCGCGGCCAGATGCGCGCAAAAACAAGCTCCTACCGGGATTTGAACCCGGATCGCTGGATTCAAAGTCCAGAGTGCTAACCATTACACCATAAGAGCGTCTAACCACGCTTCGGAAAACCCACACCGGACCCCCTCTTGGATCCCTCCTACGCCTTCCTCCCACAAAGCGATTGCCACTTTCTACGCACTGCGCTCGGCCACCACGGGTGCACACATCACGTGCCTTCGCTTCCACCTCTGCGTTCTTTCGCCTGCCCCTCGATCGCAGCACTAGAACGCCACAGTCGGCTCGGCCACGGCCGCCTTGAACAGCCGAACAGCGTTGAAACGATAGCTTACGACGACGGTAGTCCCGTCGGCAAAGAGAAGTCTCCGACGGGACTCGAACCCGCAATCTCCCGCTTCGTAGGCGGATGCCTTATCCATTGGGCCACGGGGACGCTTCACCATCTTCTTCCGCCAAAAATACACTTCTCGCATAGCAGCGCATCCGACGACACACCTACTTCCAGTGATGGCACCGTGCTGACCGACTGTGTACTACACCGCCAAGAGCCACCGGTGTCCGACCGTCACAGACAGGGCTTGCAGCACAACGCCCATCATCGCACCGGGTAACTCGGCAAACCTTTCGCTGCGGTAGATGTTTGCAGGAGAGGCCCCCGTGGTTACCCAGGACAATAGGCCGGCCCCGTCAAGATCCAGGCGGCTGGGTAGCAACGCTACCAGCAAAATAGATGATAGATGCACGTCTGTGCGCCAGTATGACCGCTCTTGCGGCTGGCAGGCTGGCAAACACTGGCAGCGGATGCCGACTGGTTCAGGTGGCTGCGAGTTGTTGATGGCAGGCGTTCAGAAACACGAATGTGCGTTGGTTGCCGGGGTCTGGGCGGCGCCTTGACCAGTGAAGGCGTAGGCGACGTCTCCACAGTCATGTCATGCTGGTAGTGATTGCAGAGGAGTGTCGATATTCCCCGTGTGCGCACTGTCCATAACATGGCAGGAGGCAAGGGCGCGTGGCCGTTAGAGTGCTTGCAGTGATACGGAGGCATCAGGAGCGGGGCAAAACGAGGTCCTACCGGGATTTGAACCCGGATCGCTGGATTCAGAGTCCAGAGTGCTAACCATTACACCATAAGACCAGCACGAACAACGACGTCCTGCCCCGTCATCACATCTCCACTTGCACACCTCTCACAACCACAGCAACACGGCGCGCCCAAAACCACGCCAGAGCGCGGCCAGATGCGCGCAAAAACAAGCTCCTACCGGGATTTGAACCCGGATCGCTGGATTCAAAGTCCAGAGTGCTAACCATTACACCATAAGAGCGTCTAACCACGCTTCGGAAAACCCACACCGGACCCCCTCTTGGATCCCTCCTACGCCTTCCTCCCACAAAGCGATTGCCACTTTCTACGCACTGCGCTCGGCCACCACGGGTGCACACATCACGTGCCTTCGCTTCCACCTCTGCGTTCTTTCGCCTGCCCCTCGATCGCAGCACTAGAACGCCACAGTCGGCTCGGCCACGGCCGCCTTGAACAGCCGAACAGCGTTGAAACGATAGCTTACGACGACGGTAGTCCCGTCGGCAAAGAGAAGTCTCCGACGGGACTCGAACCCGCAATCTCCCGCTTCGTAGGCGGATGCCTTATCCATTGGGCCACGGGGACGCTTCACCATCTTCTTCCGCCAAAAATACACTTCTCGCATAGCAGCGCATCCGACGACACACCTACTTCCAGTGATGGCACCGTGCTGACCGACTGTGTACTACACCGCCAAGAGCCACCGGTGTCCGACCGTCACAGACAGGGCTTGCAGCACAACGCCCATCATCGCACCGGGTAACTCGGCAAACCTTTCGCTGCGGTAGATGTTTGCAGGAGAGGCCCCCGTGGTTACCCAGGACAATAGGCCGGCCCCGTCAAGATCCAGGCGGCTGGGTAGCAACGCTACCAGCAAAATAGATGATAGATGCACGTCTGTGCGCCAGTATGACCGCTCTTGCGGCTGGCAGGCTGGCAAACACTGGCAGCGGATGCCGACTGGTTCAGGTGGCTGCGAGTTGTTGATGGCAGGCGTTCAGAAACACGAATGTGCGTTGGTTGCCGGGGGTCTGGGCGGCGCCTTGACCAGTGAAGGCGTAGGCGACGTCTCCACAGTCATGTCATGCTGGTAGTGATTGCAGAGGAGTGTCGATATTCCCCGTGTGCGCACTGTCCATAACATGGCAGGAGGCAAGGGCGCGTGGCCGTTAGAGTGCTTGCAGTGATACGGAGGCATCAGGAGCGGGGCAAAACGAGGTCCTACCGGGATTTGAACCCGGATCGCTGGATTCAGAGTCCAGAGTGCTAACCATTACACCATAAGACCAGCACGAACAACGACGTCCTGCCCCGTCATCACATCTCCACTTGCACACCTCTCACAACCACAGCAACACGGCGCGCCCAAAACCACGCCAGAGCGCGGCCAGATGCGCGCAAAAACAAGCTCCTACCGGGATTTGAACCCGGATCGCTGGATTCAAAGTCCAGAGTGCTAACCATTACACCATAAGAGCGTCTAACCACGCTTCGGAAAACCCACACCGGACCCCCTCTTGGATCCCTCCTACGCCTTCCTCCCACAAAGCGATTGCCACTTTCTACGCACTGCGCTCGGCCACCACGGGTGCACACATCACGTGCCTTCGCTTCCACCTCTGCGTTCTTTCGCCTGCCCCTCGATCGCAGCACTAGAACGCCACAGTCGGCTCGGCCACGGCCGCCTTGAACAGCCGAACAGCGTTGAAACGATAGCTTACGACGACGGTAGTCCCGTCGGCAAAGAGAAGTCTCCGACGGGACTCGAACCCGCAATCTCCCGCTTCGTAGGCGGATGCCTTATCCATTGGGCCACGGGGACGCTTCACCATCTTCTTCCGCCAAAAATACACTTCTCGCATAGCAGCGCATCCGACGACACACCTACTTCCAGTGATGGCACCGTGCTGACCGACTGTGTACTACACCGCCAAGAGCCACCGGTGTCCGACCGTCACAGACAGGGCTTGCAGCACAACGCCCATCATCGCACCGGGTAACTCGGCAAACCTTTCGCTGCGGTAGATGTTTGCAGGAGAGGCCCCCGTGGTTACCCAGGACAATAGGCCGGCCCCGTCAAGATCCAGGCGGCTGGGTAGCAACGCTACCAGCAAAATAGATGATAGATGCACGTCTGTGCGCCAGTATGACCGCTCTTGCGGCTGGCAGGCTGGCAAACACTGGCAGCGGATGCCGACTGGTTCAGGTGGCTGCGAGTTGTTGATGGCAGGCGTTCAGAAACACGAATGTGCGTTGGTTGCCGGGGTCTGGGCGGCGCCTTGACCAGTGAAGGCGTAGGCGACGTCTCCACAGTCATGTCATGCTGGTAGTGATTGCAGAGGAGTGTCGATATTCCCCGTGTGCGCACTGTCCATAACATGGCAGGAGGCAAGGGCGCGTGGCCGTTAGAGTGCTTGCAGTGATACGGAGGCATCAGGAGCGGGGCAAAACGAGGTCCTACCGGGATTTGAACCCGGATCGCTGGATTCAGAGTCCAGAGTGCTAACCATTACACCATAAGACCAGCACGAACAACGACGTCCTGCCCCGTCATCACATCTCCACTTGCACACCTCTCACAACCACAGCAACACGGCGCGCCCAAAACCACGCCAGAGCGCGGCCAGATGCGCGCAAAAACAAGCTCCTACCGGGATTTGAACCCGGATCGCTGGATTCAAAGTCCAGAGTGCTAACCATTACACCATAAGAGCGTCTAACCACGCTTCGGAAAACCCACACCGGACCCCCTCTTGGATCCCTCCTACGCCTTCCTCCCACAAAGCGATTGCCACTTTCTACGCACTGCGCTCGGCCACCACGGGTGCACACATCACGTGCCTTCGCTTCCACCTCTGCGTTCTTTCGCCTGCCCCTCGATCGCAGCACTAGAACGCCACAGTCGGCTCGGCCACGGCCGCCTTGAACAGCCGAACAGCGTTGAAACGATAGCTTACGACGACGGTAGTCCCGTCGGCAAAGAGAAGTCTCCGACGGGACTCGAACCCGCAATCTCCCGCTTCGTAGGCGGATGCCTTATCCATTGGGCCACGGGGACGCTTCACCATCTTCTTCCGCCAAAAATACACTTCTCGCATAGCAGCGCATCCGACGACACACCTACTTCCAGTGATGGCACCGTGCTGACCGACTGTGTACTACACCGCCAAGAGCCACCGGTGTCCGACCGTCACAGACAGGGCTTGCAGCACAACGCCCATCATCGCACCGGGTAACTCGGCAAACCTTTCGCTGCGGTAGATGTTTGCAGGAGAGGCCCCCGTGGTTACCCAGGACAATAGGCCGGCCCCGTCAAGATCCAGGCGGCTGGGTAGCAACGCTACCAGCAAAATAGATGATAGATGCACGTCTGTGCGCCAGTATGACCGCTCTTGCGGCTGGCAGGCTGGCAAACACTGGCAGCGGATGCCGACTGGTTCAGGTGGCTGCGAGTTGTTGATGGCAGGCGTTCAGAAACACGAATGTGCGTTGGTTGCCGGGGGTCTGGGCGGCGCCTTGACCAGTGAAGGCGTAGGCGACGTCTCCACAGTCATGTCATGCTGGTAGTGATTGCAGAGGAGTGTCGATATTCCCCGTGTGCGCACTGTCCATAACATGGCAGGAGGCAAGGGCGCGTGGCCGTTAGAGTGCTTGCAGTGATACGGAGGCATCAGGAGCGGGGCAAAACGAGGTCCTACCGGGATTTGAACCCGGATCGCTGGATTCAGAGTCCAGAGTGCTAACCATTACACCATAAGACCAGCACGAACAACGACGTCCTGCCCCGTCATCACATCTCCACTTGCACACCTCTCACAACCACAGCAACACGGCGCGCCCAAAACCACGCCAGAGCGCGGCCAGATGCGCGCAAAAACAAGCTCCTACCGGGATTTGAACCCGGATCGCTGGATTCAAAGTCCAGAGTGCTAACCATTACACCATAAGAGCGTCTAACCACGCTTCGGAAAACCCACACCGGACCCCCTCTTGGATCCCTCCTACGCCTTCCTCCCACAAAGCGATTGCCACTTTCTACGCACTGCGCTCGGCCACCACGGGTGCACACATCACGTGCCTTCGCTTCCACCTCTGCGTTCTTTCGCCTGCCCCTCGATCGCAGCACTAGAACGCCACAGTCGGCTCGGCCACGGCCGCCTTGAACAGCCGAACAGCGTTGAAACGATAGCTTACGACGACGGTAGTCCCGTCGGCAAAGAGAAGTCTCCGACGGGACTCGAACCCGCAATCTCCCGCTTCGTAGGCGGATGCCTTATCCATTGGGCCACGGGGACGCTTCACCATCTTCTTCCGCCAAAAATACACTTCTCGCATAGCAGCGCATCCGACGACACACCTACTTCCAGTGATGGCACCGTGCTGACCGACTGTGTACTACACCGCCAAGAGCCACCGGTGTCCGACCGTCACAGACAGGGCTTGCAGCACAACGCCCATCATCGCACCGGGTAACTCGGCAAACCTTTCGCTGCGGTAGATGTTTGCAGGAGAGGCCCCCGTGGTTACCCAGGACAATAGGCCGGCCCCGTCAAGATCCAGGCGGCTGGGTAGCAACGCTACCAGCAAAATAGATGATAGATGCACGTCTGTGCGCCAGTATGACCGCTCTTGCGGCTGGCAGGCTGGCAAACACTGGCAGCGGATGCCGACTGGTTCAGGTGGCTGCGAGTTGTTGATGGCAGGCGTTCAGAAACACGAATGTGCGTTGGTTGCCGGGGGTCTGGGCGGCGCCTTGACCAGTGAAGGCGTAGGCGACGTCTCCACAGTCATGTCATGCTGGTAGTGATTGCAGAGGAGTGTCGATATTCCCCGTGTGCGCACTGTCCATAACATGGCAGGAGGCAAGGGCGCGTGGCCGTTAGAGTGCTTGCAGTGATACGGAGGCATCAGGAGCGGGGCAAAACGAGGTCCTACCGGGATTTGAACCCGGATCGCTGGATTCAGAGTCCAGAGTGCTAACCATTACACCATAAGACCAGCACGAACAACGACGTCCTGCCCCGTCATCACATCTCCACTTGCACACCTCTCACAACCACAGCAACACGGCGCGCCCAAAACCACGCCAGAGCGCGGCCAGATGCGCGCAAAAACAAGCTCCTACCGGGATTTGAACCCGGATCGCTGGATTCAAAGTCCAGAGTGCTAACCATTACACCATAAGAGCGTCTAACCACGCTTCGGAAAACCCACACCGGACCCCCTCTTGGATCCCTCCTACGCCTTCCTCCCACAAAGCGATTGCCACTTTCTACGCACTGCGCTCGGCCACCACGGGTGCACACATCACGTGCCTTCGCTTCCACCTCTGCGTTCTTTCGCCTGCCCCTCGATCGCAGCACTAGAACGCCACAGTCGGCTCGGCCACGGCCGCCTTGAACAGCCGAACAGCGTTGAAACGATAGCTTACGACGACGGTAGTCCCGTCGGCAAAGAGAAGTCTCCGACGGGACTCGAACCCGCAATCTCCCGCTTCGTAGGCGGATGCCTTATCCATTGGGCCACGGGGACGCTTCACCATCTTCTTCCGCCAAAAATACACTTCTCGCATAGCAGCGCATCCGACGACACACCTACTTCCAGTGATGGCACCGTGCTGACCGACTGTGTACTACACCGCCAAGAGCCACCGGTGTCCGACCGTCACAGACAGGGCTTGCAGCACAACGCCCATCATCGCACCGGGTAACTCGGCAAACCTTTCGCTGCGGTAGATGTTTGCAGGAGAGGCCCCCGTGGTTACCCAGGACAATAGGCCGGCCCCGTCAAGATCCAGGCGGCTGGGTAGCAACGCTACCAGCAAAATAGATGATAGATGCACGTCTGTGCGCCAGTATGACCGCTCTTGCGGCTGGCAGGCTGGCAAACACTGGCAGCGGATGCCGACTGGTTCAGGTGGCTGCGAGTTGTTGATGGCAGGCGTTCAGAAACACGAATGTGCGTTGGTTGCCGGGGGTCTGGGCGGCGCCTTGACCAGTGAAGGCGTAGGCGACGTCTCCACAGTCATGTCATGCTGGTAGTGATTGCAGAGGAGTGTCGATATTCCCCGTGTGCGCACTGTCCATAACATGGCAGGAGGCAAGGGCGCGTGGCCGTTAGAGTGCTTGCAGTGATACGGAGGCATCAGGAGCGGGGCAAAACGAGGTCCTACCGGGATTTGAACCCGGATCGCTGGATTCAGAGTCCAGAGTGCTAACCATTACACCATAAGACCAGCACGAACAACGACGTCCTGCCCCGTCATCACATCTCCACTTGCACACCTCTCACAACCACAGCAACACGGCGCGCCCAAAACCACGCCAGAGCGCGGCCAGATGCGCGCAAAAACAAGCTCCTACCGGGATTTGAACCCGGATCGCTGGATTCAAAGTCCAGAGTGCTAACCATTACACCATAAGAGCGTCTAACCACGCTTCGGAAAACCCACACCGGACCCCCTCTTGGATCCCTCCTACGCCTTCCTCCCACAAAGCGATTGCCACTTTCTACGCACTGCGCTCGGCCACCACGGGTGCACACATCACGTGCCTTCGCTTCCACCTCTGCGTTCTTTCGCCTGCCCCTCGATCGCAGCACTAGAACGCCACAGTCGGCTCGGCCACGGCCGCCTTGAACAGCCGAACAGCGTTGAAACGATAGCTTACGACGACGGTAGTCCCGTCGGCAAAGAGAAGTCTCCGACGGGACTCGAACCCGCAATCTCCCGCTTCGTAGGCGGATGCCTTATCCATTGGGCCACGGGGACGCTTCACCATCTTCTTCCGCCAAAAATACACTTCTCGCATAGCAGCGCATCCGACGACACACCTACTTCCAGTGATGGCACCGTGCTGACCGACTGTGTACTACACCGCCAAGAGCCACCGGTGTCCGACCGTCACAGACAGGGCTTGCAGCACAACGCCCATCATCGCACCGGGTAACTCGGCAAACCTTTCGCTGCGGTAGATGTTTGCAGGAGAGGCCCCCGTGGTTACCCAGGACAATAGGCCGGCCCCGTCAAGATCCAGGCGGCTGGGTAGCAACGCTACCAGCAAAATAGATGATAGATGCACGTCTGTGCGCCAGTATGACCGCTCTTGCGGCTGGCAGGCTGGCAAACACTGGCAGCGGATGCCGACTGGTTCAGGTGGCTGCGAGTTGTTGATGGCAGGCGTTCAGAAACACGAATGTGCGTTGGTTGCCGGGGGTCTGGGCGGCGCCTTGACCAGTGAAGGCGTAGGCGACGTCTCCACAGTCATGTCATGCTGGTAGTGATTGCAGAGGAGTGTCGATATTCCCCGTGTGCGCACTGTCCATAACATGGCAGGAGGCAAGGGCGCGTGGCCGTTAGAGTGCTTGCAGTGATACGGAGGCATCAGGAGCGGGGCAAAACGAGGTCCTACCGGGATTTGAACCCGGATCGCTGGATTCAGAGTCCAGAGTGCTAACCATTACACCATAAGACCAGCACGAACAACGACGTCCTGCCCCGTCATCACATCTCCACTTGCACACCTCTCACAACCACAGCAACACGGCGCGCCCAAAACCACGCCAGAGCGCGGCCAGATGCGCGCAAAAACAAGCTCCTACCGGGATTTGAACCCGGATCGCTGGATTCAAAGTCCAGAGTGCTAACCATTACACCATAAGAGCGTCTAACCACGCTTCGGAAAACCCACACCGGACCCCCTCTTGGATCCCTCCTACGCCTTCCTCCCACAAAGCGATTGCCACTTTCTACGCACTGCGCTCGGCCACCACGGGTGCACACATCACGTGCCTTCGCTTCCACCTCTGCGTTCTTTCGCCTGCCCCTCGATCGCAGCACTAGAACGCCACAGTCGGCTCGGCCACGGCCGCCTTGAACAGCCGAACAGCGTTGAAACGATAGCTTACGACGACGGTAGTCCCGTCGGCAAAGAGAAGTCTCCGACGGGACTCGAACCCGCAATCTCCCGCTTCGTAGGCGGATGCCTTATCCATTGGGCCACGGGGACGCTTCACCATCTTCTTCCGCCAAAAAATACACTTCTCGCATAGCAGCGCATCCGACGACACACCTACTTCCAGTGATGGCACCGTGCTGACCGACTGTGTACTACACCGCCAAGAGCCACCGGTGTCCGACCGTCACAGACAGGGCTTGCAGCACAACGCCCATCATCGCACCGGGTAACTCGGCAAACCTTTCGCTGCGGTAGATGTTTGCAGGAGAGGCCCCCGTGGTTACCCAGGACAATAGGCCGGCCCCGTCAAGATCCAGGCGGCTGGGTAGCAACGCTACCAGCAAAATAGATGATAGATGCACGTCTGTGCGCCAGTATGACCGCTCTTGCGGCTGGCAGGCTGGCAAACACTGGCAGCGGATGCCGACTGGTTCAGGTGGCTGCGAGTTGTTGATGGCAGGCGTTCAGAAACACGAATGTGCGTTGGTTGCCGGGGGTCTGGGCGGCGCCTTGACCAGTGAAGGCGTAGGCGACGTCTCCACAGTCATGTCATGCTGGTAGTGATTGCAGAGGAGTGTCGATATTCCCCGTGTGCGCACTGTCCATAACATGGCAGGAGGCAAGGGCGCGTGGCCGTTAGAGTGCTTGCAGTGATACGGAGGCATCAGGAGCGGGGCAAAACGAGGTCCTACCGGGATTTGAACCCGGATCGCTGGATTCAGAGTCCAGAGTGCTAACCATTACACCATAAGACCAGCACGAACAACGACGTCCTGCCCCGTCATCACATCTCCACTTGCACACCTCTCACAACCACAGCAACACGGCGCGCCCAAAACCACGCCAGAGCGCGGCCAGATGCGCGCAAAAACAAGCTCCTACCGGGATTTGAACCCGGATCGCTGGATTCAAAGTCCAGAGTGCTAACCATTACACCATAAGAGCGTCTAACCACGCTTCGGAAAACCCACACCGGACCCCCTCTTGGATCCCTCCTACGCCTTCCTCCCACAAAGCGATTGCCACTTTCTACGCACTGCGCTCGGCCACCACGGGTGCACACATCACGTGCCTTCGCTTCCACCTCTGCGTTCTTTCGCCTGCCCCTCGATCGCAGCACTAGAACGCCACAGTCGGCTCGGCCACGGCCGCCTTGAACAGCCGAACAGCGTTGAAACGATAGCTTACGACGACGGTAGTCCCGTCGGCAAAGAGAAGTCTCCGACGGGACTCGAACCCGCAATCTCCCGCTTCGTAGGCGGATGCCTTATCCATTGGGCCACGGGGACGCTTCACCATCTTCTTCCGCCAAAAAATACACTTCTCGCATAGCAGCGCATCCGACGACACACCTACTTCCAGTGATGGCACCGTGCTGACCGACTGTGTACTACACCGCCAAGAGCCACCGGTGTCCGACCGTCACAGACAGGGCTTGCAGCACAACGCCCATCATCGCACCGGGTAACTCGGCAAACCTTTCGCTGCGGTAGATGTTTGCAGGAGAGGCCCCCGTGGTTACCCAGGACAATAGGCCGGCCCCGTCAAGATCCAGGCGGCTGGGTAGCAACGCTACCAGCAAAATAGATGATAGATGCACGTCTGTGCGCCAGTATGACCGCTCTTGCGGCTGGCAGGCTGGCAAACACTGGCAGCGGATGCCGACTGGTTCAGGTGGCTGCGAGTTGTTGATGGCAGGCGTTCAGAAACACGAATGTGCGTTGGTTGCCGGGGGTCTGGGCGGCGCCTTGACCAGTGAAGGCGTAGGCGACGTCTCCACAGTCATGTCATGCTGGTAGTGATTGCAGAGGAGTGTCGATATTCCCGTGTGCGCACTGTCCATAACATGGCAGGAGGCAAGGGCGCGTGGCCGTTAGAGTGCTTGCAGTGATACGGAGGCATCAGGAGCGGGGCAAAACGAGGTCCTACCGGGATTTGAACCCGGATCGCTGGATTCAGAGTCCAGAGTGCTAACCATTACACCATAAGACCAGCACGAACAACGACGTCCTGCCCCGTCATCACATCTCCACTTGCACTCTCACAACCACAGCAACACGGCGCGCCCAAAAACCACGCCAGAGCGCGGCCAGATGCGCGCAAAAACAAGCTCCTACCGGGATTTGAACCCGGATCGCTGGATTCAAAGTCCAGAGTGCTAACCATTACACCATAAGAGCGTCTAACCACGCTGGAAAACCACACCGGACCCCCTCTTGGATCCCTCCTACGCCTTCCTCCCACAAAGCAATTGCCACTTTCTACGCACTGCGCTCGGCCACCACGGGTGCACACATCACGTGCCTTCGCTTCCACCTCTGCGTTCTTTCGCCTGCCCCTCGATCGCAGCACTAGAACGCCACAGTCGGCTCGGCCACGGCCTTGAACAGCCGAACAGCGTTGAAACGATAGCTTACGACGACGGTAGTCCCGTCGGCAAAAGAGAAGTCTCCGACGGGACTCGAACCCGCAATCTCCCGCTTCGTAGGCGGATGCCTTATCCATTGGGCCACGGGGACGCTTCACCATCTTCTTCCGCCAAAAAATACACTTCTCGCATAGCAGCGCATCCGACGACACACCTACTTCCAGTGATGGCACCGTGCTGACCGACTGTGTACTACACCGCCAAGAGCCACCGGTGTCCGACCGTCACAGACAGGGCTTGCAGCACAACGCCCATCATCGCACCGGGTAACTCGGCAAACCTTTCGCTGCGGTAGATGTTTGCAGGAGAGGCCGCCCGTGGTTACCAAAACAATGGCCCCGTCAAGATCCAGGCGGCTGGGTAGCAACGCTACCAGCAAAATAGATGATAGATGCACGTCTGTGCGCCAGTATGACCGCTCTTGCGGCTGGCAGGCTGGCAAACACTGGCAGCGG